>VWZL01005387.1:77044-163660 GCA_013396915.1 Stercorarius parasiticus | reverse complement strand
GACTTGAAGAGTACCCAAAGCCTTGTCAAAACTCTGGTTCACTTAAAACCCCTAAACATCCACTAGCCCAGCTTGGGTGCCTGGAAATTCCCCCTCCCATCCCTGTCTACATCCCTCCAACATCGCACCAAACCACTGTTTCCCTGCAGAAAACCACAGCTGGTGTCAGTCCCTTCAGCCACAGACGTGGCAGGAGCTAGTTAAAGCGATGCTATAGCACAGTGTCCCCACACTCACGCTGGTGAGGCAGAGAGCCCGGCCATTCTTGGCTCCCCCTGCTTGCCCAGGGAAGTTGACTGGGAATGCAGACTGTGGGAGGAAACGACAATGTTCATTGTTTGGATTAAATATTTTTCTTGGCCCTCTCTCTGTTACAGTGTGTCTTTTATTTTATTATTTTTTTTTCTCCCCCCCTCGACACCCCAAGCGCATTTACTTTCCCTCTCTCCTTCCTGAGACTCTCCAGCACGCAAGAAGGAAATCAGCTCTAAAAAACACAGAGAGAGACAGAGAAGGAACAGGGGTGGCTTCTGCTCAAAAAGCTTTTTGGGATGCCTTGCTGCCCAGAGCCATTCCAAGCAGCAAGCAAACGCTACCTGGCCCATCGCAGCAAGGGAGGCAGGGTGAGCATTTGCTCAAAGACAGCACTCAAAATTTGTCAAGAGGCAACTGGGACCAAGCGGCCTGAAGAAAAGAGAAACAAATTCCTACAAACCCAGCACTTCATCCACCATTTTAATGTCTCTTAGTTTGTGTCCCATGAGCTGTTTCTGTGCTCCTTTTGAACCATGGCGGCTGTCCCCTGGAGCCACATGCCTGCAGGATGGCTTCCTAGGAGACATCACGGACCTGTCCCATCACCTCAGACATGGCTAGAAATGGAGAAATGTCAGTTGTTTCTGAGCTTGCTGGTGTCCCTGAGACACTTGCTCATCAGCTCAGCGTGCAGAGTGCTTTCATCACTTACCAGGTCTTCAGGAAAATCTGCTCCAGCTCCAACATCCTTATCCCCAGGCCTCACTAAGAAAACAGAGGCTTGTTGCTTGAGAAAGTACTCCACATACTCTAAGGAACGTTTCAAGGAAGGAGTGACAGAAGGCGGCATCCTGCTGTCTGGTTTCAGCCTATGTGCCATCACTTGTACTGCCATGCCCAAGGCAAGCAACAGCCCAGCTCCCAGCAGTCTCAGTATGCAGCTCTAAGTGTTCTTCAGGACAAAGGGGCCCTGTTTCCTGCAAACATCTGGTCCCTGTTTGAATCAGCCTGGATTGAGTTTGGATAGGATCAGTGTCTGGAGAGTGCAGAGGTTAGATCACTGTTTGGT
Organism: Stercorarius parasiticus; assembly: GCA_013396915.1. Classification (NCBI taxonomy): domain Eukaryota; kingdom Metazoa; phylum Chordata; class Aves; order Charadriiformes; family Stercorariidae; genus Stercorarius; species Stercorarius parasiticus. The sequence goes on along the minus strand of VWZL01005387.1, from coordinate 162,336 downwards.
ATCCAGCCTGAATGTTGCTGTAGATGGCCATACTGGGAGAGCAGGTTCTTGCCTTCATGGTGTCTAAAAGTGTCCCAGGCCAGGATCTGGTTTGGACACACTTCTGTTGCAGAATTGAGTATGTGGCACTTTGGGCTACTGAATAGGGATGCATTTCTTCTCCCTTGTCCTGCTCTGTGCCTTGTTCCTTGTCTGAGCAATGAGCTGAAAAAGGCTTTGCACGGTCCACGGGGACAAGAGTGAAGAAAGGTGGAAAGCTGGTGTAGATGAATACCACATCAGGGCATATCTTTGCTTCCATAAAAACATTTCTGTCCATGATCTGTTCATGGTGGGATCCTTAGTGCTAAGGGATCCTCTCAGTGTTAACAGGAGAAGAAAAACAGAAGCAGGAAAGAACAAGCAGAGGGGAGCACAGGAAGATGCCATGTGTTGGTAGTGCTCCTGGCAAGCACGATAGCTCCCAGAGTGGGTCCCTAGCGCTCACCATTCCCAGGTGCACACGAGAGAAGCCAGGACTTCCCATGCCACCAACACCAGCCTGTGATTCTGCCCTCAGCAGCTTGCCTGCTGCCATGGATTAGATCTCCTGCCAAGCCGTTTGTGCAAAATATGTTGCAGGATAGAACGGGTTATGGAAAACAAGCCCTGAAAACCACAAGGGCCTCCTGACCCACTTGTATCTGGTTTCTGCCAAGTTCTTGCTACAGATCTTAAACAGAAAGAAAAACAATGTATGAGGGATGAAGGAGATGAAGGGTAATGAATATTCGTGGTGGAAGAGCAGTTGGCTGAGCTACACTTGGGGATGTTTGTTTATTATCAGAAGCGACTCATTGATTTTTATTTCAGTGGGTGCTTTCAGTGGCTTTCCACTCCCACTGTCTGTATCACCGCCTGCAAGACTGGTACCACCAGGAGAGGGGAAAGTGGGACATGGACAGGGATGGAGGGATGGCACCTGAGCTGAAGAGGACAGAGAAGCAGCCATAGGTTGGGGCATCCCAAGTGCAGGCCAACCTCCACAGCCATGGGTTGCGGAAGCTGAGGTTGCTTTGGTGGAATGACAACCAGGATGCTGCGGTCCTACTAATGCCAAAAGGCTCCTGTCTTTTGGGGCTCTCTAAGCCTGTCCCTGCAGGCAGGAGAGCTGTGCCTGTCCTTGTACCATGCTGGTGTGTGATAATTTTCTTCCCTCTGTTTGCTTTGTCTCTTAAGAAAACGAGGTTTCTCCAATCACACTCCACGTGCGTGCAGGGGAGAGAGATCTCACAGTTTAGGAAAAGTATGCTTCAACTGAGATTTTTGGAAGAGGAATAAATTTCTTTGGGCTCATCCCCTGAAAGGCTATATCCCACGCTAAGCAGACCATGCTGCTTGTGCCAAGAGCATACATACCCAGCAGGTATGTACAGAGCTCCTCGTCTTTCCTTCCATCTCTCCAGCAGGAAGGGCTTTGCTCTCACAAGTTGGGACCAGGTCTGATCCAGAAGTGACCACTGCCTGCAGTCAATGCTCCTTGTTCTCCCCCCATATCGACATTTGCTGTGTTAGGCGTGGTGGAAGGTATAGCCCTGCCTACTCCTTTCAGTATCCGTTTGTGTACCTGATGTCCACTAATTTGTTTAATCCCTTTTTGAATTTAAAACTACTACTCAATCCTGCAGCCTCACATGGCAGCCAGTTTCAGAGTTCAGTGCTCACTGTGTTCAAAGTACTTTCCTTCATCTGTTTGAAACAACCCCCTTGAGTCTCATTGAGTGCTCCCCTCTGCATTCATCTTATCCAGCACCTCTGTGACTTGGCAAACCTCCAGCAGTCATCTGCTCTCCAAACTGAAGAGTCCCAGCTATTTTAGGGTCTCCTTGAAGGTCAGCTGTATCATCCCTTAATCATTTTGATTGCTTTTTCCAATTCCGCTGCATCCTCTTGAGATGTGGAGGCCAACATGTCATGTACTATCCAAAATTTGAATGTACCAGAATCTAGAGCAAATCAAGTCCTGTTTGGTCACCTGGATCACATGGGCTCATAGGCTTTGGCAAGACTCTTGAAGGAGTAGTAGTCACCATCTGCCTCTTGCCTGCTTACGAGAACAGCAGTCACATCCAGTAGGATCCTTTCTGCATTTTCAAAGACAGATGCCAGACAGAGGAAGATTGCAGACTGGATAAGGGTGTCATGAAACACTCCCATGGGGACAGAAGATGAGATAATGATGATGTGAGCATCACAAGAGGGTGACTTTAAATTCTGGCTATGCTGAGATACCTAGTTGCTCTCTTTGGAGAGAGTCTCCTTGGAGAAGCTGGGGTGCCCTCATTGCCTTAAGCCCCAGGAGAGCAGAAGAGGATCTCTTCCCTGGAACGGAGCATCCCACCAGCATAATGTTTCTGCCTGGTTTCCTACATGGAGCTTTGCCATGGTACAAAATCAGAGCTCCCGGGTCTGGGAGGAGGGACAAACAAGGGGCCTCAGCCCCATCAACGGTGAGGAGCAGAGGCAGCTGCCTGCAGCTGGACTCCGGCTGCAGTGTTTTGCCCAGGGAGTGAGTCGCACGCTGTCTCCCATCACATTAAAGCACAGCAGGACCCAGATTTTAGATGACACTTCCCACCGTTCCTATTGCATATGCCTTCAAAGGAGTTAATTCTGTCTGATAAATGCTGGACGCAAGCCACAGATGTGCTGAGCGAGGTTTTTGTGCATGCTGGTGGGAAGAGCCAAGGATCCATCAGGGTCAATGACTACCTGTTGGATTAAGAGACTGGAGAACAACTTGCAACTGCAAACACACTTCAATCCCTATCTCATCATTTCCATTGTAATACCTCAGGAAAACCACAAAACAGGGAACAGTTTAGTGTTTTATGATCGTGATAACATGACCAGCAGCACGTGCAAGGGCAGCAAGACCTTGTCCTCATGCAGGGAAGACCTGAGAAATTCCCAGCAGCTCATGCTCACGACAGCTTTCTGGTATGGCCCATCTTCACCCACGACATGAAGCAAAGACCTCAAGCCAAAGTCTCTGCTTGTTCCCCTATCATGCCAGTAGGACTGCTCCGATCAAAGTACAGCAAAGCCAGCCTCAACCAGAGAAGGTACCGAGTCACATCAGGAAGGAATTGTTATCCTACGAGGAGACCACAGCTGAAGTAGCTCTTGTCCAACTCCTACGGTACCAGTATGAAGCTCTGCCTACTGGTAGTCTGTCCAAAGCATGCTGCCTTAATTCCCTTGCAATTAACCCTTTGCTACCTGCATGCAATGATGAAACAGAGCTGGAGGTGGGGACAAGGTCAGCATGTTGCACAATGGTGGGAGGTAGAGGCGTGCAGAGCTGGTGATTTGCATGCACTAGGAGATGCTCTATAGCAGCCAATATTGGCCACGCTGATGCATGGACTGGTTTGGACCACGGTAGGAATAGTCCAAGGGAGCAGCCTGGATCACTGTACACGCTGTCTCCTTCTCTGAAGTCAACAGCCTCACTTGCTCTTGGGCACAGGAGGAGGATAGCTGTGAGCTGGTCACCTTGGGATGGCTTGGGACAAACCTGCCCCAGATGTTGCAAACACCTCCCTCCCAGCAGCCGAGCACACCACCCAGACCACAAGCACCTCCTCCCAAACCACAGTGGGGAGGAGGGGTTTCTCTCCTCTTCTACTCCCCTCTCCGCCCAACCCCAAGCTCCCTCCTCTCCCTTCCCCAGACCACTGCTGCCATCTGTTTTTCTACTGATGGCAGGGGATGAGACGTTCCGCTGGCCCTTAAGAGGTGAAACATGCTCAGCACTAACTTGTATTCCTGATGGGGTCCTGGAAGGGTTTGCATCCCTCCCTCCCTCCCTCACCCGCTGAACTACGTGCCTCCACATGCTGAGGATGGGGAACTTGGCAAGGAACTGGGAGGCAGATGGACAATCAGATTAATGGAAAGAGAAGGGAGGTGGGGAGAGGAGTGAGAAGGATGAGCAGGCAGGCTGATCTGCTGCCAGCATACGATAAAGATGAGCAAAAATCACTCTAACATCATTGTGCGGTGACCTGAACTTTCCAATGTGAGGCAGGGCTCCAGCTGAGGCTGCAGAGGTTGAGGCTTGGCTACTGCTGCCATTCCCCAGCCCGAAGTGGCTCCACCAGGGAGACATGGTCTGAGCAGCCAGGTGGCCTGGATTCCTCTTACGTAGGGTTGCTCCCCTCACTGAGGCATCCAGATGAGAAGGCTTCCTCAGCCAACATGCACTTGGCAGTCAATGGAGAGACAACAGCATCTCTGAGGGGTGACTCAGACCTGAGGTGACCTGGACAGTCCTCTGGAACAGCATTTCGCTGCCCAGTGGAGAGCAGAAGTCGGGCTTCTAAAGGAGGTGCCTCCGGTGAGGGATTACTGTGAAATGAGGAGGAACTTGGGACTGAGATGTCCCATGGACATGGTAAGTCAAGCTGAACCACGTCAGACCCAGCAGAAGCTATGTTCTGCAGGGCCAGAGGAATAGGGATGAGGGCGGAAGCCAGCATAGGTGAGGTGGAAACAACATTCGGGGCATTTTCTGTGGTCAAACAAGGGGATGGGTAACACCTCCCTTCTTCCCAGTGCTGAGCAATACTGTGAATGCGATGATTTTTGGTAAGAGTTATTCTTTATGGCAAGACAATGACTACTATAAAACATATGTGAAAAAGTGTTATCTAGGAAGATTTGGCTTATCAGTCCAACCTTAACAACCTGCAGCATCACAGAAGAAAACCCAACGAAAAGAATAATTGAAGACATGCATGTGAGAAGTGAGGAGGAGGAGAACAGGGAGGAGGTGGCTGTGAGCTGTATCGAAAAGGAGAGCATCAGGTAAAAGAAACTATCTGAAGATGAATCTTCATTAGCATTACAGTGAGTGACTGTGACCTTAAAAATAGGTCTGCACTGACAAAATTGCTAAGGAGGAAGAAGGCATTGTTCCTCAGAGGAGGATCAGGGTATCTGACACATAGTTAGATGACCCGAAGGACTAGAGAGAGAAACAGGATGATATTCACTTGTATAAAATTGAATGGCAAGCTCTTATACTGATGATAAAACATCTGCTGTTAGCTTGGAGCTCATCAGTTGGAAACAAAGGAGGTAGAGAAAGATCTGTGTGTGCTTGCTGACCTCAGGATATCTCTGAGCTGCCAGACAGATGCAACTGCAGAAATAACAGATATAGTCCTGGGTCCTATCAAAAGAAACATTTCCAGCACAAGGAAACTTTGTGCAGGGCTTTGGTGAGACCTCAGCAGGAAGAGTATGTACTGCTTGGTCGTTTCTGATGAAAGTTTAATTGAAAGCAGAAAAGGCATTAAAAAGTCTACAAGGGTGAATAAGAGCATGGACTCTCCACCTTCTGGTAGAACACTGCAAGATTTTGGCTTGCTTAACCTACTGTATGCTAAGACTGCTGTCTAGGATTGCTTTCTAAGAGTAAAAGGGAATGACAAGCATCCAGGAGCAGAAAGAGGTCATGTTGGCCATGAGTATGTTTGGGTGGCCAATGAGAAGACAGTGACTGTTACTGCGAGATGCTGGGACTTCAGGTAGTTGGTCCCTGTCTCTCTCTCACACATACACGCACACACACAAATAAGCTGGCATTTTTCATCATCCCCTATGGGACCTCTTGCTGAAGACTCAGATCTGACCCAAAGTGAGGTGCAGGAACCATGGAGGAGGAAAGGCTGTGGCCAGTCTGGTGTACCTGAGGCTAAGGGAGCATCCTCACACCTGTGTCAGCTTTCTCTTACCTGAGCTGCACAGGAAGGGAAGAAGGAGCACCTCACATCCCATCTGTTTCCTTTTTTGGAAGGAACAACTCCCAGAGAGTTGCTAGCAGGAGAACCACATATAGGATCATCACAACCACCTGGACTTCTCTTCCACATAAGCCCATCCTACTTCAAATACATCGCCCCAGAACTGAGCTAAAAGATGTGGGTTAGAAAGACGTGGAGCTCCCAAAACACTGGAGGATCCATCACTAAGCTCTGGTACTCAACCATCAAACACCTCTCTAGCACACAGCACCTCATTCCCCCATGCTTGCAGCCCATGCCTTGCAGTAGAGACACACAACACAGCTGTCAAGTTTGGGAAATAACTGTTGCACCTTCTGTTGACGATAACGTTTCTTTCCTGAGGATGTAGCCCCTGCAACATAGCCCTTTCTCCCACACTTCAGTCAACAAAGAGCTGAGCTAGGCAGAATTGGTGAGCAAAAGCGATCATTTGCATCAAAATGAGCATATAAAAATAAAAAAGAAATCAGCAAAACCCAAAGCTATTTTTGGTGTACAAACTTCATTTACATTTTCCTTTTTGGTAAAAATCCCGAATTTTCAGCATACAACATTCCAAAATACCCCCCTACTTTTTCCTTTTATCCTTAATCATAATAACAACTAGTGCTTGACAGAGACTGCCTATTTTTAATTTCCTTTGCAAACTGACTCCAGGCCGCCTGTGATTTTCTCCTGCCTGGTCATTATTCAAAGCAAAATGAGCAGCAAACATTTCTGCAAGGAATTCTTTGTCTGCAGATTCTTCAGGAGTGGTTTGTTTTGCATGTACGAGGCTGGAAATCCTAATTGTTTTGGTTGGACATATGAGTCACACAGGGCTTTTCTGGATCCACATTACTCTAGAACTGCAGTTCTGGTTAAGGAAATATTCAGGCTTGGAGTCAGCATGGTCTTTTTGGGGATACCCCTTGCCAGTGAAATCCTTTTGCTAGAACATTCTTCCTGGACTAGCCAAGAAGAAGCAGGCGAGGAAGGAAATGAGCTGTTCTACAGCTCTCTTCCCCCAGCATCACCCTGGCTGTGGGGAACCATACCCAAGGATGCTTGCACTGGTGTCTCTGCTGAGCCAGCAAGCCCTGGCTCAGCTTGAAGCAAACATAAAGCCAAAGCTGTCCAGCTTTGTGCTGGAGTGAGTCTTCATCACCAGGAGCTCTCCTTCAAAGAGGAGGTGGCTTGTGCTGGGGGCAAGGGGGGCTTACCTCGCATGACTGGATGCAGTGAATGACGGAGGGGTCTGGATACCATCGCAGCCTGCCTGTGCACACAATATGCTGAGGAGAGAAGGAGAAAAGAGCTGTTAGGTGAGGCAGCAGAGGTAGGGCACAGCCACCAACACTCTCTGGAGGTACAGGGCCTTCCACAACACTACATTGCTCATCATGGTGCAGAACAGCAATGGCACCCTTAAGACCCTTCCTGCACCTCTGCCCAGCAGGGAACCCTTTGAAGCCCATCAAACCCAAGGCAGCTGCACCTGGTTCATCCACAAACCAGGGTACATTTTTCAAGGTGGAGGCTAGATAGACATGTGTGTGTGTTTACATAGATGTATATAGGTGCACGACTGAGAGAGGACAAAAGGAGATGGCAGGGACCACCAGAGAAGTGAATTTGTCTGGAAGTGCCACCTCACGGTGGCTGACATGACCACAAGCTGCTGTTGGGATGAAGCCACCCCAGGGCCACAAAAGGCTAAGTCTGCCATCACCTGTCTGCATGATGCTGGATTCACCAGCTTCTCGCTCATACGGGATGGGGGGCTCAGCCAGTCATCACTTGGTGCCTGCATTAATTTGCTCATTGACCTCTGCTCGGGCTTTGAGAACCAGGTCCGAAGAGGACTCACCCCCCCAGACCTGGCCTGAAGCAGATACACCAGACTCATGTTCACTCGCAGGGCTGAGGTTATCACTGGTATTTACGAGGCACGAACTCAGTTGTTACAGCCAACTGGACACAGGAGCAAGATGTGAAGGGTTCAGTTTCATCGTGCTGGAACGTGTTGCCCTGCTCTTTCAGCAGGGGTTTGTGGGGAGCACTCATGATTATACAGAGGGAAGAAAAGCCCCACCACACATGCAATTTCCTCCTTGTAAAGCTCAGGCAGACTTTGAAATCTGAGGCCCCATAAAATGATGGCTGGACTGTGAAAGTGTCCTAGGATGCCCTTCACAGCGCTGGAGTCACACAGAGGGGCATGTATGCTTTCTCCTAGCCTCCCATTCAAAATGTGCAGCAGCAGGCAGACCGGCTCCAGCATTCCCAGGTGCATGGCAGCTGGGAATGGGGCAGCTCTGCCCACGCAAACCTGCTGCAGGTCCTTCTGCTGCATGTTCGGTCAAGACCATGATGGGGCTGAGGCAGAATGAGGTCCTGGCCAGGCTCAGCCATTGCAAGGAAGGCACAACTGGAGGCTGCTGCCGTCAGCTGGAGCAGAGGCTGGGGATGCTGGCTGAGCTAGCTGATTCCTATTCAGCCCAGAGGATGTTTGCATCCTAACCCTACTGGGATGTTTCATATATGGTTGTTGGGCAACTTGAATGGCATTTTAGCATACTCATATTAGTATATTCATATTCTAGGCTTGGAAATAAGGGCAGAGGGACAAACACGCTTGGCTGTGGGATGCGACCAGAGATGAAAGCAAAACAGGACCATGCCATCTCCGAGTGGCCTCTGCAGCTCCCTGTGTGGTTCACCCTATCCTCTCTACCACCTCAGGAGCATGGCAGCTCCCAGGAATGGGAAGCTGTTGGAGGCTTGGAGGAGCAAAGTGGGGAGCAGAGGCAGGAGCCGGGGCAGAAAGGAAAACAAGACAGCCCACAGAGAGAGCTCCTGGCAAGGAGGAGAGCCGCTTCTTAAAATAATGCCGCCTCCTCTCTGCAAAATGCCTCCCTTGCACGAGAGCCCACAGCAGCAGCAAAAGGGAAGCTGAACGCCACTGCCTTGATGGGCCAAACCATCCAATCCCTCAAAGGTGAGGACTCTTTCCAAGGCTCATGCTTAACCATCCCACATGTCCCGGGCGTCCCCACCCCCCAGCAGTGATCCGTTGTGGGTCTGATTCAAGGTGACATACAGTAGTATCCACAGGCACGATGCTGGGCCTCCTGCAGGTTCCCAGGAGGAGAGGAAAGCATTTGGATGGGAGTGCTGGCTCCTGTGAAGATTGTTTGCTTTTTTTTGTTCCAACTCCTTCCTTATGCATCTCGCTTTTATTTTAAGAAATATTACCCAGGCGGAGATGCATTTTGGGAAAGTAGTGCTGTGAGGATCCAAACTATTTGAGCTATTTGAGCTGTTTTGCCTACAAAATGAGTAAGAGATGGAGAGGAAAAGGCTCCCCCGTTCCAGCAGCAGAGGCAACTGGCCAGCCAGTGGGTCCTGGCAGCCAGAGACACCTTTCAGTTGACAGCGCCCTGCTTCCTCCTTGGCAGGGAGATGCCTGCCTGGGGTTGCATCTCTGCTGCCAGGCAGTCAGGGACCCAGACTCATGATGTGCCAGGGGTGGCTTTTGCTCTCCCAGAACACTGGCTGACAATAACAGCAGCTTAGCAGATTTAGGCATGCAGCACATCCTGAAAAATCAGCGGGATTCCTGCATTTAACTTCATTCATTGTGGTATCCTGCAAGTCCTTGAAAGTTGGCTTGGGAGCTGGTAGCTTATGCTGAATGGGAGAGCAGGAGGCTGTGCAGTAGCGTCTGCAGGGGAGGGAAGAGGAGGAAGAAGTGGTGGGAGGGAGGAGGAACTTGGCACTGTAACCTGATTATAGGGAGCAGCAGGTACCTCCAGAGCATGCAGCCTGGGCAGCTCCTTGGAGAAGGCCAGGCAGCCCCAAGCTCACTTACGCTGCTTGTCTTTCTGAGTCTTACCCTTCTTCACCCAAGGCAAAGAGATTTTGCTTAAGTAACACTGGAGAGAGAGAAGGAGGGCTGCCCTCTATGCTGTCAGTGAACCCCCTGCTAGAGGAATCCACCTCCCCATTTACCTGGACTCTGGTGGGCTGCAGACGGTGATCCATAGTCTCAGCAGTTACGTTTTCGGGCAGTATGACAGGATCACTGGGAGGTATGATACAGGAAGGTATGCACACAGCACCTGTGGGAGAAGAGAGCCTTGAGGACTTCATCAGGAATGAGACAACTATGTTTTAGAAGAGGGTACGTGTAGGCTCCTCACTGAGGTTAGAGGTGGACACAGAGGAGACCCTTTTCCTCCCAACCTGGTATGAAAATTCCTTCCCCGATTCCTGAATTATGCAAGAGCCTACGGGAGTGGCCAATTCTCTTCTCCCATATGAGAGGAAAATTGAACATGCCCTAAGAGAGAGATTCAAGCCCTGATGGCAGGAAAATATGTCTGACCTAGATGCTCTGGGATGTTTGTTGACATGTTAGAAAGTGTTTTCATAGTTTTTCTGCCCCGCTGAATTCCCACTGCCTTCCTATGCCCTAGGAAGAAAAAAAGTTGCAAAAACCACCTTTGAAAACCAGGTGGATCCCAGCCCTAACCCCAGCCTCACATCAGGTCTGTCCAAAGCTTAACCTTAGCAGGCCTTGCCCTTAGACTTTCTTCGTCCTGTTTTGATCAGACCTGGATGACTGGTGTGTTTGCTTCAGAGTGATATGGACTTTGCTCAAGCGTCCAGTCCAGCAGCATGCCAGACGAGATGCAACGACTGTGACTGAGCGTTGTAGCTTTTCCTGAAAGCACAATGTGACCAAGTCCTGGAGAAAGAAATGGATGATGTGGTCCCTCATCTGGTGAAAGTGCCCTGTTACACACTATTGTCACTGTAGCTTTTATGTAGGACCTGCCACATTAACCCTGTAACATCAGCAGTAGTAACACGTGGAGAGGCCTCGGGGGAATTGGAGGGCTAGAGATTAGGAAAATTACTGCAAAGGGCTGGGTTTGCCCTAGAGACGAGTCCCTGCTCCTTCTGAAAAGAGAGATGCTTACAGTGGAGTCAGCTTTAGCTTGGAGTCTTGTCCATGAGTACAACCAGGGCATGCACAAGGCTAAAGCCACTCCGGCTCTGTGTTTAGAAAGAGGATGGAAGAGAAAAGAGGATTTTTTTCATAGATTTAGTGTGGATTGGTACAAGAAGAGTCATCGTGACCTTCAGCTCTCTGGGAGAGCTGAGTCAGCATAAGGTTTGGTTTTCTGTTTAGCTTTCCTCTGCCCTCACCTATGCTGTGCCCCTGCTCACACTTGTACTCCAAGAAATTCAGTTCCGGGGGTGGTGGACAGGTGCCCTGTAAGCTCTCGCACAGTTTGAACTCTTCCGTCCATAAGCCCTCCTTGGTGCAGATGATGGGAACCTGCAAAGCAGAGGGAGAGCAGCTGGTATTACTACTGGCAGTGACAGGGCTTACCATGCATGGCCACTGCCCAGCTCTAGAGGGAACAAAATACAAGGAGCCCCCTCCTGCCAGTGAAGTCCAGAGGGAAGTTCTCCGAGGCAGCTGGGTTGCAGCCATCTGGTCCAGCCTATGTGTACTTTGCACTATTGACCAGAAAGCAAATTGTTTTCCAGCTGCTGCTGGATCCCACCAGAGGGAATCAACCACACTTCTTTTGACAAGACCCTTCCAGCAGGCTGGATACAAAACCTGGATGGAAGAGCCTGGCAGGCAGCAGCCTCCATCCCCAGGCAAGCCCCTTGGTTAGCAATCCTGCTGCGGCAAGGTTGCCCATCATCCCAGGCATCTCAGCTCCCAAAACCTGCTGGAAACCCTCTACTTTTTCTTTCCGACCCTTTTCACTTGAGACAAGCAGGCTCACTTAGGACCACTGCTTTTTGGAAGGGTCACCGGGAAGTAGGAGATCATACCCAGGCAGTGGCACACTCTGTGCTGTTGGTGGTATTCATCAAGAAAAGCTTTGGGTTTGCAGGGCAACTGCTGTTTGGTAGTACAAAGGCATTTGGCCCTGGGGATGGCCAAGCTGCTGTAGGGCCCCTCTACACAATGGGGCACAGGGAGCCCTGCTGTTTTCAGGTACAATGAAGCACAACACTTGGCCGATCTCTGCCTCTCCCCCAAGTCACTCACCTGTTGTCCCTGTGGCTCACAGTTGAGGACACACTGACTGTTCAGCTCAAAGCCCTGGGTGCAGTTGTACATGCCCTCAAAGACAGGAGGGGGTGGCTCGCACACCACAGGGATGCACTGGCCCTCTTCCCATTGCCCACTCTCCAGGCACTGGATCTTCAGGAACTTCCTGGGGAAACACAGATGCCAGACTAGGCTGCAGCACCCCAAACAAAACCCTGCCTTGGCTGTACCAGTCATCCCATAGAGGCAGGAGCAACCTAGAGACATCTGTCCTAGAGCACAACCTAACCCCTGCATGGGGCTTTCCCATGCCATCCCACCCCTCACCATGGGCAGGCCCTCCTGAAGGGACAGCCCATGCGCAACCAAGACCTGTTCTTCCTCTCACTGGGGAGATCACACTGATTTAGGAGCACTGGATGCTTTTTTCTTGCACTCACCACCCCATTGCTCCCTGCCCCTCGTGATGCCCCTAAATCATGCCCCTCTGCCCCACAGCCCCTGCATGTCCTGGGCTGCTTTGTCCCACCGCCAGTAGCTACATATTTTGCTGGATGGAGTGAGCCTCCACCAGTAAATCCTGCTGGCCTGCACCCAGCTACTCCTGAGGCTCCTCTTTGTACTCCAGCCAGATCTGTCAATCCCACTCTTGCCGAGGGGCTGTCATACCGCAGCAGACCAATACCATCCTGTGCTGCTAAAACAGCCCAGCACAAACTACTCGCCAAAAAAATGATGAAAAAAGAAAGGAAAAAAAGTCCAGAAGCGGAGCCCACACGCTTTTCAGTCTCCTGTCCTTGGCAGCAATAGAGACACCGCATCTCTTACATAGAGGCATCAAAACCCCACAAGGCATCGGGCTGGCTGGGGACTGCTCTCCCAGAAGAACACATGTCACCGTGACCCCAGACTTTGACACACAGACTTTGACAGCGCTGATGAGCTTTACCTGAGCCAGTGCGGATTGCTCCATCCTTAATGAGACTTTTTTCCCACCACCTCCTGTCCTTCTCTACTAGACAGCCTGCTCCAGTTGTTTACCCCTGCCCTCTCCCACCACCAATGCCAGCAGGCAGGGCTCCAGACGCTGCGTTATGGAGTTTATAGCATGCTGCATGTACGCAGAGGGGAGTTTAACTGGGTTAGAGAAACCCCTGGGGGTAGGCACTAAAATGCCCCTTGTTCTGAGCAGCAGCAGACATTGCCTGGGGCCACCCGGCTGCCCCTGAACACACGGTGCAGGGTCCATGCAGCCCGGAGTGACAAGAGGAACCCCATCTGCACTCCACCGCCAGACCTGGGGCACGAGCTGGTGGCTATCCCTATCACTTTTCTGCTGGGAACTCCTGGATGAGAAATTTGAGAGTTTTATGAAACATCTTTTCAAATATTTGCAGTTTTTAGATATACCCTTCTCCCTTCAGAAATCAGGGATCTGTTTTTCCTAAAGACTGTATAAATGGAATAGCGGGTTTCTGCTCTGGTGAATTCAGGCTCCAGCAGGTAATGTGGAGGCAGGCAAGGAAGGGGATAGGACGGAACATAGCAGGTCCCTTGGTACAGAGTTCTGCACAAATCTTCCCACAAGACCATGCTGGGAGTGTGGGTGGCCATGGTGTGAGCACCTGAGCAGCAAGTGATGCTGCAAAGTCACCTCAAGAGCAGTAGCTTGAATTAACTCAAGGGAACTGCAACTACATACTATTTTGGAAGGCTATTGAGGACGAGAAACTCTGGATCCCATTGTGGGCATCTGTGGTGCCCACCCCTAATTTAACTTTCTTGGTTGTTCGCCCTTTCCAATGGGATGATGGTCACTGCCTTTTGAAGATGCCCCTATCAGACCTTGCCTCCTCCCATGTCTGATCATTTTGCTCTGCCCACCTTTAAAGGTGAGAAAGATGCATGCCGAGAGGTACTGATCTGTGTTGCATGTCCAGGTCCTCAGCATTTCCCGCTTCTTGAAGTGCCTGGCACCTAGGGTGTGATCCAGCTGTACAACTTGCAAGGGGGAAATCACCTGGGGTTAAGCTGGTGGCATGACAGCAACAGGAGCAGAGTGGTTGGGCAAAGTCTCACTGGAAGAGCAATGCCTCAGGCACTGAGCAAACTCCTTTACAGACCAGGAGCATACCAGCCACATGCTACTTCTCACTCCCCTGCTGGCCACCGGGGTATAACCGATGCAGCCACTGCACCTCCCTGTTGCTCCTCTGAATCACAGAAGAGGCCCTCTGCCCAGGAGCCGTGGGAAGACTTGGGGAGAGGGGCCGAGCATGGAGAGCACGCGCCATGGGAGCTGCAGTTTGCACAGGTGCACACTGTGGTTCAGAGCCCCATCGTCTTCACCAGAGCTCCTTGTCTTGATGTGGTGCTGGAGTGACCTCAGCATGGGGTCAGTGCTGTGGACAGCCTCTCCCATTTCTCCCCAGACCTGCACCACCCCCAGACCTGGGGGGAGAAACCACCTTACTCCAGACACCCCATCACCAGCATCCGTGCTGGAGAACTTCAAACAGGGTTAGCCTGGACTGACCCCAGGGTAGAAGGTGGCATGTGGACCACTGCCACACGTATGAACTGAGCAGTTTATATTAAAGCACGGAGAAGGGAAGGGAGAGGCTTTTTTAAAAAAAACACACATGCATATATATGAAAAAAACACAACCCCTCATAGCAGCTTGAAATTTCCAGACCCCCCTCCCCGACTTCTTCTGATCTGGGTTAGTGGCATTTCTGAAGGATTAACAAGGAAGCCAGGAAAACCAGAGTCAAAGCTTCCCCTTCCAACCAGGCAAGCGGATGCCTAATGGGTAGAAGAGGCAGGGGAGACTTCTGAGGCCAGTGAGGGCTGCTTCTGACATGAAGGCATGAGCGTTCACCCAGCTCCAGGAGCTGAGCACACAGGAGCCTGGCTGGGATCCAGCCGTGTACTGGGGTGGCCTGCTTGGGGGAACTGGGTCTGCTGTACAGGAGCTGTGATAAATGAGCCTAAAGCCTCATCTCCCATGGCAGGAGACTGACAGCTTCAAAAAGAATAGTGGGGGAAGCAGGAAGATTTGCCAATAAATTGAAAGAAAGCAAGAACAGCTTTGTAGGACCTCCGCTGCTGCATTCCAAACAGCCTGGGCAACCTGGACTGTAAATCTTCATCAGAGACCTTAGAGGTGGAAGTGACACAGGAGTCCAGTTGACAGCCTGTGGTTTTTTTACCTGGCTGCTTGGTTCCCTCAGCTGTATGGGTGTTTGCCTTTTATCTGGAAGGGGCCAGATGTGGTCAGAAGCAGCAAGCTCCCCATGCCTTTGCACCCACCACAAATGTACAGTGGCCCAGTGCCCTGCTAAACTCTGATGCTCCCGGGTTAGGCTGTCTTGCTTTGCCACTGCGATCTTTCCAATTCATTGCCAGCACTCAGTCTGCTAACTCCTTCCAGTCTGTTTTCTCCTCCACGTTCTCCTGCCTCCTCTCCCTCTTTCATAGTCTCCATAGTCTTTGAATGGAGGGGCTGAAATCTCCATGGAAGCTCATCAGGGGGCTGGGCTGTCTCATGGCTCTCTTGATCTCTGGTCAAAATGCAGGCTGACACTTTCAAACCTGCCTGAAAAGGCCTGTGTGTCTGTTTCATCTTTGCTTCATTCCCTCAAGCTAGCAGAAGGGGCTCAACCCCTCACAAAAGTAGCTTTGAGATCCCAAAATCTCTTCTCTCCAGGCAATCATACCGCATTGGGTAAGTGAAACAACCGTTCTGACCTTTTTGGTCCCCAAATGGAGAGCATCCCCCCAGCATTACAGTGCTCCTCTAAAGTATGTCCTAGATATTCCTGTTGGAAAGCTGCTTAAGATGGCACTTTGTGGTGGAAGTAACAGCAGGGACAGACCACTGCAGGAGTAATACCCATTTTCCCCAAAGTATCTGACCTCTGACTTTCAGGCTGGCTCTTTTCAATCCTGCAGCCCTGGATGATGCCAAACATTGCTCCTTGGCAATTCATTCCTTTGTGCAATCCAGGTGGGTGGGTTGGTGCTGCCATTGGACAGATGTTGCCCAGAACCAGAGACCTCCCATCACAAAGCACGAATGCACATGTGAAGTTCCCCTTGTTAACTGTTTTTTGGGGTTAGATGTGAAATAGCTTGACAGCTGGAAACCAGGCTGTTATGTGGGCTCTCCAAGCTGAAAACAGATTTCCTTTAGGAAGAGTCAGAGAAGATTTACCCTTCATGTCAGCATTGTCAGTCAGATGATCCTGCCAGCAGAAAGGCAGCAAATCTCTGTCAGGATCTTGATTACACAATCAACATTTCTTCTAGGATCCTTTGTTGACAAGCAGTGATTTCTGAAGGGCCTTTCCTCACTCAGGTTAATAGATAAAAGTATCTTCTCTGAGACAACAGATTTCTTTATCCCCTTTCTCTTCCACTTATGCTATGGGAAATGATTTTCAATTACAATTGCAGGAGCCTTCTGAGTAACCTTACTGCCCCTGCAGTAAAATTCCACTAAGGAAACAAAAGTGAGGGAATCATAAGAGCATCTGTGTCCAAGAGCATCCCATCTTAGACAGAGACAGCTGGTTCCCAGCCATGGCTCAGGCCTGCATAAGGTGGGCACTGTAGCCCTACCACGTAAGGAGCAAAGCCCCAGGGGTTGGGTCCCCAGTCCAGCTGTAGCAGCCACGGTGTTTTAAGAGGTACATGAGAGAGGAATGCTCTACAGAAGGTTGATCAAAAAAACAGCTAGTCAGGAGATGACACTGAGCCCTGGCTGGGTTGAGCTCCTGCTCGCTCACATTACAGCTTAACTGTCCCTGTCCAGGGGTATCCAGAGCCATCCCTGAAGGAAGGTGCTTATAAGCAGCCCTTGAAGGAAATGACCAAGCTTCTTATAACAGTGCTGTGAGAAGATGAGCATGCCTTTCACATAGTAGCAGAGTGGGCTGATCCCTTAGGAACTCACAGGCACACAAAGATGCCTCTACACCTTCCCTGGGGAACAGTGGGATCCCCATAGCTGCAGGCGAGGCCAGCTGGGGATTACATTCCTTCCATCATTCACCTC
Organism: Stercorarius parasiticus; assembly: GCA_013396915.1. Lineage (NCBI taxonomy): Eukaryota > Metazoa > Chordata > Aves > Charadriiformes > Stercorariidae > Stercorarius > Stercorarius parasiticus. The sequence goes on along the minus strand of VWZL01005387.1, from coordinate 145,378 downwards.
TAAAAAGGCATGATTGCTAGAGCTAGAAGAATAATTCGAAGGGAGTCTGACTATATTTCCAAGCTTGGGAGCTGCCATGGGGAGTCTTCAGTGTCAGCTGTGGAACATGCCTGACTTTTGTCCAATATCTAGTACACAGAGTCTTGCTTTCTTATGCCCATCAATACCTGTATGAACTAAATCCTTTAGCAAGGCTGGTGCTTGCTGGGTTGGTGGACAACAGGGAGACAATGGATCAAGAACTCAGTTTGCTGAACTCAGAAAGAACCCAGAAAGACTTCAGAAGACCCCAAAACCTGATGTCTGAGTCATCAGCTGAGACCCTGCTCCCTCACCAGCACATCAGCAACCTGCACCCCACCAGTGCCGGTCCCTTCCAGAGCTCTCCATCACCTTCTCCAAAAACTCGCTTTCTCCAAAACTGCCCCGAACAAAGAAAGCAGCCTCTCACTCTGGCAGCTCCCATCCTCTGCCTGCCAGGGCTGAAACACCAGAAGAATTTCCAGCAATTGACTGGTCCACTTACTGGCTAGTAGCTGCTACTCACTGCACTTGCCAAGGGGTTTGTACTCATGCTGAGTATACACACAGAGCTCCAGATGAGATGGTACACTGGCATTTACACTTCTAGGGAAAGGCTTTTGCTTTGAATCAGGCCACTCACATAGCAGTTAATGTGGTATGATAAGAAAACAATAAAGTTTCTGCTCCTGTTAATGTTTTTTTGCTTACTGTAACAGGATCATACTCTACTATCAAAGGTGTTAGATGAATTAGTAGCAATGATAATAGCAAACGTGAAAATGCTATGTCCACATGCATTGCTATGAAAATGTAAACCACTTTGCATGATTTTCCTTGACTTGTCTCACCAGCTGTTCATTCCCATAGGGAAGGTACACACACATCAGAGGAGCTTCAGGAACTTCCAGAGGGCATTCTTCTTACCAGCAGTCGCTGCAGCACAACTGAGATGGCCTAACTTTGCAAGCTGCGTTGATCTGATTGCACATCCAGTGCCTAAAATGCCACAGGCACGCAAGCTGCTCTGCAGTTGGCAGTCTATGTGATCGTAACCATAATCATGATTTGCTTAGCTCTCTTTGGCCCAAGAAATGGTCCTAACACTGCAAAAAGCTGTTTACAGAAACCACTTCCTTCATTACGAGGCAAGAAATTTGGCAACCGCTTCCCAGTGCACAACAACCCTACCCCAGAGCAAAGTAGAGATGAAGTCTGCATCCAATTAAAACTGGAAGGGGGCATTAAACTATTAGCACATAATTACCTGATTTGGGTTAGCATCAAGACTCTGAGGAGGACACAGTCAGTGCCAGGGAATCTTTAGTGACCATACCCAACGGGGACTTCAGCTGGAGGCATCGCAGACAAAATGCTTCTTTACCCCTTAGCATCACAATATTGGCTGAGCACAGGAGTAGTGAAACACCAGGAGTTTTTTCCAGAAGCATCGGGAAAAATATTCTCCAATTGAAATGCCAATGCTTGAGATTAAATTTAGCCAAGACATGCAGGGAGTAAAATGTTAACCCTGACAAAAGGCAGTCATTTATTCTTATGACCCTCAGTGCCTTGATCTATGTTTTATCACTTTCAGGAAAGACAGCAGCTCCAGGAATCTTCCAGCATCTTATTACATCTAATTACCTGAGAGTCCACAAACACTTCTGTACATGCTTAATTTTCAGCAACTGACAAGTACGTTGAGGTGCCCGGGAAAATGTGCATGCTTTAAGTTAAGGCACTTACCATACTCATGCATGCAACAGCAGCTTGCATCTTTTTCCCACCTGCTTTCACCTAAACCAGAGGAATACCTGTTGTATCTTAAGAAATCTGCATGACCAGAGCAAGCTGCTCTGCCTTGTATCTATCAAATTAGCTCTTTGAGACTGCCAGTGTATCTCTCCTCCTTGCACACGTTGGTGAAGAGGAGGAAGGAAATGGTGAAACAGACCTGCCACAGACTTACTTCTTAGGCTTGCCTGCTACATTCTCAGCCACATGGTATCCAGGCTTGCACTTGTAGCGACAGACTGAGCCCACATCGTGGTTCCCCTGCAGGCACCGCGGAACCAGGAGCTTGGCATTGGCCACCGCAGGAGGTGCATCACACTCCAGCTTGCAGTAGGCTTCAGGGAGTGACCAGAGACTATCCTCCAGGCAGGTCAACCACTGGTTTGTTCCTGAACCCAAAAGAGAAGCAGTTTGTTGGGTTTACAGCTGACCTGGGAATGGAGTCCTGCTGAGGGTAGCTCAGAGCAATCAGCAAAAGTCCTCTTGTTAAGAGTGGATACTGATGCAAGGGAGGCAACAAATATAAAGACCATGGACTCCGTTGCATGGTTGGTCAGGCTGGGACAGAAACCAAATTCCTTGAATGCAGATAGAAGTGGGAAAGGGGAAACTTTTAGGGAATGGAGAAAGGATCTTTGTTCTGCAAATCCTCCCAAAACTTTCCCTTAAACTTCCCCTCTCTGGTGATGCCTCAGGAGAGCCTTCGGTGGGCTGGGGGCTTTCATGTATGACAGCTATCTGTCATATTTAGCTCAGCTCATCTCCATTCTCCCCAAGTGCTTTTTACACCTTGTCCTTACCTTCCCTTACAAGCTGTCATACCCTGTGCTACATATGCACTGCAAGTTGGAAACTGCCACCAGGACAGATGTAGGAACCTTAACTGGTGTGACTAGGAATTCAAACAACCCATTACTAAAGGCCTGGTTTAAGTATTATAGCCCAACTCTCTGTTGTCCCTCTAGAGAAAAGGGGATATTATAGACCCAGCTAACGGGTGGCCAAAACTGCACAGCTCTGGGTGCCTGCAGTAAGTGTCCAGGACTGCATCACCCACATGGTGAGCTCTGGGAACTGCTAAGCAAGAAAACAAAACTGGACTGAAGTGAATGGGACTCTTCTTACTGAGGGGTTTAGATCAGTAGATTCCTGGTGCATCCAGGCTGCTCCACACTCCCTTCGAGCATCGCTTTCTTTTTATGGGATCTCTGCTCTACCTACAACTCCTCTTGGACCAGGGACAAGACCATGCCTCCACAGAGCGCCTGCATTCCCAGCGGGTCAGCACTGCTGAGGGTCGACCCCCACCTCCAAGCACCATGCAGCCATGTCATCCTTTCCTTGCCTATTCTTAGCATTTATTAGCCTTGAGAGTCTGCCCATAAGGGTGCGAGCCTTCGGGGAGAACAAGCATCAGGCACGTCTCTGGACCTCTGTGAGTTTACCCGCGTGGCTCAACAGCCTTGGCTGAGCACCACCAGCTGTCGTGTCAGCCGCTGGAAGTCACCCAGGGCGCTCCATCAAGGGGATGCATTCCCCGCAAGGGAGCCCATGGCAAACCTCCCGTTGAATTCAGTGGGAACAAGAGGTGGCTGTGAGTGAAGATCAGATTAAAACCCTGCCCTCAGGTGACCCACCTAAGGCAACAGGCATAGGTTTGTGCAGAATTTGGGCTGTCGAGTCATCATTCGCATGTTACCCTTTGATCAGCTCATGCTGGGGATCTGCTGGCATCCCCCCGCCCCGGCCCCGTCTTGAAATAAGACCTTAATTCCCTGCAGTTTTTGCTCCTTAGATTTAACTTTAAAAAAAAAAAAAATTTCATACGTTTCAGCTATAAATGTCTCCATAATATAGGGCACCCATTAAAATGATTTGTTGTATGTGATTGTTCAGAGCAAAGGCGCTGGTGGAAACTCACATAAAGTCCCAATGCTTGAAGCTGTCAAGGTAATTAGCCCCGAAATCTCATCCAGCTCAGCCTTGTATAGACAGGAACAGTAGCTCTCTTTCTCCAACTTGGCTTAAAAACATTCCTGCGGCTATTGATGGAGTCGGCAGAATGAAAGCCAGGACATGGCATGTCTGGGGGACTGCTGTGCGTCTGGGTGGTGAACATCTCCCAGACTGCTCTGCAGCTGTGGGCATCAGTCTCTACAGCTTTATACAGCCCCAGCACTCCTGAACCACACACTTTCCTCACACCCACCAGACACTGAGCCACTTTTGGCTCTCTGAAGTCCTTTCTGTCTGTCCGCACTGGCTGCCTGCACACTTCCTGCCTCCCCCATCCCCATAATGCTGGAGGCTGCCAGACCTCACCAGCTATAATGAGAAGCCATCCCTACACCCTGAGGTGGATGGATAAGGGCTGCCAGCCCAGGGATGGGAGTCAGAGGGAATTATCCCCACACTATGGTGTCCTTGCTCAAGGGGGATGGAGGCCCACCATTTTGGGAGGTCTCTCAAGAGCTCACCGGGCTGGGAGAAGCCAGAATAACCGGGAAATTCAAAGCTGTAATGCTCTGTTTGAACACCTTGGGATGGGCATGAAGAGGTGGCATCAAACAGGGAGAGTTAAATCCCTCAGTACTCCAGACCATACCTTGAAGCTTGGCTGGATCGATGCAGGAGAATGAGCATCTCTGCAGGTAGGTGGTCCCCTTGGGGCAGGAGAACTCAGCGTAGTACACGTGGGACTGGTCAGGGACACCACAGTCGACAGGGTCACAAGTCACAGATCTGTCCCACTGTCCTGAGCTGCATGTCAGTACCACCTCTTGCTGCAGAGAAAGTAAGGCTCCATCAGACCCCTGTGACTGAGCTTTAATCTACTGGTTTGCCACCACAGCAGAAAGGGCGGACCCAGGTTTCAGGACAAGGAGAACTTTCCCCCATTTTTCCTCCCCCAGTGTGCCCTTTTTCCCCACTCCAGACACTGAGTCATGAAGCCCCTACCTGTTCATGGGGTGAAGCTTGGAGTATGAAAGCAGTGAATGGCCCTTCAGGTAACAACAAGGTAACTGGTGAATGGCCCTTGAGTTTGGTCTGTAAGTGCTTCCCTCCAGAAAACACTAGCTGCATGCACACCGTCTGAGCGGTGCCAGAGCACATTAAGGGGAAAAAAAAAGATATTCCCAGCTCTGTGTGCTGCAATTTTCTTCCCTACAAGATCAAGATTTACGTCAGTCATTGACAGGCAGCTGTCCTGTTGATTGTTTTTCCCTAAATGCACTGATTCTCTCATGCCCCAGCCCACAGACACCATTGAAATCAGAGGTTCATATAGCCTCATTTACAAATCCTAATTACACAGCGTCTCTTACTTAGGGGACTGCATGAGAATCTAACCCCCAGTGGTCCCACCACTAAACATAATCAACATGTGCCATGGATTTTGTCAAAACAGAGTGGTAGATGATGGTGTGCCATGAGCAGCCTGTTCTAGTGAAAGATGTCCCCAGCCATGGCAGGAGGGTTGGACTAGATGATCTTTTAAAGGTCCCTTCCAACCCAAACTCTTCTATGATTTCCTCTCCCAGACCACTAACCCCAGCCCAGCAGAACTCAGGCAGGGGCTGCAGACCAAAGAAGTGTCTTTCAATTGTTTCTGATGTCTCTTTACTGGCTGAGTACAACCACACTGCTTGTCAAATGTATGACCTGTCCTCCCAGCCAACAGGTTTTGATTGAACCTGGACATGGTGGAGGACATCACTAAATTTGGGTCTGGCACTCTTGGGTGCACAGCAGGATCATGGTGTAACTGAAGCACGTGGAGAGCATGGTCAGGGGAGAGCTATGTGCATTTTCCCAAAACGCCTCAAGATGTGTGGGGTCACACAGCCAAACCAGAAACATCACTTGGAGGATCAGGGCAGGGCACCTGCAACCTGCCATCTGCTGTGTCAGCCTCATGGCAAAGCTCTATCCAGAAGTTTTCCATCTCATTGCCAAATGCAGGAAAACTGTTACAAGAGGAAGATTTATTTTGTGTGGTTTCATTTCAGAGGAGAACAGGAACATTTCATTTACCCTGGGCATGCCTTGACCCACAGAGCCGTGCAGCCTTGTAATTAATAACCTCCCCGGTGATGAGGGGCTGAGCGGTGCATCCCCAGCTGCCCCATTGCACTTTCCAGCTCCCACCTCTCCTTCAGCAAACGTGGACAACTGCAGCGTAGAAAACCTGCCTGCCAGGCATCATGAGCACTTGCAACTCTCCAAGGGGATGAGAAGTCCATCCTGCTGACATGGCCTGACTCACCTCCATCTGTCTCCACCCAATGCAAATTCACACTCTTGCTCAGGCTGGCATAGGGACCAGCTCAGCCCTGAAGACTCCTGCTCCCCCTCCAGGAACAGCCTAAGGATGGGATACACTGTGCCCACAACCCTGCCAAGGTGACTGCCCAGACCCAAGGCAGCTCAGCTCCCAAGGGCACATCAGTTCCAGGTCTCCTCGGTCAAAGGCTAAAAGCCATGCTGGCTTGTGGCTTTTACAAGGCATCCCCCAGTCCTCTGGAAAGCCGGACAAACTCTCTCACGGTGACCTCTGTGCTGCCCTGCTGGCATGGGCAGTGTTATTGCAACACAACACAAAGGAAGAAAAGCTCTCAGCACTGTCGGCTGCCCCTAAATATAATCATTCTGCAATGACTTCATTTTTTCCTGAGCCACTAACTTCAGCTTTAAGACAGAAAGTGTCACAGGGATGTTTAACCCTCCCAGCAATACCCATTTGGAGAACAGAAATGTCTACCTCCCCCCCTGCAGAAGTGCGTCATGCTGGCTTGGGAAGTGCATCACCTTGAAGTGGCTTTTCTTGCGACGGCAGAGCTGTGGTCTGCAAGCAGCACTGTGGTGTGCAGGCAGCTAGGAAGACTGCAGCAAGGGAAGAAGAGAGGTCCCTAGAGCAGGACCACCAGCCATTGGCATGGAGGTCCAGGGCCAGAGCCTCCACTGGGCTGAGGTTCATTGGAAGAGCAGTGAGGAGGTTGGGGCTGGAGGAACAAGGTGCCATGGGGTCATTCCAACCACCTCAGGGTAATTAAACCCTTCATAACTAGCACTAGGTCCAATGGGCCATAAGGTCAACCCCGTACTTTGAGGTTCACTCACCTGTGTGGAGCCTAGGCTCTTCCCATTGCCAGAGTGGATGACAAAGCCCTTTTCGCAAGTGATGGTACACGCCATGTGCCTCGGGCCATCGGAGGTGCAGTTGAGGGTGGCAACGTGAGCAAGCAGCGGCCGTGTGCAGCTTCCTGATCCTGCACAGGCACCATGGACACAGCTATGGAGAAGAGGTAAAGAATCAGCAAGCAGGTCCCAGGGCTTATGCAGCAAGGAGGGGCTCTGTCTGGGTGACATCCGCGTGGGATGCTCAGCGGGTCACAGATGTCTACAGAGATGCACACCTATCCCTCAGTCCCAGCTTATTCCAGGCTTGAAGTCTCCTGACAATGATGCCAGGAAGGTACTTTTTCCCAGCTCTTGGCTGGACCTCAGCCCAACCCCAGCCCACACCTTCCCACAGACCACCATGTCCTTCCAAGCTGATGAAAGGAGGCACAGCCCAAAAATGCTTCTTCCAAAATCTGTGCTCTCTGGTAGGGCTACTCCAGCTCCTCTGCCCGAGGGTGCACAGGCTGCATTGCACAGAGCCTGCACATGGCCTGGCACCGAAGGGGTTTCGTGTAGGTGGACCAAGGGAGCAAGAGGAAGGAGGTCATGGGGAGAGGGCACGCAGGTGATGTATCCAGCACGGCCACAACTCCCAGAGCCAAAGTGGGAAAATTAATATCAGATGGCCCTATCAAGCAGCACTCCTCAATGCACAAGGAATAAAGAACAGTCACTGCAGCACCTTCCTGAGAGTGCTGCGGCTTCTCCAGCAGCTAGGCAGTTTCACATCTCCAGCATGCTCAAATCATGGTGGACACCAGAGAACTATTGGCAAGAGACCTCCTGAAACTGGGCTTTGCGATGCCATAGGAAGTACACAGTTAGACTCACACGCGCTTGCAGCCACTCACATGTGTCTCAGACAGAAGTGTGTGGGGACATACAGTGGACAGCAAAAGATCTGCACTTTCCAAAGGCAACAAAGCCCAGAAAGTAACATCGGGTGTTTCTCCTTCCTGGTAGCTTTTAAATCCATGCCTCAATTTCAGTAAGCCTTAGTGCAGAATAAGAGAATATTTGTAGCAATAGAGGGTCAGGAAAAAAAAAGATGAAGGGGCTTTTTTAAAGCCTGTGCTGATAGAAGGGTAACAGGTATGTCAAACCCTGTATTAGACATCAGAGAATCCACAGAAGATTCTCCAGCTGCAAGGGAAAGTTTAGCTGGAGAAGGAACCTCTGCAGATACTAGGGAACCATCCATGAGATGTTCTTCAAACTACACACAGTCTCCCCCAGACCTGGCAGAAGAGTTGCCTGAGCTTTGTGTCCACAGAGCCTGTGGTGGAAGGGGGAAGCTGAACATGCTGCAGCTGTCTCCTCCGCCTGACTCTGGTCGCCTTCCTACTCTGCTTTGATGGTCTTCAGCAGCTCTGTTCTTCCCACAGGCTCACACAACATTTCAAATCTGCGCATGTTGATGTCAGGCTCTTTGAGATCGAGATCATCTCAACACACACCTGTCCAGCTCTAGAGACTCAGCTGTGGCCACCAAGGTGAGATGCAGCTAAAACGAGGAATTACCCTCCCCTTTGCACCACCCTCAAGTTACAAGAGGTCCCAGTAAAGCTGTCACCTGTCCCTGGGAACCATCAAGGACCAAATGTTTAGTCCTGATTAATTAAGCATCACAAATAGTCTCACAGTGAAGAGGAGTGCCAGGCAGGGGGCTATGGCCTCCACCAGTGAAACGCAGACAGTACATGAATTGCCTGAGATGGAGCGGCACCAAGGCTCAGAGTTGACACAACAGCTCCCACAAGAAAATACCCTGGGTATCTGGCGGTCAGGCTTTATCTTTTATCAAGTGGTACCAGCGCAAAAAAAATGACAGCAGCCCTCCTGAAGGAGGGGCAGAGGTGCTGCAGCTTCAGGTGATAACTACAAGAGAAGGGAGGAAGGTGTACCTGAATGCCTCCCCTCTGCTCCCTGCTTTGCACAGGGCTGCTGACAGTTGTGCACTGCCTTTCACCCAGGGGAGGCAGAGGCAGCCTTGGACTCTTGCATTCGCTCAGCCTCTCCGTGCAGCCAAGGATGCACAGCGAGAAATCCCACAAACGACACAAGAAAAAAAAAAACCAAAACAAAAAAACCAGTGCCGACACAGACGTTAAGGGAACACAATGTGCTGTTGACTCTGGACAAGTCCACCAAGCCAAAGACACGGTGGAAACCTGCAGGCCACAGCCCTGAAAGAGCCGGTGGGCACGGGAGGGGACCACAAAGGAGAACAAGAAGAAAGGGGCTGTTTTTTCAATGCAGACCTGTTTATGAAGTGAGAAATGGTTTCAGGGCAGCTGCTGCAAATTCTTTCACTAGCTTATATTTCCATTTGCTTCCTTTTTAAAGAATTTGTTTTACGAGCACAGTGTTTGTCAGATCATTAGCTTCTGAGGGCATCTGGTACCAATTGTAGCCCTCTCCCCTCCCCTCCCACAGTCACCTTCTCCAGGCGGTTGCTTTGCTCCCTGCCTATGCTGCCGGTGCATGCACAGACACACTCCCATCCCTGACTCCACCTCCCCATGAAGGAACCACTGTCCTAAGCTTCCTTGCATGCGTGTCTCTGCACATACATGTGTGAAAGGGGATGAGCTGCTTCTCCTTCTAGCCTTGCTCTTGCCTCACATCCCCTTCCTCACCAGTCATGGACATGCAGGGAGCTGCAGCTGGCACACAGCATCTCTCCCACCATTGTGCTTGGTGCTACACCAACACACCATAGCAAGAAAGCCCTTATTCCCATGTGCCTCCATGCACATGGGGATTATCCAGCCAAGTCACAGCCCACATGTTGGGAAGCAGGGCTAGGAGATAAGTGGTGGGTTCACCAAGTTGCTGTAGGCTACAGGCCAGCTGGATGGACACAGCAGGACGCCAAGACACTTAACTTCATCTGCTCACGAAGTTGTGTTGAGTTATGGGGTGTGCGCTTGTCTCAGCATTGGTTCAGAAAGGGTGGTGGCACCTCTGGATATGTCCAGCCAGGCCAAGTGCTTGGCTGGAGCAGCTCTGCTGGTGCTAGTGGAGAGATGGCATGTTGTCTGGGACAGCCTTGGCAGTCGGGACCAATGCTGTTATTTCATTACAAGTGACGAAGCGCTGATCTTTTTCAGCCCTTCTGGACACATTTTGGTTTTCCATCAGTACAGAAACATAACCAGCAATGCTGATATAAAGTAGATCAAGAGATCAGCAAGTTTCTTACTGTATTATTATATAGGCAAAATGTTATCTAGATTAGTTATACATAAGGGATTGATAATTATAGGTCCAAATATCAAAATCTTTCTTTGTATATACACCACACGTATATACACCACACACTCATGCATACGTTCTATATGTGCATACAGATATATTTTAGAAATACTTAGCTTTCTCTTTGCCCCGAAAGATGACTAACATGACCATTTTCTCTGTGACTAACAACACACTCCTATCCCACAAATACTCACTAGGTTTTATTTTGGAAATGATCTGAGACTTGCAGGTTCTCAGGTTCTGAGAAGCTGTTCTCATCCTATATGTAGCTTTGAAGTCTGGTGCTGCCATTCCAGACCTGAAGAAGGGTTTGTGTCACTGAAAGTCATTGTACTGGTTTGAGGTAGAACAGAACCAACTTTCTGTTCAGTAATTTTACTTCTTAGCTAGGCCTCTTCTAACTCTCTGAAATTAACAGCATGTCATGTCAAAAACGATTATTTTTCAGAGTGATAAGACCAATGTTTACAGTTTGTGCCAAGGAATGGTATGCAGAGAGGCTCTTGTTTATACTTATTGTTATAACAACCAATGTCAGCTAATTTCATTATTTGCTCCATTGGAGGGTCCGAAACAGAAAAGCGTAGAGGGGTCCCGCCTGCGGGGAGGAGCGGACAGGACAGGTGACCCAAAATTGACCTACAGGGGTATTCCATCTCATCTGCCCCATGCTCACTATAAAAGCTGAGGGATCAAAGGGTCAACTCTCTTCCTCCAATGGCCGACGTCTGATGAGGACCCTGTCTGTTCATCTGCCTTTGATCTCGATCCGCGGGTTCCTGACTCCATCTGTGGAATCCAGTTCCCACCTGTCGCTGAGTCCAGTCTGGGACTTCCCCAGTGCCTGCTGGTGACCTCATCCTGGGAGCTTATTACAGTTTTGTATATACTGTATCTATTTCATTATTTTCCTTTTAATTTTATTATTAATATTTCATTAAAGTAGTTTAGTTTCTTCTAAACTTGTTACTCTCTGTATCTCTCCTCTTCCTCTTCTTATACAAGAGGCTGGAGGGGGAGCATCTGTTGCCAGCCATTGGCCAATTTGGCCAAAACCACAACAGCCATCTAATTTTCTCAAATATATCAGTAAGCTTAAATATATATATATCTTCTCTGCCTACAAACTTTGCCTTGATCGCTTCCTTTATCATTATCAGCATCATCATGATTACCACTGCAATACTCTGGGCCAGGACACCCTTGAACATGATGCCATGCAAGCGCAGGACAAAAAACAAAACAAAACCAGAGCCATGTGGCCTGACCGCATTGTGATCCACATGCCTTACCAGGGTTCGGGTAACATGATGGGATAAATCATTGCTCCCAGCTGCTGGAACACCCTAACAAAGCCTGGACGAGGAAATGGTGTAGTTAGCCCAGTTCTGATCTCAGCATGAAGGAGCTCTTTCTCCTTTTGATGATAAATGAAATTCCTGTATCGCAGCTGCAAACTCCTGACATTTAGCCATTTCTGATTCAGGCCGTATAAAATGTGGTACGAGCCAATTTATTTTTTTTTCTGCGTGAAACATCAAAAAAAATTTCCATTTTTATCCCAGCATCTTTTGAAGCTCAAACTAATGATTTGTCAACCTTTTCACAAAATACCAAGGTTTTTCTCCTAACTTATCCCACATCAGCACAAGCCTGCATGATTTTCTGGGCTCACCAACTGCCATAACTCATACATCAAAGAAAGTTTCAGATCTGGAAATTTGTGAAATTCGGCCTAGCAATGGCCCTAACTGCTCTGAAATGATAAGAGCTTTGTTCTGAAATGGGATCAATTCTATAAACCAGAGCAAAACTTTTCCTTCATCTTTCTCTGATAGAAGCAGGAGGCAACTGCCAGCAATGGAGTGCATTGAGCCAGTGGTAAAAATGCTGGTAGGGAGACATCATTTTGTTGTAACAAAACCCAAATCCTGAAAAGCTGAAGTTTCCAATTTTACAACAATTATTTCATGGAACCCAGAAAATACTGATGGATTTACCCAAGTCATGCAAAGCCAAGCCAAATACAGTGCAGCTGCCTAAAGTATAATAAATCATCCATAAATTGCTGTAGTGCCTACCCAAGCTTTCAACCCAAAGATTGCTGCTAAAAAAGCCCTTATCATCAAGCTCCGACTCTAACAGAGGAAAATTATTAAAAGAAGTTCATCTCATGGTGCAAATTTTCTGGGGAGAGGTGGTTATAGGGGATGCTGATGGAAAGGTAAAGACTTCAGCCAAATGTCCTGAAGTTAAAAGTAGTCACTGCATGTGCTCTGGTGGAGTCTGGATTGTAGCACTGAACATCAGTGAGATAAAAGTTGTTTACCCCAATGTGGTCTAGCAAAAGAAAATAGCTAGGAAATGAGAAAAGGTGTTTTGGAAATACTCGGGAATTTCTCCCTTCAGGCATGTTTCTTGTGAAGGGGAAAGGTCTCACTTTTCCAGTAAATCTGATGGCAACCATCCTTGTGGGAGCAGGCTACATGTACAGACCCAACGGTGGTGATGCTTCTTGATTACAATCTTCATTGAGTTTGCCACCTCAAGAAAAGATATTTCCTTCTGTACGTGACTCCCAAAGAAACTTGGCAAAAAAATAACATCCCTGTGAGTCATCCACTGTCATCTACCTCACAGATAGACACAGCAAGATGTCAAATGACCTGTTGGCACTTCTGCAGCCACAGTGGCAAAGGCAGGAAAAGAAGTAAGAGGAGATAAATCTTAATATATTCTAGGTAGTTACTTTCCATGCTTTTTTTTTGTTGCTTGGTACACCAAAACAGATTTATAGAACCACAGAAAGTGAGGCTGAAGGGGATGTCAACTTTGGGCAAGTCAGCTTCCCAGCCTGAGGCAGGATGGACCGTACCTTCATCACTCCTGAGAGAAGTTGGCCTGATTCCTTCCTGAAGGCAGATGGCCCACCTGCCCATCATGAGAGCAGCACATAGGTAGGATTTATCTGCCAGTATTCCTCAAGGGTGCATATTCAGCTATTCCAAAGACCACCTTTATTCCACATCTGATCCCCATGGCAACATGCTGCACCTTATTTCTGCTGCTTCCTCTCTTGTCCAGAGGAATTCACTTCTGATCCACATCCACCACCAAGGAGTACATAGAAATAGTGTAGGGATTTCAAAAGGGAGCTGCAAGCAGAAGCCATAGCTAGACTGCAAGACTTACGCTATCAGATTTTAGAAGGAAAAAATATTTATCATGGCAGAGAGGAGATAGCAAGAGGATCTGATGGCTCTGTACAGACACACACACAGAGAAAAGAAGTCTGCTGGCAGGAGGCATTTAGGCCTTTCTGACAAGGATGGAGCGAAAGCAAAAACTTTCATCTTGAAATCAGAGGCAGCTTCTCAGCAGAGAACGTTACTGGACATAAGAATAGCTCAGCAGGGGAGATGGTGGACTTATCACCTCCTGCAGCCTGTAACATGAGATAAGAGAGCCTACTGAAGGACATGTTTAATCCAGTTTCTGTGAAAAACACTAGTACCTGTATGAGACATTAGGGAGTGCAGAATGGGGGCAGGCTGGCTGTAGCAGTACACTGGGGGCTCTTCAGGCAGACTCCCAGTGCTTGTTCTCTTCTTCACTGGACATGGGAAGGTCACATAATGTCCATATTGGTAAGAGAATAAAGGAATTGAGATCAAGCCTCAACGTTTCACTGGGAGCTCTACCAGGGTCAGGAACAAAACATGCCTTGCACCATACAACTGCTGTGTGTTGTAATTCACCTTCCCTTGATGTATCAGGGGTTGGCCATGCTTGAAGCAAGACTGGGCGGCCCTTTCCATGAGGTAACACCAAGCCCCTGTTTCTAAGCTGTTCATCTGCTGTGTTTGACTCAAAATCAAATTGGTGTTAGGAGATATTGTTTTCTAGGTGAGACTGGCTAGTCTCAGGGAAAGGCAGAAGATGCCTTGAGCATCCTAAAAAAAGCCTATATAAAGCATTAAATTGAAGAAGTTGACTACGCTGCAGAGAGCAAATGGAATGGGGCAGACCATGAAAATGGTCCTTGCACCTTCAAGGGTTTCCCTTGCCACCTTGCAGCTAAACAGTGAAGCCACCAGTTGTAGTGAATGATCAAGTCCTACAGTAGAGCCTTGGCCACAGTTGCCCATCAGCCAGTCAGTGACCCATAAGCAAAATGCCACAGGTCAAGAGGCTTTGCTGCCAAAGGAGAGGAACCTTGAGAGGCCTGAAGGGCAGAGCCAAAGGCTGACGTAAGCCCATGACCCAGGAAAGGTGGTGATCAGGATCCTGGGTTTGGTTCTTGAGAAGTTTTTTTTCATCCAGACCAAGGACAGAGGATGTGCATGGCGCAGTGTGGACACAACCTACTCTGATGGGCCTCATGCTTCACCTAGGAGGCTTCATTTACCTGGGAGAGGCAGGGAACAGACATCTAGGCAATACACATGCTGTCCTCATGGCAGACAACTCAATGACAGCTGTGCACACTGGAAGAGCCTGAACAGACACTAGCTGGGAGGAAAGAGTGGGAATGGAGGTATATCTTGACCTAAGTACGTATCAGCCCATCGGGGATGTCCTTAGGATCCCAACATAAGCATCCATCCACTTTGTCCATGATCCCCGACCATGGAACACCCTTAGGCCAGAGGGAAGGAATCTCTACCAGCACCTCCACCCAGGCTTCCCACAAATTTTCACACCTGCACAGATGCAGTTCATAAATTGACCTTGAATAAATTTTGTGCCTGGAAGAAAGAAAAGAAAACAAACCAAACAAAACCTGCTTGGGAAATGGCCCTCTTTGCGGAATAAAGTTTAGCAATTGAAAATAAGTAAACAACCCCCTCCTCCATCTTATTTTCTCTGCCTGACACCTACTTTCTGTGTAAAAGGAATCCAGACCAGACTCTCCTTGATGCATTAAACCCACTTTTGGGGGAGCAGAAGAGGGCACTCACACAGGAAATGAAAACACAATGCAGATTCCGTTTTGTAGCACCTTTCCTCTTAACTCGTCAAGGCATTTCCCAGCATATGCTAACATAAAATAAAACACACTAAAAATAAAACCAAGCTAAAAATAAACATAATGGAGAAAATGCACAATGTTCCCCTGGTTCAGTATATAACCTATACCAAGGAAAACAGGAGGGACTGTGGCTCAGCTTTAAAATACAAAGAAAAGGAAGAAAACTGGAGAGTTTGAGTTTCCTGGGTGGAAACTCACTAAAAGTCTGATTTCTGTTTGACCTCATAAAGTTGTGATTGGGTACAGAGAGCAAAGAAGAGCCCTGAGCTGCTGGCAGAGGCAGTAGAGAGGGGTTCCTTGTGCTGGTAGCAAGGTGCAAGGGAAGAACACCACGCTGCTTTGGTCTTCAAGCGCTCTTCCAACCTTCAGTGCTCAAGCAGGTCCAAAAGCAGAAGGCAACTCTTTTTTCAAAACAAGGGTGTACTTTTCTAGCACCAAACACCTGCTGCATCCTGACCTGCAGACGGCTGCGTTTCATCAGCAAAAACATGATCTCTTTGTTTTCCCCAGCCTGCAAAGCACTTTGAGATCCTTTGAGATGAGAGATGATACAGAAATACCACGTCATCATATATTTATTATTTTGGCAATGAGCATTTCTAGACTGAAGTCAGGAAACCTCATTTCTTTGTTGCTTTTGTTATTGTCCCTTCCTTGGGTTATTTTAGGAGAGCACTCGCATGCACACACTGTGTATATGAGGCTGAGTGCAATCGGTCAATTAAATTCTTTATAGGAATAACACAGATGATCTGTTATCTTTTACATAAGATTTTATATTCTTGTATTTTTATAGGGGATTTTTTCCCCAGACTCCACCTGCCTTACATGAAATGGATTATTAGCCCTTAAAAATAAAGATAGTGCTGTTTTGGAGATGAAATAGATTTTTAAAATATAATAAGGGAAGGATGCTTGAATGTTTCCTGACTTAACAGAAGCAGATCCTTTGCTATTAGTGAGACTGCAGGAGACTGTAAGCCTAACCCCACTCTAAATATTGAAGTCTTTTGTCCAGGAAAGCCATACTATAAATAGCATTTCCTACTCCAAAAACTCTGGGGATCTGATTTACTCGAGTGTTTGCTAAGGGCACGTGTGTAACCTGCAATTCCAGATACTGCAGCTAAGCCAAGGCCAAGGGGAGCTCGCAGGACAACAGCGAGCAGAGACAGGGAAGATGTGAGGATCCTGCTGAGTCCTGCCATGGGGACAGCACGCAGCTCTGTGCGCTTTGACGATATGAAAACTGGCTTGTGCTTCAGCTATAATGAGACTTTAAAGAGAAAAACATCTACTTTCCTCTCTGTTTGTCCCTACGTGAGCTTCTCCCCATACATATACGATGCCCAGCTGCGTCCGGTCAGTCTATTCCTCCTTGCAGTCAATTCTGAGGGGGAGGGGGAAGCTCTTAAGCAATGACAGCACAAAATTATTTTAAAGGATGAGAAAATGTAATTGAAAAACCACATCAGTTGGATGGGGTCTTAGAAGCATGTGTGTACATAGCTGTAACGGCTACCAGGAGGAAACAGACTGCATTTCAGGTGGACGCTGATCCTTTAATGTAAGGCTGAGAATAATATTTATATGCTGACTCACTAAGATTTATGTTTCTGTATAAATCACACATGCACTTAAAAAAAAAAAAAAGAAGGTAAAAAGCAACTGCAGGATATTCATGGCTTCTAGAACTCTACATAAATCAATTGTACCATGATTCCACAAGCTTTTAGACAAACACAAGCACACTCATTCATTATCGGGGCTGTTAGTCCATTCAGGGCCATCAACAGAAGAAAAAATGACAGTAGCAGTGATGTGATGACTCTAGTCAAAGCCCTTCACTTTTAATGCACCCACAGGTCCAGCAAAGCTTGGACCCAAAATCAGTATTCCCAGTGGTGCAGTTTGAGTAACAGGCTGAACCAGATCTTCGGATTGGCACACTTGTAGGTTCAGGGAGCCTGGGATCCGAAAGCAAAGACAGACTTGGCAGGTCTGGCTGCCGTCAGCCCCGCTACTCCTCTAGGACAGAGCTGTGCACCACCCTTTCGTTCCTCTGTGGACCCATGCCTCTGCTTGGCACGCTCTTTCCACCTTGTTTGTTTAGTCTATCTTGGATGACGGTCCTTTCCCATCCCTTTGCCAGCACGACCAGCTTGGAGAGCAGAACCTGTTTTGGAAATGCTGCCTGTCGTTTGCTGCTTTACGAAGACAGGCAGACACCTGCAAGCGCCCGGCATCAATAAATTAAATCACCATTGCTACTATTATTGTTATCACCGCATTATGAAGGGGGTGGCATGATACTTGGTGAAAAGCCTGGGATGGATGGGGAGTCAGCACAGGGAGGAGAAGGAGGAGATCTTCATCTCCACTTCCCACAGTGTGGGGAAGACTGGAATGGATGGAGACAGAGCTTGCAAAGCAGATGCTGAAGAAGTCTGCATTTCAGCTTCATCAGCAACAAGCCCTTAGCACAGGGAGCTTGGTTTTCCCACCAGGAAACTGCCCTTTAATGCACTTTTGTGCAGATGCACAGGCCACGCACAAAATCTATTTTCCTGCTTTTCCCCCAACAGCGAGATAAGCAAATCAAGACTCATTACACTGGATTTTCCAACAGCACCTCAAAAGCCACCTGAGAAGAGTCACAAAACACTCAGCGAGTAGATAAAAACTCCAAAATAAAGCACAAAGCCCCAGAGGAGACCATACCTGTAGCGCTGGTGGCCATATCCTTCCTCATGTTGTAGGAGACAGGTGGTGGGGTCAAAGCCAGACTGAGCTGATGTCCGCAAGGCCACAGCTGCGATGCCCACAAGTGGGGAGGAGAGGTTGAGCAGCACTGAAGCAGCCCAGTGGGATGGATCCTCCTGGCCATAAGTCACGTTGATGACAAGCGGGTTGTGCTGGCATGACAGCTCAAACATCCCTGCAAGATGAGGCAAAAAAAGAAGCTGCTAGCTCAGCTCCAGGGATATTTTCTCTGCTTTTGATTTACTTCTTCTGCTCCCCCATATCCCAACAGACCAGTCTGAGAAGTAGCAGATGCTGCAAGGGGGGCAGGGGACACCAGCATCCAACTCAATGAGAGACTGCAGCAATGGTGGGGGCTCCTGTTGTGTGAGCCCATAGGATGCTCACCCAAAGAGTGGTTCAGCCCATCTACGCTGCTCAGCTGGACGGTTACCCTTGGCTTGTGCTGGATGCTTGGGACGGTGCCGTCAGAGGCCAGAAAGATCAGGAGGGAAGTGGGCACCACAGGTCTCTCAAAGCACACCTGGGCAGGAGGACAAGAGAGACCCTGAGAGTGTGCATACCAAATAGAGCCTTTCTGATCCCATCTATGCAAGAGGGAAAGAAAGAGGGAGCACGGGGAGAGAGTAGGATGAGTAGGAAGAGAAACAGGAGGGAAGGAAGGGTGCAGAAGCACAGTCCTTTCCCCTTCTCCCTTTCAGTAGCCTTCCCCACGTGTATCAGTCCTGCCTTGCCATAAATTTATGGCATTTTCCCAGCTTCCACATTTGCTACTCTTAGAATCGAGCAACACCTGACTGATACCTGGATAACCCCTTTTCTGCCCTCCCTTCTCCAGGCTCTGACTCCCACGCCTCACGGTGCTGGTTGGGCAAGCCAAGCACCCAGACAGCGAAGTAACCAGTCCTGCCACCATTAAAAAAAATAATACATCAAAACCAAAGAACAGCTCTGGTACCCAGAGTGACTATAAACTGTCTGTCAGCCAACACACAAAGATTTGAGGGAAGAAGTCCTGCCTCCTAGGAAAGCTGACAGCTCCCCACTTGTCTACAGCCCCGAAGGCTACAGGAGGCAGCCGGGAAACTCACGGCATCAATCATGGCAGGACAGATGTTCTTTGGAAGTAAGAGGATAGAAATGTTTTTCTCCCCCACCCTGGTGCCCCCCACCCAGTGCTGAGATGTGTTTTGATCAAGACCCACCCTATGGAGTGTTTTTGTTGAATGTCGGTGTGGAGGGAGCCCAGAAATGCAAGGCAAAGGTGTATTTCAGAGGAGGACAAGTCCTGGCTGGCCAGGCACAGCCCAAGGAGCACACTGAGGGAGCATAGGGGACAACTACCCGATTTGCGACGGCAGCCCAGCCTCGGGGTGGTTTGTGCCACGCCAGGCATTGCTCATGCACGGGAATGGGATAAAACCTTGGGCTTCATCCCAGAGCTCCCACCCTGCAGGGAGGTGCTCAGCAGTGAACACCCCATGAACACTCCAGCTCCCTTGGCCAGGGCTTGCTCTTGCACAGGGCTGGCCCTGCTGCAAGGAGTGGGCCAGGAGGCTGAAGCTGCCCTCCTTTTCTTGTTGTTTTTGGTTTTGTTTGGTATAATCCCACCATCTCCCCACCTGAGCTCAGAAACTGGTAAGAAAAGAAGCCAAGAAGGGAGAAAAGACAAAGAAGAGCTATCAGTGCTCAGAGCCTGCTCCAAGGAGCCCTCAGGACAGCGCTGCAGCCAGGAAGCCCCAAGGAACTACCAATTTTAACCTAGCCGCCTGCTGCCCACTCCCTCCAAGTGTGGTTCCTCAGGGGAGAAGAGATGGTTGAAGTCAGGTGAGGCTTTCGCCGGACTACACAGCTTAAGGTGGACTATTTAGTCTTTCCCTTCCTATGGTGCATCTACTTGAAGGTGAAGAACATTGGCCCCAAGTTAGACCAAGAGCAGCTGACTTGACTAACATCCTAAATTTTTTTATTATTATTTTTTAACAGTATTATGTGCCTGGACACAGCAGGCTATCTTTTTAATTTTTCTCCCTTCCTCTCCCCCGTTCCATTTAATTTCCTGCATATTACACATCCTGACTTCCTTACAAGTGATTTTGATTTCTCTCCTCAACACAGAGTTGTTAGAAACTAAATTTTAACTGTCAACGGTTTAACTGTTAACTATTCTTAGTTAGAAACTAGGAATAAAGCATGGCTGGAGATCATAGAATCATAATTGCAGACAGACCCAAGGTGCATGGTAGATGCTTTGTTAGGTGGCCTGCTCTTGCCTCCAGCCTCAGTCCTCTTACAGCACGACCCAACCTTTCCCTTGCTCATTGGTGCCACCTTTTGAGAAACACCATAGGAAGCAATTCCTACCACCCAATGAGTTTTGTGTTGTGGCTCTAGCCTGGGTGACACAGGTGCAACAGCTTTAAAGTGGTCATGGGAGTTGGTGGCCATGAAACACCACGCACATGTGGGTACACATGTGCATGAACAGCACCATTCCTGTCCAGGCAGGCGGGTGTGCTAGGCAAATTGTCAACAAGAAGCTGTCTTTCCTAACCCAATATGTTACCAATCAGGCAAACTCTATTAAAAAAGAGGAAAAAAGAAAAAAAGAAAAAGGGCATATTTATTACTAGTCCATAAATAATTTTATGGGTGGAAAATAATAGCACTCCTAAAGAGAGCACAGAGAACCAGTAATGAAAGTCTTTAATATAAACATCCATAGAGGAAGAGAACTGACCACAAGTTCCAATAAAACTGGAACATGCTTTAACCCCTGGTGAGAAGTGGAAAGCAAGCTTTCATCTAGGTAGGGCCGAGGGGGAGACTGCTGCTTTCTTGCTAGCAAAGGAAGAAAGGAGGCACATTTGTCATGGCCAGAGACTGAAGTCAGAAAGTAGGTTGTGAGCACAAAGACAAGGAAGGAAGGGGGAAAAAAAGCCATTAAAGGAAGTTCTTTGGAGCAACAGAGGACATCAGGGGCAATAGCAATGTTTGTTGTCTCGGGTTCAATGACTCACCAAGTTGTCTGAGTGTCTCGGGAAGAGGTCCCCTCTAGACAACCTTGAGCAAAGCAGGGCAAGGTGCCCCTCAAACTGCAGAGGAAGCAGCCCGCCAGATTCCAGCTTTCCAGTAACACCAGGCAAAAGCCACAAAACCTCTAAACCATGGCTGTGGTCAGAAAATCAATGCTGTAAAAATTGCTCTGGCCTAACACTCAGCTCTCTTCTGTCCTGCTCCTCTGCCTGCTCCTCTGCCTGCTGGGACAGAGAGGTTTGACCCTGTAGGTACCCTCCCAAAGACAGCCCCCAGCCATGGAGGCAGCCCCCAAGCCCCTGTCAGGCTGCAAGACCAGCAGCTTGGGCACAGAAATGCCTCCTTTGGTCTGGAGTCGCTGGAGGGCAGGAGGACCTGCATGCCACAGTTGATTGCTGTGGGCTCATGGTGCTCAGCAGCAAACCGGAGTGCTCAGAACCTCTCAGGATGGCAACATATATCCAGCTACCCTCTGTTGCTCTTCATGGCCATGGGGAGCAAAGGTAACTAGGACTTTAAACCCGGCTTGTGTGCACCCTTTGTGGGTGTAATGGCACAGCTTGACTGCAGGGAAGAGTAAGGAGCAAGTTGTTTCTCAGCCTCAACATATTTCTGTGGGCTCCTGGTTTCAGGCACCGCCCTTCTCCTGGCAATCTGTCCCAGTTCACAGTGGGAATGGGGCACCTACATAAGAGCCAGCCACAGGCATTTGGGGTTGACAAAGAGTTCAGTAGGATATGAAGTTCTATATCTGAGCAGTTTTTAAGACTGCTGTAACTCCTACAGGACAGAAGAGGATGGGTGTTTGTCACCAAAGTGCTGGGGCAAAGACAAGCAAATCCTTTGGTTTCTGACCACACATCCCCACTTACCTTGAGCCAAACTCCCTCATTGCCCAAGGGCATCCTCTCCTCATCTGGATCCTGAGTGTTATCTTGGCTAGGCGTACAGGGGAACCAAGCAGCCAGGGAAAGGTCCTTTGGCACAACAAGAAGGTGGGATTTACATATCTGAAAGAAGAGATTTATTTCAACCCAGAAAGAAGCAAGGAAAGCGAGAGAAAGAAAGAAACAGCACCTACAAAACCTCAAGGAAGACTCAACATGTTGAGAAGGATCCCTAGTCAGTTCATAGCATGAAGACAACTTGGGTTCTTAAGCAAGAGACATCTCACCACCCACACGTGTACAGGAGGCCTTTGCCCTTTTGAGATACTGCAAATATGCTGCTGAAGTACCGTGTAGTGTCTGTGAGGCTGAGCAAGAAAAAGTGAGCCAGGCTTTGAGATGGTAGGGAAGATCACAGCCTCTGGATTTTGACTGGGCTGATGAGATCTTAAGATGCAATTCATTTGCCTGAATTCCAGCCTTCTGTGACATTTGATGCCCTATGGTAACCCAGACATCCCCATAGACCTGGCAGACAAAGCCTAGGAGATTTGTGAGTACTTCTAGAGGAGCAGATACCCAAGCCCACATCATCCCAATAGACATGTATATCTAGGCAATTTAATCATACTGTGGATCTCAAGATGATGGTTCCTTACTTGAGGTCAATAGAAACACAGGTATAAAGGGCTAAATAGGACCTCTCTACATATCTCTTTCTTTTCTTCAGCTTGCTAGGAAAGAACATACACACCCCACATTAACACCAATCAGGTGAAATCCCATCCTAGATCTCCAGTCCCTGCTCCAAAGCCTGTATGAAAGATGGGAATCCTCTCATTGATTTTTTGTTGGCTTCAGATCCAAGAGTTTGAGAGCAATGCAGATGCTGATGTATGTGTGATTTTATCCTTCCAGGCTCTGACCTTATAAGGTATTAGACTTAAGGGATTTATTTTTTTAAAAAACCAACACAGTGGCACTACACTACATGCTCAAAGTTGTGCATTTAGCTGGTGGGTCGGGGGTGTCATTGTTTAGCAAACTGCATGGTCAGAGGAGGTGCTCCCTACCTTGATGAAACACCCTCCCGCATATTGCAGTTCCTGGGCCTAGGGACTACTGAAAGAGAGGGTGCGAGAAATGCCCAGGTGCTCTATTGGCTCCCTGCATGGGAACACAGTAGTCAATAGACATTTCAGAGTTGCTCTGAATATATTGGTTTTGCCTCATTACACTCTTGCAGCAGTGACTTTCCCAGCTTTACTGCAGGGGCATTGCTAGAAAAGTCTTTTTTTTATGGCCATGCCTTCACTCACCTTCACAACAGGCTCTCCAGTGACCAAGGAAGCAGGGCAGGACTTAGCATCCTGATGGGAGGCATAGGCTTTCACTGCCCACAGATCCACATATCCATCGGGCGTGTAGGGACCACAGTCCAGGACACTGCTTGTCTTCTCGAATGGCTCACACACACCATCCCCCTCATGCACATAGCACAGGCTTGGTTCCCCTGCAAGGAGACCAGGGGTGACCCGTTTACAAACCAGGCTCCAAGCACATGTTTCCTCCTGTCCCAGGAGGCATGCTGGATGTTTAGCCCTGGGATTTCCCACCACAATGGGCTGACAAACTCCATGGACCATTCCACCTGTAGATCCATGTTTTATTGTGATGAGGTACATCACCCCCTCTCTGAGGAGCAGCGTGAATAACACAGTTTTGGCTCCTGCCTCAAAAGGATATCTCAGTCCATTTGGACTCACCGACACAGTTGAAGCCTTTTTCCTTTTTACACTTCCTGGAACAGCCATCTCCATCCAGCAATTCCCCATCATCACATTCCTCCTCCAGGCTCCTAAGAGGACAACAACCGGACATGTTAACACCATACCCTTGACTCAACACTCTTGTGCTTCCACTCAATCATGAGCAAGGACATCATATCTTGGTTCCATTTCCACAGAAGCAGGGAGAAGAGGAAGAACGCCATGTGGAGTAAGGTAGATGAGAGAAAACACCATATCTTGACAGGGATTTAAAACAGGTTGAAGACACAGCATATGGGAGAAAGCATGACTGCACTATGACTTTCTTATAAGACCTTCTTATAAGACCTGAGGCAAGAACTGTGGGAGAAAATGAAACCATATACAATGGAGGAAATAGGGAGCCAAGGATCAGGAAGACTTGCTGCTGGAGAAAGTAAGTGTTGGAGATGGCAGGAGGTTCTGAGATGGGGCTGGTGTTTCAGTGGGAGCTGGAGAAGGGGAGGCAGAAGGGGGAGAGAGAGGTTAGCCCAAGAGGAGACAAGAATCAGCCCCCAGCTGACATTCATGGTACCTTATGAGGAAAAAAAGCCCATGCAGTTTCCTTGAAAAGGTTCTGCCCCCATACTGCAGAAAATAGACCTGATGGGAAAAGCTGTCAGAAATGCAGAAATGCCTCGATTCATACCTATTCCTTTGTGCACAAAGTTACGCACCCCAAAACACAAGGAGCAAAAAAACTTCAGACAGACATCTTGTGATGCTGACCCACCTCCATCTTCATCTAACACAAAAGATCCACTGTGTCCCATATTCCCACCTTTGATTCACTGTTCCACACATGGTACAAAGGAAAAAAACTTCCACAGACAAAGCTTCCTGCATGGCCTTCCCCACAACAGCTCAGGAACAGGAAAGCTTGCCAAAAATCTCAGCTGCTATCTGGACATTTCTGTTCCTCTCACTTTTCTATCAACTTTGACAACAGACCCCAATGTGGTCATTTGGTCTCTCTGGACCAAGTCTTCATCTAGTATGAATCCATGCTGAAAACATACCAGATTACACCACTGTAAGCACCCAGCCCTGCTGTAAGCCTCTTTGCCTTGATGGATCTTATACAGTACCACAATTCCTCCTGCAATTGCTTCAATTGTCCACTTTCCTCACACTGTTAAGAAAGCTATTTTCAAAGGAAAGGGATTCTGAGTAACCTGGAAGTTGGAGTCTGAAAAATCCAAAATACAGAAATTTGGCATAATTATCCCCAGATGCAGCAGGCGAACCGTTGGAGTCTCTTAATGTAGAGGTGGTGCAACCCTCATTATTTGGGGTCTCTAAGCAGAGACCAGACAGCTCTCTAAAGACACCATGCTGTGTGGGACTGTGCTTGCTGCAGAACCTAGTCCTGCAGGAACCTCCACTGTGGGCCCTGTGTAAAGGTTATATTGGCCAGTCCCAAAGGCAGATCCCTGTGGGGTCAGACTCTGCAACAGTTTGCTGAGATGGGCCAGAATCTAAGCACTGCAGTCAAGGATGGAGGACATTCAGGTTGGACCCCTCATCCAAATCCTGCTCTCAAAAAGACCATCTCCATCTCCTATGCACTTGTCATTTTACAACACAAGCTCTATAGTCTAGTCTATTGGAGGGATTCAGTGCAGCATCTTCAGACAAGTACCCATGGGTGGAAGACCAACCCGGTGTTTCCTTTTGAGACAGGATGACCTGATAGCTTAAAGAACCTCAGATGAGAGCTTGGGTTTCTTGACTTACGTGGTCACCTTCCCATCCCCGCAGTAGGGTGCTCCGTGGATATGGACAAGTGGTGGGGAGGCTTCTCCTGAGGTTGTCCCAGAGACTGCCTGCACCTGGTAGCGGTACACCTGCCCAGACATGACTTCCCTGCAGGAACAGAGAGGACTTGAACAAAGAGCAGGAGGGACCAACCCATACATCTGCAACAGATTTTCTCGCCACAGCTATAGAAATCACATGTTTGTGCTCAGGCAATATCACAGTTTGACATATGTCTTCATGCTCTAAACTGCCAGAGGCAGAGACTGTGGGAAAAGTGTCTCTGCCAGGTCATGCAGAGGGGCCTGCCACTTATTTCCCTAGGGTCTCAGCTGGGGAGAAGCTGCGTTAACTTGAACGATCATTTTACTAGTTGTGTTGATGGGAAAAATGTTTCCGGGTTTAATGAGCTCCTTCTAGTTAGCCTGGGCTCCTGGGCAAGGGTTGTGCTAGCATGATGGGTCTGCAACAAGCTTCCTTGACGCTGAATAGGGAAGCTGGCATTGAACATGGTAATTCCCAGGGAAAAAAAAACCCACAAGCAAAACCATACAGGAATTCAAAGGCATGACCTGAGGAAGTCATCAAAACTGCCCCAGCCACCCACTCAGCCTGTGATGGAGCAGCCTCATCACTCACGTGTCAATGAACTGGCGGTGTGCCTGTGCCGGGGAAGCGGGGGATCCGTTGGCAAATGGGGGGTCACGGAGGACTCGGTACTGGATCAGCTTGCAGGCGGAGCAGAGAGAGCTGTGGGGCATGGAGGTCAGCAGTGCTGTGTCTATCTCCATCCTCTCATCAAAGGTGTAGATTTTGACTCCAGACACCTTTTTAGGGATGTTGAGCTTCACAGTAAAGGGGACATCACAGAAGGTGTCCAGAGGGCCCAGATGGATGGACTCCCCCTGCTCTGTCAACACTTCAATGTCAGACAGCGCCTTGGGAGAGCCCGTGGAGAGGTATGTGGTCCAGAGGGTGAGGGAATCAGGGTAGACGGGGTGCAGGAAGTGCAGCTCCAGGATGCAGCCATCCGGCATTGGGCACGGCACCGTCATGTTCATGTGGTATAGGTGGAGCTCTGGACTCCAGGCCTGCAGACTAGGCTCACAGGGCTGATCCACATCTGGGGGCCCTGGGTAGGAGGGATGAGGAGGAGGCAGATGAGAAGCAGGTGACAACTGACCTCACAGGGGACCCAGAGGGGCAATCCTCCCTGCAGGTACCCCATACTCTGTGTTATAGCTGCACACCCATGAGGTTTTGCACCCACCTACGGCATGTGCCACAGCTGGTGGCATCTGCCCTACCCTCCTAGAAAGCAATAAGCACCACTAATCTCCCAGCTCCTGGGTGTGCATAGAAGCACAAGGCTTGGCAGATCTGGTGTCCCACAGCCCTCTAAAACAGCGACAATGGTATGCGTGCTGCAGCTGGTTGCAGTGCTTACCAGCACCCCTAGAGACAGCCTGGACTCAGCTGGGGGACATGAAGCTTGCTCTGCAGTCTCATGGGCACAGGAGGCTTGCCAAGGGCACCTGAACTCTGAGTCCCTGTGGCTCCATGGGTTTGGACAGTGGCTAAGCAGAGCAAAGAGACCAAAGCTTTCCACAGGCACGTGATGGAACAGGTCACAGGCAGGAAGGGACCAAGTCCAAAGCAAGCCAGGGAAGCAGCTCTGGAAGGCTGTTCCTCCACCAGGACGGTACCCAAGCTGACCTGAGATCCCCAGCCTGCCTCCCCTGGTCGTGGATTAGCACTCAGCAAGAAAATTGTGGTGTTGGGATTTCAGTCTCAGAAAGCATCGCTGGAATTCATCATCCTGTAGTAGAAATATCCTTGTCTTCAACCACCACTGCCAGCATTTCTTAGGACCTAGTTCCAATTCAAAGCCTGCATCCATTTAATACTAGTCTTCTAAAATCCATAAAACCTGTCTCTTTTTCACCGGAGTAAACATGCACTTGTGATAAATGCAGGTCATGCATAGGAGAAAACAACATCCAGTAATTCCAGAAGCAATTTTAATTTGCCAGTGAATCAGACAGGTGGGGGAAACAGGAACCACTGACAGTACATGAGCTAAGCTTTGATTTGCTTGGTATCACTGAATAAGCACATATTTGATTATTTCTTTAAGTTGACTTCCCCCTGCTCTCAACTTGCAAAGCTAACAAGAGGTACTTAAAGAGTTTTCATACGCAGAATCTCAGCTACATCCTGACACTCCTGTTCTCAAACCATGGGCTACGTGCCAAAAGCGTAATGATGTCCAAACTGCACTGTCTCAGCAGTCACCCTAGCACATTTTCAGTTGACCTCAGTGGCTCAAACCCACAACTGCATAGAACTAACAGATCCTCTGGCTCCATGTGGTTCAGCAGCAACACGTGCACTACATACGGCCCACAGGATCATTTCACCTGGTCTCCTGCCTCCTCTGCTTCGCCCTTGGAGGAGCTGCGGCAGCATGAAAAGCCCAACCGCTCCTATGGCAGCTGCATGACCTTGAAAGCCACCATCATGCCCACAAGGAGGGTCTTTAAACTAACACCTGGGTCTCAGCACAAGAGAAGTTGTGACACGCATGCTGTTCACCTTGCCAGTGAGGAATTGCGTCCAACTCAGATTGACCAGGACTTGGTTCAGACTCAGTGGAACTGAGCAAGGAGCTCCTCTTGCTCCCTTTGGACAAGGCTGCATCAAAGCCTGTGAATGCCCCTGACATTTTGGATGAGGTTCCCAAGACCTATGTTGTAAGAGTTATTTCAATGAAATGTCCCTCCTTTTGACCAATGTCTCTCATTAACACCTTTGTGGGCAATGATTTGGATTAATATTGGTGTGTTGGTTTGTTTGTCCAAAGCCAGCTGGCAGTACCCAGGTATGTCTTGGACACCTAGAAGTCCTTCCTGCACTAAAGAGTCTCCCCAAAGAGGAGACAACTCATCCTCTAAAAGAAAAAAAGTTTCTTTCTCTTTTCCCAGCAAGATCTCATCTCTGCCCAGGGGATTCACACCTAGGGAAAGAGAGGAGGTGTTTACCTTCTGCTTCTTCTGGGGTCCAGTAACCGGACGAATCACAGACCCGAGGGGAAGAGGCCTTATGCACATACTGATGGAAGGTGCCATCCTCTGCACAGTCATCACAGAGTGTGTCCTGCTCCCTGCAGGCAAAACACAAAGGCACCGGCATGTCTAATCATGACCACTTAATTTTCCATTCGTGTTCGTCCAGGCAGGATAAGATGGGAACCTGGAAAAGCAAAGCTAAACTCTCAGGAAGCCCGTGGGCATATCATCCTGCCTGGAATAAGTTTCCTCAAAGACAGGAAAATAGGAGCGGCCATGAGACAAGCTGGGTTTAATCCCTCCTCTTCTCTGAGTAGTCTTGGATGAGCAATTGAATTGCCTGTTCCCTACCCATGAAGCAGAGCTAACAGACTTCACACTTCCCAGGGTAATGCCTCTGCAGTCGGGTGGGTGCACTTGGGTCTCTCTCTGCTAAACCCCAGAATCAAGTTTTGGCTTTCACCACTACTATCATACAAAGTGGTCACCATAATGTCAATTAAAAGAAGTCTCACTGTGCTCTCCAGGAAAAAAACCCACCGACTTCTCTGTGATAAGGACCAGTTTCATCCCTTTTCCTTGACCAGTTCATCTCGGAGGATGCAGGACCTCCATCCTGGACCGGCTCCTGAGCCAGTTATGAGTGAGAACTGGAGATAGATCAGAAGATCCAGCACCTGCCTCCTAGACATGTGTTTTCTGGCTCCCAAATGGCTCCATTCCCCACCAAAGCAGTTTGTTTGGATGACTTGAGGCCATCCAGCACTCAGGGGCTCTAGGGGCTAGGTCCCTAGAGGCTCTATGCACCTAGGGGGTGACAGGCATATGCTCTTGTTCTCCCTGGGTGACAGGCCCATTGTGGAGACAACCAGTTCTTTGAAAAGGCAGGAAATACTGATGCAAGAGTGTCCCAGCTGCCCTCAAAAAGCACTTTTCTTTTAATTGCAAGTGACAACTTTGTGAAGCAGCTTTTAAACAAGTTCAAGAGCTCTTTAACATGTGCTTATGGTCCCATAATAAAAGCATAGACCTAAAACATGGTGGAAAACAAAATGTTTTAATAAAATGTGCCACTCAATAGAGGCTTTGGTGGTGTATCCAGGTCTTGGTGACTCCCCAGCATTGTAGAGAAGGAAGACAGCCACCCAGTGCTCAGGGCCATGCACTGCTTACCAGCCAAACAACTCCGGTTCCCCGGCATTTTTTCTCCGGCTTGAAAAGTTTCCTGACTTACCCCCAGTTAGTTACACTGTGAGTCCATGACAGCACTGGGAATGAAACCTAGCTCTTGTGGTTCGAGCTCCCTGCCTTAACCACAAGGCTGCATTTCCTCCTGGTAAATAGTTATTTTATACAATAAGTGCTAAATGAAGCTCATTTTTCATGCTGTGATTGCACTCTGGGGTTTAAGAATTGGCATTGCCTCCCAACACGCTTTGGCTTCCCCTCCTGGCACCCCGACAGCAGAAGTCTTGCAAGCCCATGTGCTAATGGGGCTATTGCAGCAGCCTGTCTCTGCAGGAGACAACTAAGGGGGTGTCTGAGGGCTCTGCTGGAGACGACCAAGGGGGAAAGGCAATGGGGGGTTCTGCACCATAGAAGATCCCTTGTCCCTTCCAGCAGGCTCCTGCATAAGCCCAAGACCATCGTAACAGCAGATCCCTTACCTTTCATGGATGACACCACTGATGGGAGGCAGCCAGTAGATGCTGAGGGAGTCCTTTGTCTGACCCGTGACCATGGGAGGGATCGGAATGGGTGCAGGCTTCTTGCTTTGGCCCCAACGCTGATACACCAAGTCCAGGTAGCAATGCATACGGGCCACTTGGTTGGGGGTGAAGGTGTTGGTGCAGTCATCATCTGGGGGAAGAGAGGTGGCTGGGATCGGTCAGTGGGGCATGACAATGTGTACCCTTTCTGACCTCCAAACCCTGTTTTGGGGACCTCTGGGAAGACCTAGGAGACACCAGTGTGTGGTTGTTCTCCTGCCAGGACTCTCTGGTGTCGTGTGTCCCCAAAGCCACAAGATGGCACTGCCTCAGCAGCTCCACGTCCCTGCACTTGCCACAGCAGCTCCCGACTGCAGCGGCCCCAACTTAAAGCAAGAGCTTTAAGATCTGGGCAGTGCCACCATCCTCGTGGACTCTCAGTGGGTCAGCAGGGAGTGACAGAATTGCTCTACAGGCTTTGGTCCTCCTGGGCTGCCAGGAGGAACACCAGCCCTTCACAGCATGCCTTTGGAAACCAAGCCAAAAGGGCTCAACTTGAAGGTCCAAAATTGTAATAGTAGTAGTAGTAATAATAATAATAAATAACAGTAATAATAAAGTTGCTTCAGGACTGGAGGAAAAAGGCACACCACCATGCAGACAAGAATGGCCTCAGTGCATCTCCAATGACCTACAAACTGGCAGGGAGGGAGGGATGGAAACAGCCTGCAGCAAGAAAGGGGCTAAGAAACAGGCTAAGAAACAGCAAGCACAGGCTGCAGCCTGCTGCATCCCTGCCCACCATGAGGGACCACATCAGTTAGGAAATGAGGAAAGGCACTATTGATGGAGGCAGAAGGGAGAGAAACCCAAGTTTCTAGGGAAGGTGACCCCTTACAATTTCTAATGACTATTACTTGTTACCTGTGTAACTCATGTAGTTGTTGAAAGGCGTTCCTGTGAAGTGTGTCTGGCCACAGGTGTCATTAGTAGGGTCTGGATCCCGACAGAGTTTACTCTTTGGGGTGGGGGCCGTGTCAGCACAGAGGTCTCCCGTCTCCATAGATGGAGTTGTCTCCCTGCAGGGATCGTCACAAGATTCACGCTCGCTCACTCCCTTAAAGACATGGTACAGCCCCAGGATATGTCCCACTTCGTGGATCATGGTGTTTGTGTGGCCGTGCATACCGTAATAAGCAGGGTTGAGGACAACTCCACCTAGAATTGCAAGTACAGAGAATATCATCCCGAGCAAGACAGCACGCAGCCGCCATTACTCACCTGTGCTAGACAAAATCCCTCTCATTGTGCTTCCAGGTCACAAATGAGGTGACAGATGGAGACGTGAAGATGGACGTATTCACCCTCTTGTAGGATGGGAAGAGAGCTCCTTTGCCCTCTTGGAGTGGAATGGGATGGGTATTTTTCCTTACCCTTCTGATCACACCACTCCCCGCAATATCTTCAATCATTTTGGCTACCACTTCCCTCTGTGTCTTTTCACATGTTTATAATTTGGTTCACACAACTCCAAATGAGGTTTGAAACCAAGGCACCAACTGAGACATGCTGTGCGTTTACAGGGATAGTCTTTTAAACCAGAGGAAAGAAGACCTTCCCTAGCTTAGACACATGGCTAAAGCATATCAGTACCCATGGCAGGTGAGAACAAGGTGCCTAGCAAACTCCTGATGCACTTGGCTGTGTCAACTAGAAGCCACCTTCAGCACAAGTCCATATGAAGATTCAAATGCACTGCTTCTGGCCCCTGCTGAGACAGCATCAATGGCCTACTGCTTCACCCTCCAAACCAGACCCTAAGGAGTAAATTTAGACTCATACAAGGTGCCTTGCAATCCACTAAGCTTCTACCACAAATGTGACTCAAATTCACAGTGTATTTTGGAGTGAGATTTTCCAAAATGCAGCTGCTGAAGATCCCTTCCTCTCCTTCAGAGGGCTTTGTGTGTGGGCAAGGTGCACCAAGTGAACCAGGCAAGAACACCCCACCCATCGCAGTCCTACTCCTCTTCACTGGGGCACCCCAACCCCTTGGCTCAAGGGGCCGCAAAGGGGCAGTTCATCTCCAAGCCAGTTTGGTGCAGGCTCAACTGCCAAAAATGCTGGACCATGGGTACAGCCTAAGTCTCCCAGAAACTACTCAGAGCTGCCACCTTATACTGACAGCAACAGCACAGAGCTGAATAGGACCCTTGGCTGCAGGACAAGGTGCTTTTCCTTTCCTGCCTACCCACCAGTGATGGGAAGAGCAAGAAGAAATGATGCTGAGGAAAGCCAAGTGGAGCAGAGCCTTCCTTTTGCTAACTGCCATCATCTCTGACTCCTGACCTGGGATGTACACCCTGTACCAATAACTCTGTACCACTTCTGCTGGGAAACTGTCCATGGAGAATGCTCAACAAAAATATTTACCTCTTCACCCTCGCTTACTTCTATTTTGCCCGAATGAAAATGTCTTCGGAAACTGTACATCTTTTCTCCCTGTTTTGAGGTTTTCAGTGGCCATTTCCTCCCCTCTCTTCATCTTGCTTCCTTGCTCCATCCGCTTTTCCATGCTGTCTTACAGTGGAGTGAGTGCTGGGGAATATCAGCAAGATGAAGCAGCAAAAAGCAGACCCCAGCATGTGCCCAGGCTGACTCCAGAAAATACCTCCATGGCATGGGAGGCTGTTTTTACCCAACTATTAACCTAGACAGTTTGGATGGCAGCATGGTGAATAGTTGGCTCCAGCACAGCTTGCTCTGTCCTTTGCAGGGCCCTGGAGGATCTACTGTGCCAGCTGCCTCACAGCAGAGCCTCTGCTACTGCATCTCTGCTGATGATTGTTGCCTCTGGCAGCAAAGTTAAAACTGGCAGAGGGCCACTGGGTGACCCTGTCTCCAGCCACAGCATAGACTGCTTGAAATCTGCTCCTGGATCAGCTCCATGCGCTACCGGACTACCTCACGTCCTCAAGTACAGGACATTCCTTCCAAGAGAGGGCTTTCTTCAGATCACGGTGTCCCTGGCAGGACACCAACAGGACTGTGACTCCTCTGGTGTAGCCATGCAGGGTGAACGCTACGTTGGGGCTGGAAAGGGGCCTTCAGAGATGCCCTGAGCAATTCTCTGAACTCCAAGAGAGTTGCAACAGGGTGACCTGTCAAATGGCACTGTTTCTTAGCTAAAGATTCATGTTTGTTGTTCTTCCTACCCTCAGTGTGGATCTTATGCCCAGGGTAGCTTGGCTTGAAGCAAAGGATAGGTCACAAAGTATCTGCATTCTCTTTCTCCCCAGTTGTAAAACACCAGAGCAGAGGACTTTGCATCCTGTCAGTCAGCTCTTGACCCTTTTGTTGACTGGAGATGGGCCAAAATGAGGTACAGATGTTGAAAATTCCTTTTGGGACCTTCATGTTGTGTCCTGTCAATTGTTAGGTTTTTGCAAGCCATCCCCCTCTTAATTACCAGGCTGGTAAATGCTATAGATAGTAAACAGCATCCCTTTGATGGAGAACACAGTGGGCACAAAAAAAGCTGCTTCTCATTTTAATCAAAACAGGACATGAGAGAAGAGAGAACAGAAAGAAAAGGCATCTCTGCAGCCAAACCCAAGCCTGAACAAGGCAGGGAGCTGCTTGCCCAAAGGTCTGAAGGGAGGAATGCACACATAGAAACAAAATAGTGTTCATAAACAAATAAATTAGATGTGAAAGCCCTGCACGCATCCGGTGGCACTAACCACAAGGAATGGGTCTGAGCACCAGGGGCACGGGAGGCCCTGTGACCAAGCAGACCTCCTCCCAGCAGAAACCCAATGCTCTTCCCATGTGGGGGAATAAATGGGATTCCAGTACAGGGAGGGAGAAAACTGTCACAGGGGAGGGATGCCAAGGCTGGGATACCCTGTCCCTCCCTCCTCTCTGCTGGCTTCCCCTATCCCATTCCTCCCTGACACTCCACAAGGATGGTCATATTTTTAGTACTTTTTTTATACAGCTAATTAGGTGGCAGGATTAGAAACAGCATGAGAACTCTGCCTTCCTTCCAGAACATCCTCGTCCCTCCATTTGGTGCCCCACAGCTCCCTGATGAGCTGGGAGAGCTCCCAGCTTTGGACCAGGAAGTTGTATTTCCCCTCTGCAGGGTCCTGGCTGTGAAGGCAAGATGTGGAAGTGTTCATAACATCCCAACAATATCAGCCTCCCCTCTCCCTCATCTGCAGATCCAGCTTTCCTTCTCACCTCTGCCTCTTTCTGCCCTGGGAGATGGGCTAAATTTGGCTTTAAGTGAACTATCCCTCTCATTCCGGGAAACCAGCCGAAGGAGACCCCCAATGTCAGAATTTAGACAACCAAGCTGAAAACTTCAATGTTATATCAAGGGGGTCTGGCACTCCAAGGCAGGTGAACCAGACTCTTCTTCGGACTTGCCCACAAAACTGTGGCCAGGCACCTGGAAACTTCGGGGCTGGTCTTGACACATCCTCTGCCTCCAGACCAGATCTACCAGCTACAGCTGCAGAGCTGGTAACATCCCCAAGGTCAAGCCTCAACTCTGCTCAAGCAGCAAGAGATGCCTAGTCCATCCGTACAGTGAATGATTTGCACTGGTGTGGAGCCCACTTCACCTTCACTCACACATCCCTTGAAAGGTCCCAGGATGTTACCCTGCTTCTAGCCATGATCAACGGCAGTGATGAAGGACTCTGGTTCAAGCCATCCCCAAAGAAGACAACCTGGTCCTGGGTCAGGGCTGTCGCAGAGGACGCATGCTCAAGCAAGGGCTGGATCTTTAAACAGCAAACCACAAAGCTGAACCTGTATCATAGGGCCAGTCTTCCCCAAACACTGAGTCACAGCAATTAATGGAACAAACGCATGAGGGTTAGTCAGACAGGAAGATGGCCATTGCTTAAGGTACCTTTGATGGAACGGCTGGCCCTCCTTCAGGATCCACTGACCTCAGCCAGATATATGAGCTGGGCCCAGCTTATATAACTACAGAAAGTATTTATAACACCAAATATTCACAATTCCCTTGCCTTTTGACCATGTTTATGCAAATACTGTTAAATGCAGCTACAAATGAAGTTTAAAGCATCTGCATTATTACATTGCTCAGGTTTTTGAGGCAAGGCTTTCCACTGTGGAAAGTTAAGCTTCTTTATAGGAACAGGAGTTCTTCAACTCTTTGTGTTTTGTAGTTGAAAAGATTTACTTCTAAGTAATTCATTCCAGACTCCAAGCAAGAGCTATGAATTAGAGAGGAAGTCACTGTGATTGTGGTGGAAAGACTGAAACAGATGGTATGGTTAGAAGAAGTGGTGCAAACAGACCTGAGATCTTCTACCTCTGCTGCTAGCTGGCTGCAAGTTGTCTCCGTCTAGGAGCTCCACAGCAGCTGAAATACTGCCTATAGAAGTCTCATAGACCAGGTCACCCTCTCCAAGTGAGTAATTATTTCTTATGCTTCAATGAATGTAGTTGCTGTTGGTAGTATTACTACTGGTCTAAAATGGTAAACCATCCCTAAACCTTCAGAAAAGCATTTCTTCTCCACAGGAGCAGACAGTGGCATGCAGGAAGCAGGGTCTGTGTACTGACCTTAAAATACTAAAGTCAGGATAGACAGGTGATCAGTAAGATTCAGTCCAAGAGTAGGAGTTTGCTTGGAGCAGACCTCTCCCTTTTGTGAAGGCGTGTCCACCGCTGGTCACTGTTAGGTCTTTAAATAAAGCTCGGAAAGATTTCTCGAACTACTATTCACTCCTCCCAAGGTTTTTCTTGCTCTTTCCTCACTGCTTTACCTTCACATCTACTCAGATTCTCCCGTAGCTTCTTGTGAGAGGTTTTGACAAAGGACATAAATTCATGACCTGCTCAGTCCTAAGTTTCTTCGATGCTGGACAATAATATACATTGTGCGTGCTACAAAACACTTGATGATGTGGTGGAGACTACTGTTGACAGAGAATAGAGTCCACCACCCACCCTCCCAAGCTCATTAAATCTAAAACCAAGGACAGCCTTGAACCAAAATCTTCAGTCTACGCCAGAGCCACAAAGAAGTTCAGATCCAGCTTCACACGTCACAGTTCTGGCACCAGGGCCAAGACAACACCCGTTTTCCCCTTAATCTACAGGGTAAAACCCTGATCCAACATTTCCAGATGGTGCTACCTCTTGTGTCCCTGGCTGGACACAAACTCTGAGACTGGAGTTAAACGCAAGCTTTTGATGAAACCAGTCACCCTGATTACCCTTCTGTACAACTCCTTGCAAGCCATTGGGAGGAGTCTGAAGAGAATATATGTGGCTGAAGCACTTGCTGTAGTAAGATGATTGTCAAGCTGAGCCTTGGAAGGGATTTCTGGAAGCTGAAGGAATAAATCTCATGGAGATCTGCCTTCCTCAACAAGCAACTGTAGCAATAGGCTATTGACAAAACAGTCCTGAAACTCATTGAGGGAGGGAAGCTGGCAAAGAAGGACTTTAAAACAGGTCTTTAACAGCAGTGTAAAACTTTTAAGGGTTGAACATTGTGCACTTGTAAAAGCAGAAGGTCTAGGTCTGCTGTGCAGGTGTCAGGAGTAATTATTTCCAGTTACTTATTGAGAAACACTTTAGATGTTTTGACTGCAAAGTGTAAAGGGCTTTGCCAGAAAACTCTGACATTGAAGAGGTGGAGGGAGAGGCAGGAAAAAGAGAGACAGCAGAAATATGAGAAAACACACAATACACTTACATTCTAGTAAAGCAGTTGCCATTTTGACTATTTTGTAGCCTGCCAGGACTGATGACCTTAAGCGTCTGGCTTGAATTCACTGAAGCCAAGAAGAACCTTGCCTCCAGCAGATAGTAAGCCAAGTTATAAAAGCATGGTTTAATTTGATAGTCATCCTCACATTTCCAGCTCAGTTCGGAAGTAGCCAGTGCTCACTGTCTGGTCAGCTCTGGAGTCACTCAAATCTGGAGTCTCGGCTCTGAAATCACTGACACTTCTGGTTTATCTATTTGTCATTATATGCTGTAGGGTGAAGTTCACCATTTCGAGAATCCTGGAAGACAGACCTGGAAGGCCCCAGAGAAGCCAAATGCATGTCTAAACCCCTCTCCAGAGCCTGTACTTATGGTGAAACTGCAGCTCTCCCCAAGCTCTCTGCCCCACTATCTCACTGCTGTGAAGTTTCTCATATCAACCTGGAAGTCCCTGGTCAGGTTGTAACCCCACCATCTTATCCACATGGTACACAGTGGATAGACAGCTCCTATCCTTACAGCAGAAGCTGTTGGTACACCCAAAGCCTGTTATCATGACCTTCTTAAACATTCTCAATGTTGAGACAAATCATGGCTGCCTCTTTTTGCCAAGTCAACAAAGAGAGAGAAAAACCAACAACCCTGAGACCCCATGAGTGGTGTAGCTTACTTACCGAGGTGACTAAGGGCCTCTTTATCCCACGGCCAAGTGGCAGCACCAGCCAACTCTTCCCTCACTGAACTGGCAAAGTAAACATTGAGGAAGTGGGTGCTGTTCAGCTGCAGTGCCTCCTTCAGCTCCTTCACACTCACATATGCCCTGCAAGGACAAGGGAGAGGAGACAGTCAGCACAGGCTTCAATGGAGCAAAGACGAAAAGCAGGAGCCACCATAGATACCCTGCAAAGGGTGCAGGAGACCTGGAGACCCCATCCTCAACCCTCTGAAACCAACAGCATTTAGGAAAGCGTGGCAAAATTCAGCAAATTTCAATAAAGTGCCCCAGGACAGTATTAATTTGGCTTTGTGAGGTGCATGGACTGCTAGCGAGGGGGTTATGAGGAAGGCAGTCATGCAAATATGAAGAACTTCTTTCAATTACAGTAGATTCGTTGATGAGTTTTGCTCTTAGAGAAGTTTATTCAACAACAGTGACAGAAGAGACTCCATAGAAGGGCATAAAAGGGTATAATATGGCAGGAGAAACAGTGGGAGAAGAAAGGAAATGCAGAGGTCAGTCCTGCTAGGGAAAAGAGAAGAGGTTTCACATCAGGAAAGTGGAATTTGAGGAAAAAAGTGTTTCTTTCCTCAAAGTGTGAGTAGAGAGAAAGGAATCCAGAAGTCCAGCTGGCTCCAACAAGGGGTTGTCCCTGATACAGGACAGCACAGGAATGGACATCAAACCTTATTCTTGGGAGCAGTGAAGGTTTGCTATCTGGGGCCAAGAAGTCTCTTCTCCACCTTCTCTAGCCTGTCTGGAGAAGTTCACAACCATGTCTCTCCACTCTGTCCTTTTCCCTACGATAACCAGTATGCCAGAGCTGGCAAGCACAAGGGGTCCTTGCCGAGCACAGGCACATAACACATGAAAAAGCATGTTACCTCACACTCATCTTGTGTATTGTATAAAGAAGAGCATGAGTAAAAGGTATCTCTGAATTTGCTCTGAGACATCTCTCTTCCAGCTCTGCTCAACATGGACCTTGGAGAAGAGAGCTGCCTTGGTCCCCCCAGTGCTGAGTCACCAGCAGGGCCCTCTTCAACAAATCTGTCTCTGCATGTGATCCAAATCTTTTCTGAGAGGAGGTCTGGCATGTCTGCAGGAGCCAGGGCAGGGAAGCACAGGAGGTCCCGAAATAATCTTGATGGGGAGTGAGGGACATCTCCTCCCATTTCCAGAGCTGGGAATAAAGAGCTGCAGGAATGGAAAATATACTGGAATGGGGATATCACAGATGCTTTTCTAAAAGACACAGGAAGGTACTGGGCTGGGAGAGGTGGGTAGGTAATAGGCATTGCAGCAGAGCAGTAACACCGATGGGTATGTCCAGGTGTCCACAAAACAATCTTCACAATGTGGCATGTCTCTCAGCACCTTAGGTTTCACTCTCCCCTCTGCACGGTTGTTTCTGCACAGGTCAGAGGTCTACATTGCATTCACCAGTACATCAACAGTCTCAGCACTGATATTTAGGGAGTTCATATCCTCAGCTGTGCAAAATGATCAGGATCTAACTTAATAATAACAATAATAATTCCAATAATAATAGCAGTGGGATTGTAGAGCCTTGGTCAGTGCTGCAAATGCCAGATACTCTTTTCAATCAGGTACTACCACTTCCATCATCAGTACGATTGACCTCATGGCCTGAGATAGCATTAGGACAGGTAGCCCTAGAAGACATTGTCTCTAAGTCTTCAAAATCTGAGGACTCTGACCTGTTTTTTGTGAAGCCATTAATTTAAGAGATTCTGAGCAGGGAAAAAACTCATGGAAAGGCTGCAAATACATCACTGTGGAATGATGATGGAAATGCACCATTGTGGAAATATATCATAAGAATGACTAAACCTGCAGCATAAGGCCAACAGCAACATTAAGGTGGTGGAAAGCATTTCATTTATTCCCATGCTTCCAGGACAATTGGCTTCTTTGAGCTGCATGGAGAGATTATGAAGCAAATGTGGTCATTTCTTTACACTGGACCAGCCATGAAGGCACACCAGCTATATTTGAATGAGCAACTTCTGTAAAAGCTGCATCTATTAGTGCATTCCTCACCTCATTGAATTACGGAAGGAAGGGCAAAAAAAGCTGAGCATGAGCTAAGGGGAAAAAGGCACATTCTCATCCAAGATGTGAAATGAGAAGGGAAACCAGTGAGAGATGTGCAAACACACCGTTTGTGATGGCAATATCCCTAGACAAGTTATTATACCAACAGATCTGTTTAGAAAGAGAGAGGTTGCTACAGCAAATGGAAAAGGAGAAAAAAGTGGGGAAAAAATAAAGAAACAGGTTTCCAGAAGCAGACTAGAGCAGGATGGAATGTAGAACGCAGCTCGGTAAACCCAAGGGTGGCCATTTCCCCAGATCTGAAATAGCCAAAAGACTCTCAGAAGCCATTACTGACTTGGGAATTGTCAGATAATCAGGATCTGCCAACTACCTCCCCTACCATCAGTCCCAATAGGCCATACTGGACTGGAGACATCTCACCCACCTTCCCAGCAACAAAGCAGCTCCAAAAGTTCAGTCACTTTATAAAATCTTGGCTGGACTATATGGCAGGATTTAATGGTGAGATGGGATGACCAGCTTGTCTTCACCAGGCCCTGAGATCTCCCACCACAAAGCAGCATTCCCAGAACACTTTCCCCAGACACATCAGCTTGCAGAGAGAAAACTCTCCCAACCGGAAACGGCAAATTAGGAGAACACGATCTCTTCTCTGTGATGCCTTGCCTGAGCATCCCAGACGCGCCACGCTGACGCCATCCCTTCAACCCAACCAAGACGGGAGCGGGCCGGGAGGAATAGATAGGGAGAAGAATAAATAAACCTGAAGGACATATTTGTGGCATGACTCGGAAGGAAGAGAAGCAAAAATTTCATAGAAATAGAGTGTAAAGGAGGGAGAAGGGGGAAAGTAAGTCTCCTTTATGCACCATAGCTGCTCGGGGGATACAGACTTAAAAATAACATCGATTCCTGACCTATGATATCTTGGAAAAATAGCCCCAAACCCTTCCAGGCTGTCCAAATTCCGAGAGCTGACGTCAGCCCTATTCAGAGGGATATTCCCGCCGCCCCTCTTCTGGAGACATGATGTTTTTCTGGCTGTCGCCTGCTGTTCCCTTGACACTAGCAACATTTTTTGTCAACCCTTAATTATAAATAACTGTAATTTCCTCCATTGAGAGATCTGGATGGTTCTGGGCTGTGTATTGGGTAGGGGGAGCCGCTCCAGTATGGAGAGATGCTCAGATGAATGGAGGAGGAGAGGAAAGGACCCTGATTTCCCCCACTATGGCATGGAAAGCACAAATATCCTCCTGCTTGCGTCCTCAAAGACACAATTAAGACCTAAACAACTCCAGAATGGGCAACTCCAATTCCCCTCAATCCACATTTCCCACTGGCATCCTTAGCTTAGACAAGGAGCATGTAACTGGCGTCTTTGCCTGTTGCTTATTGACAAGGTCATGCTCTCCCTCTTCTTCGGCACTTCTGTTATTTTCCCGGGGGAAGGCAGAGCAGCCTTTGGTCTCCACAAACAGCCTAAATGACAGACCTCTTCTCTGCTCCCCAGATAGCTTCAACGCCTACAAGACTGGAGTATTCCAAACTAGATGGCATTTACAGCAGGGTGGGCACTGCAAGCCAACACACAAACACAAGGCGGGCCAGAAGGACACATGAAGGCACATCTATCACCTAAGCAGCCAAAAAAAACCCCAAACAACCCCAAAGAACAGGGCATAGGATAGAAGAGAGACAGAGAAGGGCCATTAGGTTTTCCAGATTCAAAGCAAATGTTTTTCCAATAGCATCCAGAACTCACTGGTGAGCAGCTAGCTGCATAATAATACCACCTTGACCTGGGGAGTATTTGCAACCCTGGGAGAACGGAACTCACAAGAATCATAGAATCATAGAATGGTTCAGGTTAGAAGGGACCTTAAAGATTATCTAGTTCCAACTCCCCTGCCATAGGCAGGGACACCTCCCACTAGACCAGGCTGCTCAAAGCCCCATCCAGCCTGGCCTTGAACACCTCCAGGGATGGGGCATCAACAGCTTCCCTGGGCAACCTGTTCGAGTGCCTCACCACCCTCACAGTAATATCTAATATTCCTAATATCTGATCTAAATTTCCCCTCTTTCAGTTGGAAACCATTACCCCTTGTCCTATCACTACACTGTCTGATAAAGAGTCTCTCTCCATCCTTCCTGTAAGCCCCCTTTAGGTACTGGAAGGCTGCTATAAGGTCTCCCCGGAGCCTTTCTCCTCGAGGCTGAACAATCCCAACTCTCTCAGCCTGTCTTCATAGCATAGGTGTTCCAGCCTCTGATCACCTTCATGGCCCTCCGCTGGACCCATTCTAACAGGTCCATGTCCTTCTTGTGCTGAGGACTCCAGAGGTGGATGCAGTACTCCAGGTGAGGTCTCATCAGAGCAGAGTAGAGGGGCAGAATCACCTCCCTCAACCTGCTGGTCATGCTTCTTTTGATGCAGCCCAGGATGCGGTTGGCTTTTTGGGCTGCAAGTGCGCATTGCTGGCTCATGTTGAGCTTCTCGTCCACCAGCACTCCCAAGTCCTTCTCCTCAGGGCTGCACTTGAGGCATTCTCCACCCAACCTGTATTTGTGCCTGGGATTGCCATGAAGAGTATATGGAACAGTACAGAGAGATTAGAGATGGGAGGGCTATGGACTGCCATTATTTGAAATGAGTTGTGGCCATGAACACCACCTGAAATGATAGTATTTGAGGTAACAAGTCCAGATATGAGGGCATCCCTCATGACAGGTGCTCATCTGTGATACTGTTGACTTAAAGTTCTGCTGAATTGCACTAGCTGCCAATCTGACTCTAAGTCAGGCTTAGGTACCACACTGCATACTGTTTTACTTGTGGGACTCATGGTTGGCAGATGGGGAAAAGCATGGACCTTGTTTTGCTCTATCACAGCACAGGGGATCCACACTGATGTTTGTGTGGTCCTGGTGCTGGTTCAGTAGCACATGGCTCTCTATGGGACATAATAATGTGCTGTCATCATACTATTGAAAAAAGGAGAGGAAGATGAAGTCCAGCAGCTTCATTGACTGTGTCACCATAGAATAGTGGAATCAGAGACTCATAACTGTGGATGGAGAGGACCACCACAGGTCATCTAGTCTGACTCCCTTGTTCAAAACAGGTCTAATTAAATCAGGTTGCTCAAGGCTAAGTCCAGCTGAGACCTGAACAGCTTTGAAGACAGAGGTTTCACAATTTCTCTTGGCAATCTATTCCAGTATTTAACCACCCTCATGGTAAAAAAATTCCTAATGTTTAATCCAAATTTCTCATGTTCCAACTTGTGTCCATTGCTCCATGTTCTCTGTGTCACCCCGTCACATCAAACGGGAAAGCCATCAAATGACTACAGCTTTGAATGGAAAACTATTACTGCACTAGACTTTACCACACTAAGGTCTAAAGATCCAAAGCTTCCTTTCTGATCATTTGAAAAATCACGCTCCATCCATGATTCCAGGCCTTCCTGGAGAACCCTCACTTGCCTTTCTCCTGCTTTTCCCTTGGATAATTTTGACCTAGCCCATGGGACAGACAGCATCTTTCTACTCATGAATGTAAATCAAGCTCTGAGATGGTTTGGTCAAAGGAGAGGGCTTGACATGCTCTGGGGAGATAGAGCTGTTGCTGCTTTTCCAGGCAGCAATATCTGGCAGTAACAGCAGGACCACTAGTGGTGCACAAGTGGGAGAGAGGAGAGGATCTGCTAATCTATGGGGCAGTAGAATGGACAATCAAGCTGTAACACAAGCCTGATGTGGTTTAAGGTAGAAGAGCAGCAAGAGTGGCACTTTCTAGTGACAGTCATATCATAACAGGAAGTCTTGGGGCCATGAAAGTGGCCATTACCACTGAAAGGCAAAAGGTGGCACTTCCAAATGAAAAGCAAGGCCAGCACGTACCCCATGCAGTACCATAAATCAAACTGAATTCTCTGGGTACTGCAAAGGATGCAGTGTGTAATGCCACAGGAATTCCACTGCAATTCAAAAATAGGAGTCTTTTCCCTGTAGACATTTCAGAGGGGATGTGGGAGTGGGGTTGAGTGGAAGCTATCCAAGTGCCCTCCATGGACAGCTGGAAAATACTTGAAACTCAGCCAGCTCCAGCTAACCATACAGCCTAATGAAGTCACAAGGGATTCCTGGCTCTACTTTCATGTCCTTCATCCACTGCAAGGAAATTCCTCTTCCTACTCCCACCAAGATAGGAGGCTCCCTTTTTCCCCAAACCTCTGCTTGACAAATGAGGAATCCCTCAGACTTCCCAGGAATAAACACGAGCCTGCCAATAATATTTTTGGTGCATGGACAACACATTCCCCCAAGGCTGCAAAAGGTTAATGCAACACGCAGCAACCTTGCTTCTGAGGCAGGTGGCTACCAGCCCAAGAGCCACAACTCAATCCATGAAGACAGGTGCTGAATCAAGTGGCAAGAATATTTTCAGAGAGCAGACTCTTTAAACTTTCCATATCACCAGTGAAGAGAGATGCTCCTCCAGATGTTGAGCTAAAATGAACAACTTCTGATTCACACCACTGAAGGACTCCTCTCCACGGTGACTCTTTAGGGGAGGTCTAAAGAGATAGTCCTCCAGACTTGGGCTCTCTGCTTGCATACACAAATGCTTCTTGCTAGAATTTGTGAACCCCCATTTCTGTTCCCATCATGTGCGTTCCCAGGTGAATCTCAGCCTTGCCTCCCTTTTGCCTTGCTGCGGGCAGACAAAGTCCACTACCACAACATAAACAGGACATGGTACCATCTTGGTACAGCACACAAGCCAAGATGGGCTACTTGGTCTGCCTCCAGACTAGATTGATGGTGGTTCTCATGGATTTACCTGCCCTGAAATTTCTGGTGTTAATGCAGCTGGGGGGATGCTCTATTTTTAGGAAAAAGCTTAAGTCCTTCTGTTTTTGTTAAAACTACTTGCATCCCCATGACCACGGTCTAAGAGCTCTGACTCCAGTCCAGCACTATCCTGGTATGCCACAAACATCATTGCC
The DNA here is from genome assembly GCA_013396915.1 of Stercorarius parasiticus. Taxonomy (NCBI): domain Eukaryota; kingdom Metazoa; phylum Chordata; class Aves; order Charadriiformes; family Stercorariidae; genus Stercorarius; species Stercorarius parasiticus. The sequence continues at coordinate 100,474 of VWZL01005387.1, read as the reverse complement.
AGCATCATGACAACTTGACAAGGCAGTAACATTCAAATGTCTCTTATCTAGACAGGCTTTGGTAACACAGTCAGATACAAAACACATGCAACAGGCGAAGGGAAGGCTGAGGAACAGCCAGACATTCCCCTGGGATCACAGGAGGTACAACACTGCTGGAATAATACCCTCTATAGTCCTCATGAGTCTCTCAGTGACTTCACTGTGTGTTGGACTCCATCCAAAGAGCATTTGGGTACACAAGGGATGAGGGCATCATAGACCTCTTGGACATGCCTGGAAAAAAACACCATTGAGGCACTGACAGCATGAGTAGAACTGCCTAGGAAGCAGCCATCACTGGCAGCACCACTTAAGAGACAACTTAAAATTCGTATGAGTGGCTGAGTGTCAAGATATCAAAGAGAGTGAAACACTTCTATGTGAGGTCCCTCAGGACCAGGGATTTCCCTTATGCATGAGCAATTCCTGTGGGATTCAGAGGTAATCCTCAATCTCCATGTGGGAGATGGGATTTGGCTTAGGGATTGAAGCAGTAGCAGATGTTGCAGGGTCAGAGAGTTGCACTGGCAAAGCTGCAGATGGGATCAAAAAGACAAGTTGTGGTTCGAGGCTGTGACCCTTCCATATAGATTTACTGGGGAAAGGGACCAAGAAGGCTGCAGATCACTAGCACACAGCAGGCAAGCGCCCAGTTACATCAAATGGTAGCACACAACTTCCTGAGGTCAGATTTGGGAAAGATAGACAATAACATTAGTGTTAGACCAGAAAGCCCTGCAGGGAATTTTGCCCTGAGATAGGCTGAAGAATAAGTGCTGCTAACAATGGCATGGCCCAGCTATTCCTGGGAGTGTTTGCTAAAAAGTTATTCACTAAGTCATCACTGAACCAGCCAAAGGCAATGCTATTTACCTGGTTTTGGTAAGCAGTGTAGAAATTACGGAAGAGCTGATGCGAGAGAGAAAACTTGTCCTGAACATATAATGAGTTGATTCAGATTAACTTAAATGGAGGGAGGAATACAGGTCTTGAACTAAGAATTGAAAACCAGGACTGATCAGCAGACACCACTGCATCTGAGATGCCAGGGAGAACAGGGTGAAATGGTAAAATTCCCTGAAATCAAGCTGACTCCAGTGAAAACAGAGAGTAAAAGAGCCTTTTAGAAATAAAAAGAGCAAACAAAAGAAGGAGCAGATCTGCTGAGCAGGGAAGATGGAGCTGAAGCTCAGCGTGATTGAGATGCATCTCTGGACAAAATTAATGTATGGGCTCCACTTATATTCAGGATTGTGAGGCAGAATTCGAGCTTCCTTCCAGTTGGGCGCAACAAGATTAAAGGCACGGTACTGGAGCAGAGCTCAAGATAAAGGAAAAAAAGGTGGCACCAGTTAGATGGGGATTGAAGTGCCATTTGGACTTTGTGGGAGGGAAAATGAACCACTGGGAGATGGCAGCAAGTCCCAACTCTGAAAGGGTTTGGATGTCGAGATACAGAACAAAGGACAAAAAGCAGGACGGAAGAGTGCAGAAATAGAAATGTTCATAGATAAATAAAACTCATTGGATGTTAATACATTTGCAGGAGGAGCCCAGGGAAATGCCACCCCGAAACCAGGAGGACTGACCACCGGGCAGCTGGAGAACAGCTAATATGATAGATGCAGTGGTGTCTACAGGGGTGAATAAAGATCATAATGAGACAGACTGATCTGGTTGTCCTCTGACAGACCTTAAATCCACTTGCAAATTTCCGCAGACTTTCATGTATAAAGGTCTCCATGTTAATATGTTCACCCTCCTACCCCATCTTTCAAAAAAATAATGGAAATGCTCAAACACAGGGACTGATGTAGAAGTGATCACCTGAAGGTCAGTGAAGGACGTGCAATGCCCTCTTTGGGCAAACTCTGAATACACTGCCAAGGATGGTAAATTTTTAATCAGCTGCCTGCACTGACTGATCCCAGATCCTGCCAGTGCGAACACAGGCAAAGGTGTGCACTGCACTTGCTGGCCTTTCTCTTGGGAAGCCACAATCGGGCATCAAGGACTTGTCTTTGCCTCTGACACCATGCCAGGGCCCCTGACTTCAGGAAACCCATGTTAATTCCTCCCACCAGCCTGCTCAGAGACTGTTTGCTTTTCTGCCACATGCTGGTTTCCTCTCTGCATCTTGTTATAGCTCTGTTGACTTGCAGGGGGAGGGAACAGGGACCAGTTTTAAGGCTGGTTGCACATGGCACACTGGTACTCATGTTTTGGGGGTTGAACAGAGGATGATCCCCCACTTATGTTGAATACATGAGAATAAGCCTCAGCAGAGGTTTACCCCCAGCTGTGTTCTCGCAGCATGGTGGGCACCCTCAGGACACCCATGCTGATGGGTGCACACCCCCTAGCAGATCTTCTGACCTCCCCTTCCAAGGCTGTCTTCCAATACAGTGCCCTCTTGCAGCTTCTCTTTGGAGGTTTTGCCAAATTTGAGGCTTCTCTTGGAGGATGCTAAAGCTTCTACACCATCAGCCCCCAGCCCCTGGGACTTCTGACCAGCTGTCCTGGTTTCATCCAGGAAAGAGTTAATTTTCTTTCCAGTGATTGAAAGGAATGTCAACAATACATATTGTTTCAGTTGTTGCTAGGCAATGGTTATGCTTCTCAAGGACTCTTTTCAGCTTCCCATAGAAGCTGAGAAGGAATATAGACAGAACAACGGAATGGCCAATAGAATACTCCATACCATTGATGTCATGCTCAGTATATAAATGAGGTTAGCTGGGGGGATAGGCTCCTGCAATCACTGCTCCAGACAGTGCCAATTCCCCAGGCAGTGAGAGTGACCTGTGTCATTATTATTATTATTAATTTCCTTTTCTGATATTGGTCTATTAAACTGTCTTTATCTCAACCCGTGAGTTTTTGTTTTAATTTCCCCTCCTTTTCTCCATCTTCTCCCTACCCTTCTTGGGGGGGAAAAAGAGGGGTGAGCAAGCAGCTGTGTGGTCCTAGTTGCTGGCTGGTGTTAGATGACCAGTCCTGTAGGAGTGGGGAGTTCCCTCCACTGCTCCTCTGAAGGGACAAGGATGTTCAGTGGCTCTTCCTTCAGCACACATTAATCACATGTGTATCAGATGCTTGGATCATTGAAAAACACTGGTTTCACGATGTTTGTGCTCTCAGGATAAGGCTGGCATGCTGTCTCATTCAGCTACTAGTTGCCATGCATATGGTGGGCACCACAGCCTGTCTGAGGGCCTCTTGGGATGGCTTTGCTGAGAATTCCAGCACATCTTCACATGCCTGTGTAAGTTTCCTGCCTATAACTGAGGTACCACCAGCCCTAGGATACCTTAGGAACAGGTAAGGTTTTTGAGACTCACTCATTTGGACACAGGCACCAGCATTTTGTCCAAGTTGCATTTCAGTTTCCAAAAAAATTCCAGTGGTTGTGTCTCCCTGATAGACCTCTAGTCTCTCCTGAGCTCCTGGAGGAGTCAATCCTGCACTGCAAAAAGCACCAATATCACCCACCAACAATCCCAAATGGTCAAATCGTCCTGGTGCCCGACACAGAAGCCATTACATTATGATCCCAGGAGAAAGTCCAAAAACACTTGCTCTAGGGATAGATGTCTACACTCTCCCCAGGGACAAGAATCCATGTGTTGCCCTTCGCCTGCCTCAAATTAAAATCCCTTAAAAAGCGGGGGACCAATTAACCCCATTGCCTCCTCCATTCCCATCACAAATACCATCCAACATCATCACGTTGCTGGAGGGAGAAGGGGCATCTTTTCACAGTGGCCTAATGGAGGAGGCATCTAGACATGGCCCCATAGCACAGACATCACACCCCAGTAAGAAAGGGCTCAGAGAGGTGGCACGGCAGTGGGAGGGGAGTGGTGGGTCAGGACCAGGCACACACAGAAAAGAAACCCAGGGCTGCAGGAGGGAGCAGAGGCCTGCGTTGAAGTTGATTGAAGGAGGCATGAAGGGAGACAAACAAAGGAAGCGTGGCCTCTGGCTTGGCAGGGACTACCTGACCTCTCCTCCAAGGGGGCACGGCAGCTTTCAGCTGATGCTGGCAGCCAGCCCGCATCCTGGGAGTTGCTGCTGTCTGACAGAGACAGTAAGCAGCAAAGCCCTAATCAGAAAGGACAGCTGGATTGCAAAGCTCCCTCCTGTGCTTCTCTGCTGGGCCAAGACGTGGGAGCTGGGGCTGGGACCCCTTTCTCTTGTGCTGCTCTTCCCCCATCTTCCCCTGAAAACTGGAGTCTGCCTTCTGAGGAAACAACAACCAACACAGATGGCCCTTTGGGTCACCTCCTGAGGTGGATCTGCCAGAGCTGTAACCCTCCATCACCATGCTCAGCAGGGACATGCCGGGTCTCTCTGCTCCACAGCACATTTTAGGACTGGCACAATTCTCACCTCCCACACATGGAAAGAGTCACCAGCAATGTTGCAGTGGGGACATCTACTGTTCCCACCCCTTCTTCCTCACCTTGTCAAGCTCCTGGTGACCAGCCTTCCATCTTGTGAGCTACTTTTCACCCAGAGGCAACCTGCAGGGATCCCCTGCAGTCCCACCAAATTCATACCTCTGCAGCCTGCTTTAGGGTCCACCACAACACCAGCAGCTCCAAAGGGCTTCCTTCCTGGGGCAGAGAGACAAGGACCTCATCTTTGCAACGTCATTTTCAAACTGCTTTTCTCTTACAACCTTAGAGGTGTGCCATCCCTGGATAATTCAACATGGAAAACCCTGTGCCACTAAGAAGAGACCCATAAATTTAGCATTTCTTACAGTACTTCAACCCTAAATCATCATTTGGTTCTGCCAAACAACTGAAGCCTGTACACACTTGAAAGTTAATACAAAGTATGCCAAATGTTTCCCAAAATGCTCCTGCGGGAGGCTGGCTTTAAGCTTGTGTTGCACTACTGATTCAGCCCATGAACCTTCCTTTTTACTCCCTCAGGGAGGACAGATCCACGCAAGTCCCATAAACTTCCTGGCTTATGTGACAATTCTTGTGTTGCTTAGGCATAATGGGCCATCAGCTTTCCCCTGGGATAAATTTGTCCTGGCAATCTGCACTTTAGTGCTCTACATCTTAGGGGAGTTGATAGCATTTGGGGTTTATTTTAATGGGAGTTGGTAGCCATGATCAATTGTAAAAGCTCTATTTCCACAGAAATGGGTATTTAATAGATTTTGAAAACGGTGGTTATTGACCCAATGGGCCTTAATGGCTTAAAAACCATCTGATTGTAGTATGTAAGAGTAAATGCATATGATTTTCAAATGCATACTGGAATAGGTAGTAAAAAACCCTTTTAAATTGCAGGGACCTGGTCAATAGGGAGTTTCCATTTGCTTGTTTGGCCTTTCTATTTCTATCAGAGTGAATCATGACCATCTCTTCCTCAGAGAGGCTTACCATTTCCTCACGGGTGAGATCATCTTAAAACATGCGACCCATCTGAGACCCGCCAAAGTACGGGGATGTCTTTCATTAGACCAGGCAGCGATGCAGAATCAGGCTTTCAGAGTGGCTGGGCTCCCAGCTGCTCTTGTGGTGGGAGCAGAGGACACATGGGCCACGTCTCATCCTCCATGGACCATGCATCCCCATTGCTCCCAGGTAGAGCTCCTGGGGACCTGAAAAGCCACACATGCCTCAGACTCCTGGATTTAAACTCAGCCTACAGGCTCCCAGTTAATGATCCTACAGTGAAATTCCCAGAAAGAAATCTTGGTTTATCTGGGGCTAACATATACCAAAAACGTCAATAGGAGTGAACTCCAAAGGAATGTACTAATTACTAAGAATTAATCCTGCAAGCAACGAACAGGCTAAACCCTGATATTTATTTCAGGGTGTCTACGAGCACTGACTGAAGCCTCCCTCCCAACTAGGGCATGTATTTAGGGTTGTCACCCCCACCAGCTTTCCAAGGTCTACAAAGGCTCAGCACAGGTTGCAGTTACTCCCCACCTTTGCCCATCACAGGGGTAACTCCCCTCTCCTGGCTGCCTTTTTTCAGTGAGCCTGCAGGAACACAGGTGCCCAAGATACATCAGTCAGTGGGTTCAGATGTTGCAAAGAGGACAGCCCAAGCCATGCATGTGCAGGCCAGTAGGGCTGCCTACATGTCACCTCTGTAGAACAAGCCAGAAAAAAATCGAGGACCTGAAAACTCCCAAATTTCAAAGGGACATCTGTCCTCCTGCTCCCTCTTACCCCCCCCAAAAAAAACCCACAAAGCAGGAATTGGAGAGTTCAGAGCCACAGCCTGCTGCTTCTCCTCATCAGTGGAATAAGTAAATGAGACAAATGTTGCAGGTTACAGCCTGTTTCCACTCTAGTAAGGTGTCTCCCAGGGCATCCACAAGTAGATCTGTAACACAGCATCCCACCTGCTTGCAGCAACACTCACCTCCACCCCCTGAGCCCCAAGAGCACACAAGGAAGGAGCAATGCTGCTGACCAAGTGCAGACTCTGGGTGCAAACCCCAAGGCTTACAGGTACCTGGGTGATTGGCCCCACTGGTTTGGGCTTTCCACCTGTGCTCAGCACTGACCATCACTCTCAGCAGGCATGAAGGAGGTTCAGACCACCATGGGGGCCTCTGAAAACCCATAACCATTTCTCCAGAGCACGTGACTGGCCATCTATGGACATACAGAGACCTAACAGTGTACCTAGCAAGTCAGGAAGCTACTGCAAATCTGTGGGGGCTGTAAGAAGGAGGGGGAAGATGTCATCGTGAGACATCATCCCTGAAAACAGGGAAAGAGCAGTGGGGAGTTAATCAGAAGAATTCCGAAGAAATAGAGTTAAAGATCCAGTTTTGAACACTTTAGGGGAAGAAAAGAGCCCTGCTAGGGAGAAAGGCAGCAAAGCATCAGCTTGGGGAAGGAGCGCAGCCCAGAATTGCCCTGGGTGGCTGGATTCCAAAGCTCAACAAGGTCATCATCCTGGCTCTAGCACACACCAACATGCTTTGGAGAGACTCGCTATCTACTGTATGGGGTAAGTGCTTACCTTCTTCTGATAATGTTGATGCTGGGGCAAGACACTGACATTATACAGCAGGTGTGTGAGAGAGGGCAAGCAAGAAGTACCATGAGAAACAGAGAAATATGTTTGCAGCCCCTTGCGGTTTTGCAAGGCAGAACTCAACAGTGGCAAGTTATTCTAGAGCAGGCTCCAAGCTAAACAAAGCCAGGTATGGTTTACTTTCTGCCTGGATTATTTGTTTCAAGTTAAAATAAAAAATCTCCCAGGCCAGGATTAAGAACGTTTTGTCTGTCTAAGGCTGCACAGATAAACCCTGTCCCATCTAATTCACAAGAGTAGATCTGGTGTAAAGCAGCTTTCTCTAACTTTTTGCCTGCAGCAAAAATACAAAGCAAAGTTCCAGTTTTAGGGAGTTCTTAAGGTCTCTGCAAGCAGGTCAATGTCTGAGCCTGAATTTCAATGCCAATTTTTAAAGCACAGTTCACAATCTGTGAGTGAAGGCAGAAGGGATAACACAGGTTGGTGCAATGCTCCTGGTCTCCCCCAGCACTGTGTGGGCTTCAGGTGGCTGAGCAGAGCCTCAGGGCCAGGAGGCTCAGCAAAGCACACTGGACAGAGGAGAATTGTGCAAGTGAGAGCATCATTTTTTGCCTTGCATTTAGCCAGGACCGAGCAGCTTCATGTCCTTTCATTAAATGCCCCTTTTTCCATCCAGGGACTAGGAGGCAGGAGGCCAGAGCCCCAGTGCCAATAGCAGCACCTCATTGCTGCGTGACTAGGGGGCAAGATGTCCAAGACTTCTGTGCCTCAGTTTCCCTAGCTGAACAGCTGGGATTACGCTTGTCCACAGCACAGGCAGGTGTTTACAAACGTTGTGGAAGACTTTGCCATGCAGGGTTTTCAAAGAAGTCAGGCACCCACATCCCACTGCCATTCAATGGAAAGCAAGCTTTTCACCAGGTGCCTCCTCCTTTCCCACCCATCTTCCACATCACCCTCCTCTATAGGGCAGATGAGAGAGGTGGTGGGAAAAAGCGAGAGCTATGGACTGGATGAGCATGGTGAAGATGACTCTACAGCACATATGCCAGAATGGATGCTCCATACTACTGCCTAAAGCCTATCTCCAGCCAAAGAGCTGGTACTGATGCACATCACCACCAGCATCGTCTTCAGCACCAGGTCTCAGGAGACAGAGTGCATGTGGAACTCTGTGCTAGGGCTGGAGTCAGTCCAGTCTCTCCAGTCTCTCCAGTCAAGGCTGGAGAGAAACATGGACTAACAGGTAGCAGGATGCAGCTCAGTCCTCTCCTGAAAGAAAGCATGGCTGGTGCAGAAGAACCAGATCACAAATTGTTTTCTGCACAAATGGGGGCAGGCAGAGATCCTAGCTTGAAGTCATCTCCAAAACCTGTTCTGGTGACCACCAAGTGACAAGCAAGAGTCAGTCTCTCTTCTTCTTCCAGCCTCCCTGACTAGCAGGGCAGCAGAAAAGGAAACACAGACACTGCAAGGCTGGGGAAGGATTGAGACAAGCCCAAAGGAGGCTGCAGTGCTCATGCCCATCAGGAAGGCAGTATGGGCTTGCAGCACAAGGCAGGACACCAGAGTGCCACCTTTCCAGTCTCTAGCCTGCCTCATCAGTTCAGGCTGAAAGCTCCTGGGCATGGACAGGAGAAGGACCGTTTAACGGGGCTGACAACAGTGGATGAATTTGCTGAGCAGGGGTGATGCTCCCAGAAGCATTAAGCTAAAAGCTTCCAGTTCCTTTGCAAGGGGAACCACACAGCTCTGTGGTCAATAGATCTCCCTCAGGCACTCTTCACCAGGATGGTAGTGTCCAGTCTTGCTAAAAGATCCAAAACTTTGCTACATTCACCTTAAACTTTCTACTGAAGGGCAAAAACTTGCAGCCTTGATATTGGTCAGGGAAGGGACTGAGACAAAGAGGAAAAGAAATCTCTTCAAGCCAAACAAACCCCACCCCACACACACACGGGTTTTTTTTGTTTTTTGTTTTTTGTTTTTTTTTTACAAAAAAAGGGAAAAACGAAGTCCCAGGCCTCCAACTTATTTTTAGGTACAGGCAATTGGGTGTCCCAGCCGGAGCACAGCGCGCACAAGCCAGCGTTCTAAAAATGCCTTCCTCGTGGATATAAAAAGGACTTGAGATAATTTACTGGGGAAGTCTTGTACTGTAATGATCATACGTTAACCACAAACAAAAAAAATCCAAAGCTGTCTCTGGTACCCAGTGCAGCCCTTGGCAGGCGACAGTTGCAAAGGCTCAGCATCCTTGCCCTCCCCAGAGCTTCCCAGCCAAGTCCTCTGCCTTGTGCCATCTCAGTGGGTTTAAGCTCTGCCAGACCCATTCCCTCTTGCCCCATCACCCTCTGCAAAGGGGCAATTGAATTTCCTAAATAATGGTGGTGGCTGGGCCAAGAAAAACTAAAAGCAGTATGTTCACTTAACGACTCCAATGGCCGCAGCTCAGCATGCCAACCCAAACGCATGATAAATCATCCCAGAGACACCGTCAACGCCGAGGTAATGGAGTCCCACCGCACAGCTGCAGAGCTCCTCGCCACCCTGCCATTTCAGTTCCTGGGGTCTCACTAGCCTGGCCACGGTCTTGGCTGGTGTCCTGCGCCTGCAGGCAAGGGTACGGGGTTGGATGAGGAGGAGCCCTGGGGAGGGCTGAACATCAGGACAAACAGTGACCCCCCCCCCCAGCCCTCGGACACATGCTGTTCCTTCACAATTGCCATCCTGATACAATCAGCCTCCGGGACAGTGGTGCTTGCTAGAACAATAGCTCACATCTGGGACAGCTGTTTTCCCCGAAAGCACCCAAGCTGCCTACAGCTGCTGGGCAGGGATCTTCTCCCCTCACTAACACGCAGATTGTGTTCCTCCTCTCCTGCACAGAGGCGGCCACCCCCAGGGGGGACCTGGAAGATCCCTCAAGGAACATTGCCTGTCAGCTCCATACTTGCAGGAAGGCTTGCGGGAATGAGCAAGAGTCATCCTCCAGCACAGGCTTACTGGAAATTAACCCTCAAACCTTCAACCTTGGGAACAAAAGGAGTGCATTACTGCAGATTTTATTTTCTACTTTTATCACCCCAAAATGCATGGAAGAAGATTTGGGCACATGGGCAGCATGCTGCCATACATGTAAGCTCTTTTGTCTAGTAGCGAAACCAGGGGCTGGAAACCAGCCCTCAGACCCAGACACCTCTACACCTTCATGTTCCTTTCAGCCCCACTACTCTACTTCCCTGGGGTAACACAACAGAACTCTGGTCCCAGCGCAATATGGAGCCCTCTGCTCTTGACCAGTGTCCCCAAGACCTTGCATGGTCCTGCCAGACAGCTGCACCTGAGTACCACCTCCCCCTGGGAAGAGGTCACTCCTGCAGTCCCACTGGCCTGATACCATGTGGAGGGGCTGAGTGTTGCCACATGTGACCTGGCTCTGTGCTCCTCTGAGAGCATGCCTCCATGTTGGAGCACCCACCACCACCTCCTCTGCCACTGCTGACGTTCTCCTCTTGGACTAGTCATCATTTGATGTCACAGCCGACAGCCCTTGGCCCTTCCTTTTACCAGCCTGTGCTGGAGAGGTTATAATCTCCTTCCCTCACATATTTGTGAGAACAAAAGCCCCAAATACCTAAAGGTAGCCTCATCTGTGATAAAGTTGAGGAGATACAAGACAGCTCTTTGACATGAGCCTGGAAGGGCTGCAGGTAAAAATGAAGAGACCAGCACACTCAACTTCTTATGAGAAAGACACAAGGACAGACAAGTGCATCACACATAAGGAAAGGAGCAGCCTTCGGGGCAAACAAGGAACCAGAAAGAAGAAGCAGGAGACTAAGTAAACAATATATACCTTGCAGAGAAAGTGAAGGTAGCAGGCAGAGGCCAATGCATGCGCTTCCCCAGCAGTGGCATAAATGTAAACACATTGCAGAGCCCGCTAAGTCACTCTGACCAAATGCACAGTCCCCGCATCTTGTCACCACCCTGAGTCCTTCCTCTTGGAGGTACATTGGAGAGCATTTGGCATGTAACAACCCTTTAGTAAGTGTCTGGTGCACTGTGTGAAAGGTGAGGAACTCTGAGTCCTTCCTCTTGGAAGTACTCATTGTCACATGCCAAATAGTCTCCAACTTACTTGGACTGAGAAGGTCAAAAGCACATCCGGGGTCTTCAGCCCTAAGCTAGGTCACCCAGAGGCACATTCACAATACCCATACAAGTCCTATCACAAGCAAGGAGCTTGGTAGACATCCTGCCTGCCTGATATAATGGGCTCTACCAAGGACAACCATTTCTATCTTTGCCGAGTTTTGAAATCTGTAATCAATGGGAAAGCCCAGAGAGAGTGGGCTTTCCTACAAGGAAAGAATAAGTTTTTTGATGAGCTCAAATCCAACCACTCTCATGAAACTTTAAAGCATCCACCAAGAAATCATTAGACTCCAGGAAAAAGCCCTGTACTTCTGCAGCCCCAGCAGGTCTACTAGAGGAGAAGTAACAATCTCAGCAGCCAGTGAACCCTTTGAGGTCCCTAAACTACCTATCTCCTCATCAGCACACTTACAAACCCTGAGACTTGAGTCCATCACTTTGTCTTTTGGGAACCACCGTGCCAGTATTTGGGTACAGGCCAGTAGGATTTCAAGAGATGCCAGAAGGAGCTGAAAAGCAGCCAGGGCTTAGGCCCTGAGCAGGGGCACCTCCTAACTATGCTTTCCTCATGGGAACATCAAGCAAGCAGATAGTCTCTTGCACTCCACATCTCACAGGTGGTGAGTTCAATAGCATGCAGGTAACACACCTCTCCATCTGTCCCTCAAGCGACAGACCACCACAAACAGTGAGTGAAGGTGTCTGCAGACACCTACCACCTCCACTTAAACCTGTGCTCTACAACAGTGTTGGTGGCCTCAGGTTGTTCCCAAAGCTTATAATTTTAAAATAACTTTGCACATATCATTGCACATATCTCCCCTTTCACTGTGAGAAAGATCTGCTAAGAGCTCCTGTAACAAGGGGAGGTAGAGTGCAGGGGAGTGGCTAATTTGAATGTCTGGTTGGGATTATGGTCTGGGATGGTCAGCTGTTGCCCCATCCTTGCCTCACCTGCTCTCAATTTTACACCTTTTATGCTATCAGTCCAACCACATTCAGTGGAACATCTCCTGACAATGGGCTGCTCAGGTGCCAGAGAACAGTTCTGAATGATTCGTTCATCCTCAAGGGCTTGTCCATGAGAGATATGAGGTTAATCTGGATAAGTTTTTGAAGACACCGCTTAAAAGGCGAGAGGCTCCCAAGCCACCTTTACCCAATTAAGCATCCTTCCCTTAGGACAGGAGACCAGCTAAGCTTGCATTAAAGCTCATCAAGTGTCCTGTTAATCAGGTACACTTTAATATCACAGCTGTGGTCATCCCAGTGGAGGCCACCAAGAGGCTAGAGATGTCTCATTATTTTTCACCTCCTTTTGTCACTTTGGTTATTTCTGCCATTACTTTGGGTAGTGAGATGAAAGGCCCAGCAGCTCTGCCCTTATCCACTTTTGCTCTCCAGACTCCCCTCCAGTTTTTCTTTTCACATTAACTGTGTCACACACCAGACTCTCATTCACTAACTGCCTGAGGGGGACCCTCACTGAGTGCTAATTGCTGTTAATGAGCTGTTGCTGCTTTTCTTCCAAGAGCACCAATTACAACAGCACTCAGGCAGGAAAGAATATGCCTGTCTGCAGCAAATCAAGGCAAATTTTGCTCCAGACCCTGGCCTTGCACTGACAGCAACTCCTGGAAAATGCTTTAAATCAGTACCAGACTGTGTGAAAGATGACACCAGGCAGTTCTCCTGCCATTGCCCGTCCCCTTTTTTTTTCATGATGGGTCAGGGTGAATGAGAAGTCCCTGACTTGCTTCCTATGGCTACTATCGTGGTGCCTTGCAGGGACGACTACACTCAAATGTTCACTTGAGCTCTCACTCAATTTTCCATCTAGCGACAAGCACACAGTCCCACCAGTGGGTTTTACATTCGGGTGGTGGCCCAGCTGGCTCAGAGCACAGCGGGACTTGTCTTGTCGCACGTGCTACGAGAGGAGGTGAGGGACGGACTTGGCAAGATGGCCTGATGGCCTGGTGTTGTGCACAGCAACACTGCCGTCATTTCAGCATCACCCCCTACCCCGGAGCTGGGGGCAGCTCCTACCTCATCTACACCATTCCTCATACTCCTACCTCATCCCCACCAGAGCTTCTTTCCAAACCTCATTTCCTTCCCCAGCTAAGCATGGGCAAGGGTATATGCTAGCACTAAGTGTGGCCTTGGAAGTATACAGAGATGTTCACCAGCTAAGTAGCACTAGAGCTACCCCTGTTCCTAAGGCTTCTCCCTCTGATTTGCCTTTCTCAAAGCTACAGGCCAAGGAAAGGAGATTTCAAATGAGTGATGTGCTAAGATGGTAAAAGCTTTTGCATGAGTGCTTAAGGTCATGCAAGTCAAGACAAGGTATCGAGACCCTTCACCAAAATAGACTGAATCTGTCTACAATGCTGTTAAGAACTTGCCCAGTGTCTCACTCTTTCTCATTTGGGTTATTTTTGGCCATACTAAGCAACATTCACATACTAACCGCTCTTTATGAGAGCCTTGAAATGAAATACAGCAGAGCTGATTTACTCCATGAAAAAAATCCCAAAATTTTTGTCTTGCCACCTTGATCTGAAAGGAGACCCTTTCAGATCCCTGCAGCAGGGTTTCCTTCTCCCCCAGCTCTCCCAAAGCTGCATCTTCTTCCTGGGCTCTGGCACATGGTTCTCTAGCAGGTACAAAAAAGCACAAGTGTCTTGGCGGAGCAAGACACCTTCTCCTCCAGTTACAGACTGGAAGCTGTTGTTTGGATCAAAAAGCCTGGCTCCTATCAGGCTGCTTTTCCACAGTTAGTTAAAATTTATTTTGCGTCATTTCTCCCGTTTTGGCTTCCACCCTAGAAATCCTTCTGTAAGTTCCCCGGCTGCCCCACTCCTCATAAATGTTCATTTAAGTATAAGACCTTACGAGCAAACCCAGAGGTACTCGCTCAGTGGGAGCTCTGCCTCAAAAAAACTCCTTGAGGTAAGGTCGCCTGCTCATATATCTTGGGATTCATCCACCGACTTTGGGGGAAAAAATACACACCTGGCCATGCCCTTGGGTGACCTCAAGCTCGCCTTGGTTTTTCCCAAGCCCACACTACCAATTTCTCAATGGTTTTCCCCCATACATATATATTCTTCCTCAGGAGCCAGGGTACCCTCAGCAGGGATGAGCCCAGGGAGGGTGGGTGTCCACCAGCGTCTCTGAAGAAGCTGGCGAAAGGCAGCTCAGAAGAACTCAGCAGCAGCAGCAGGATTCAACTCATGCCCCCACATTTCCCAAATGCTGGGCACGCCAGATTGTGTTTTTCAGAGCTCAGCCTACAAACAATCAATCTTGTCTTCTGTGCAGGCCAATGAGGTCTGCGGAAAGAAAATTGCAAAAGATTTGTTATTTCCCTAGTGTTCCCATTTTCCCATTCCTTTCCCACAGAAGCAAGGTTTTTGTTTTGGTTTGGTTTGGTTTTTTTTCTTTCCCAACTTTCAGGGGAAAATCCTGACAAATGGAAGCCCTGATTCATACCAGCAAAAATCTGGCCTTTTTAAATTTAAGGTGGAGCTCTCCTTGTCTGAGGATGAAAACATTTCTCTAACTGCACACAGAGGGCAACGACCGAGCCTTTGCACTGCCGAAGCAAAGGCTGGGTGGCATTGGGTGCTTGTGGCCACCATGAGCGGAGAGCCATTGTGTAGGCAGGAGAGCTGCTCATCTCCCCCGTGCTCAGGAAATCACTACCTGTGATCACTCACAGGGATGGGAAACAAGGGGACAGGCAGGCATAGGGTAGCGATACTGGCTGTCACCAAAGAGACGTCCAGGGGTGGGAAAACATCTTCTGGGAGGTGCTCAGGCAGAGGCATGGTATGAGGCTCCATGGCTGGAGGGATGCATTGGAAGAAAAGCTCCCCATCCTCCCCATGTTTTCTCAGACAACTGAAGGACATATGAGAAAGGGTCAGGAAGGAAGGGAACCACTGCTCCTCTCCCATCACCAGCACCCAAATACAGACATTGCTTCCCTGGTCCATCCGTGTCCCACCTGGAAAGCAGCAGAGAGAAGAAGCTGGCCACAGCCTACCTGCTCCCAGGGGAAAAAATGAAGGAGAAAGAAGATCAAAGGAGCAATGTGTCCCTAAAACCCTCCCTTGCAGATTTTCTGCCCGGATGCTGCCATCCATGCTGTACCACTCCTGCTCTGGTGGGCACCTCTGGCCATCGCTGGGAGCCGGCAGCAGGGAATGAGCAATTTTCTCTGATACTGAGGCAGAAACGGCTTAAAAAAAAAAAAAAAGGAAAACCCATGCCTTTTTTTTCCTTTCCCTGTCTCCAGCCAGAAAGCACATTTGGCAGAGTCACAAGTGCTGGAAGCCATCAGCAGGGCTGCCGGCACTTCAGAGGCTCTGGGGAGGAGGGCAGGCATGCACAAGCCACCGACTGTACCAAGGTCACTGTCCCTACTGCCGCGGGGCCCCCATTGCATGGAGGGGGTCCCCCTCTCCTTCCTGCCTCCAAAGGGTCCCAGGGAAAGCAGGGGTCCCCTAATGCTGTGTATTGATGCTCCACAGAGCAACGTGTGTTCTGCAGGACATTTTGCACCTGCAGCACACAGTAAAGGCACACATCCTTCTCCGGCACCAAGCTGCCTTCTCTTGCCTTTGCCTGAGGAAGGCAATTTACACCAAAACCACCATTTGGCTTTGAGGTGCAGGATTTGATTAGATCCTGCCCGTGCCCAGCCAAGGGCATCTCCCCACGGGCATCACTCCCCAGGGTGAAATTCAGGGAGGCTCACGCATGCCAACCCACACCTTACCAAATCCTGACACTCACACTCAGGCAAAGGCGTTTTGAATAAAAATTAAGAAATCAGGTTTTAAACATGTCCAGAGAAGGTGGGGAAGGGGCATCAATCCTCCCTCCGCTGCATCTCATGCAGGGAGGTCAGGGGATGTCAAACCCTTTGCATGGGGCTGCTCTGCCCGCCCCAGGGATGCCCATGGACCCACTGGCATGTCACTGGAGACCAGCAGCTCTGCACTGAAAATCCCCCTGGGGGGGGCCCATTTTGGGGGGGAAAAACACTAAATGTCAGGGCATCACAGAGGGGTGCCATCCCACATCATAGGATTTACCTTCCTCGATGTCCACATCCCCTGTCCCTGTGGGAAAACACACCTCCACGTTCCCACATTGGAAAGTGGCTGATCAGAAGCAACATCCAGGTGCAGAATGGGTGTCAGGGAGAGGGTGTACCCCATCCCTTGATGTGCCACCCCCCCATAAGCCCTGCACCTACCTCTGGGGTGAGTCAGGGTCGAAGCAGGTCCTGTCCACATCGGTGGCCCACGGGTCGCAGCAGTCACCATCATCGAAGTCATCCAACATGTTGTTGCATTCCATGTGGCAGACGCCATCACGGCGCTTCCAGGAGAAGCAGCGGCCAGACCGGCGGCAGTCCCCGCCATCATAGCCAGTCAGGGGATGCTCGCATTCAGGATCGCAGCGCTCATTGCCCACCTTGCTGGGCTCGCAGCCCAGGAGGACAGCACGGCGGCGCAGCGAGGAGTTGCGTACCTCCAGCAAGCTGAGCTGCCAGGAGATGTTGTAGGGTCGGAAGGCTTCGCTTAGCGCC
This sequence comes from Stercorarius parasiticus, assembly GCA_013396915.1. Classification (NCBI taxonomy): domain Eukaryota; kingdom Metazoa; phylum Chordata; class Aves; order Charadriiformes; family Stercorariidae; genus Stercorarius; species Stercorarius parasiticus. The sequence goes on along the minus strand of VWZL01005387.1, from coordinate 83,634 downwards.
CGGTGTTGCCGCCAAACCTGCTCCTGGCTGACTGTCGGACGATTGCCGCTGTCCTCCACCAGGTTCACCACCCGGTACCGCACCACCTTCCCACTCCGCAGTGGCCAGTGCCGGTTGTAGTGGGAGACCAGCTCCACGTTATCACAGGCAGTCTGCCCGCAGGCAGGGGGTCCCAGTGGCTGCAGGACAGGGGACGGCGGGGACAGCAGCACCCGCTGCTGGGGGAAGGCGCCCTCCCGAAAAGGCACCCAGTGCTCCTCCGGGGTGGCAAAGTTGGCAGCCAGAGCCAGTCCTGCCATGCCCCCAGCCACCCCCTCTAGGAAGGCACGCTGGAGATGGGGTTGGGACAGGGCACTCCGCCACAGGGCCAGCCTGGCCAAATGCCCCCGGAAAGCATGCGCAGTGCCCCAGGCATCCCCTCCCAGCAGTAGCGTGCGGCAGGAGGCCATGAAGGTGCTGTGCAGGGGCCCCCCTTGCCCACCAGCACGGCCCACCCGTGTCCCATCCACGTAGAGGGCCATCCACTGCCCGTCGTAGCTGGCGGCCAGGTGGGTCCATGCCTCAGGACGGTAGCGGTGGTAGCTGGTCACCTCGGTGGCAGCAGCCGCCCTGTCCGTGCGGACGGAAAAGAAGAAGCGGGCGTCCTTCTTGCCGCCGAGCTGCAGGGCACGGATGCCCAGCGCCCAGCCCTTATCACTGGCTGTGTGAGAGCAGTTGTCAAAGATGCCTGCAGTGGGGATGGGGATGGGGGTGGAGAGAGAGGAGAGCTGGTGAGGACCAGAGAGAATTGCCACTCCTCCCCAGAGCATAAGCTGGGTCCTCAGCAGTAGGACAGCTCTGGCAGGGCTGCAGGGAGGTTCCTGCTGCCCCTGCCATGGATAAATGAAGGTGGAGAGAAACTGGGCAACAGGTGCTGCACCAGCGGGGACAACCCAGCCCCTGTCCAAAATCTTTGGATGAGCAGGTGGGGTAGCCAGGAGGGACAGCAGAGAGATGGAGAGGCAGGATGGAGAGGGGAGGAAGAGTGCGGACAGGAGGTGAAGCCAAAGAGTGAGGAGTTTCTGAACTGCTCTCTGTAGCACTTCTCCTGTGGGACAGGATTAGAGGCTAAGCTTTTTATCTGCAGGCCAAATCTTTTAAGAATTAGAGCACAGCAACAAAAAGCAAAGCAGCCTCTTCCAGGGACTGCTTCCCTAATGGCTTCCAGGCAGATTTACAGCTCTCCTTTACGCTCCAGTTTTCCTCCCAGTCATGCATCCAGTGCAGGCAGGTGAGGGTCAGAGAGGGAGACAGGGGGATGCGCTGCCTCCAGCTGGGCGAGTGAACACCTCAGCCCCTGAAGATCTCCTGAGCATAAATCCATCCCCAGGAATAGCTTCAGGCTCAGCCTCTCCCTGTACACCCAAGTGTGTTGCAGACCTCTGTTTTAGGCTGGGCAAGACCTAAAGCTTTGATGACTTTCCCTGAAATTACATTCCTTCTATGATGTTGCCACAGCATTGGTAGATAAGGGGAGAGCAACTGACATCATCTACCTGGACTTATGCAAAGTGTTTGACACTGTCCCGCACGACATCCTGGTCTCTAAATTGGAAAAGCATGGATTTGATGGATGGACCACTCGGTGGATAAGGAACTGGCTAGATGGCCACACTCAGAGGGTTGTGATCAATGGCTCAATGTCCACATGGAAACCAGTGACGAGTGGTGTTCCTCAGGGGTCAGTACTGGGACCAGTGCTGTTTAACATCTTTGTCGGTGACATGGACAGTGGGATTGAGTGCACCCTCAGCAAGTTTGCCGACAACACCAAGCTGTGTGGTGTGGTTGACACGCTGGAGGGAAGGGAAGCCATCCAGAGGGACCTGGACAGGCTTGAGAGGTGGGCCCGTGTGAACCTCATGAAGTTCAACCAGACCAAGTGCAAAGTCCTGCACCTGGGTCATGGCAATCCCAGGCACAAATACAGGTTGGGCGGAGAATGGCTCAAGAGCAGCCCTGAGGAGAAGGACTTGGGGGTGCTGGTGGACGAGAAGCTCAACATGAGCCAGCAATGCGCACTTGCAGCCCAAAAAGCCAACCGCATCCTGGGCTGCATCAAAAGAAGCATGACCAGCAGGTTGAGGGAGGTGATTCTGCCCCTCTACTCTGCTCTGATGAGACCTCACCTGGAGTACTGCATCCACCTCTGGAGTCCTCAGCACAAGAAGGACATGGACCTGTTAGAATGGGTCCAGCGGAGGGCCATGAAGGTGATCAGAGGCTGGAACACCTATGCTATGAAGACAGGCTGAGAGAGTTGGGATTGTTCAGCCTGGAGAAGAGAAGGCTCCGGGGAGACCTTATAGCAGCCTTCCAGTACCTAAAGGGGGCTTACAGGAAGGATGGAGAGAGACTCTTTATCAGGGAGTGTAATGATAGGACACAGGGTAACGGCTTGAAACTGAAAGAGGGGAGATTTAGATTGGCTATCAGGAAGAAATTCTTTCCTGTGAGGGTGGTGAGGCACTCGAACAGGTTGCCCAGGGAAGTTGTGGATGCCCCATCCCTGGAGGTGTTCAAGGCCAGGCTGGATGGGGCTTTGAGCAGCCTGGTCTAGTGGGAGGTGTCCCTGCCTATGGCAGGGGAGTTGGAACTAGATAATCTTTAAGGTCCTTTCCAGCCCAAACCATTCTGTGTGATTCTGTGCGATTCTGTGAAATTCAGGCTGCTGAGTGCCCACAGCCAAGAACCAGAGGCTTGCAGGCACTGAATGCCCCTGGGAATCAATGGCCACAAGGCACTTATATACTGGCAAGCGCAAATGGACCCACTCACTGCCTGAATTCTGAGCTCCTACATCACCACAGCCAGGATGTTCATGGGGATATCAGCTGGGGCGAGAAAACCTGAAGGCACATTTTGAGGCCTACCAGTGGCATCTTCTGGGAGCACCCTCCTCTCCCACTCCCCACTCCAACAAATCACTTCCAGATGCAACAGTGCCTCAATGCTGGTGAAACCTGCTGCCATGCCCAGGGGCCCTTTTCATGCTCCTGTTGCAGTATTTGTTATGCTCCAGGCCGCTTTTCCCCATGTGTCCACCCTGCTGCACAGGTTCTCCTGCCCCTCACTGTGCTGCTCCCGTCACATGCACTGTCTGCCTATGTCCGTGGTGTCAGGGCATCACGGGCCAAAACAAGGCACTCCTGCCCCATCCTTCTGCCTTGCCTGTCCCTGGGGATGCTCAGCATGACACTCTGGGGAAACTGTACCTGTCACCGGTATTTCAAAGAGGCCAGCAGAGAGAGGCAGAGACTTTCATTCAGGGGATGTCCCTGAAGCCAGGTTACCATGACTCCATGTCTTCCCTGTCAGCCCTCAGAAATGTAGCTGACAAAGGTCACTTCAAGCTCTGCTGCACGCCAGGAAGCAGCACCCCTCCCTCCATCCATCCCTTTCATCGAAGGCGAGACAGATGGTGGCTTCTTGGACAACACACCGTTGTAACCACCCTGGGCATGGATCCCTGCCACCACTCACTACAAAAGCATACACGCACAAAGCCTCCGTGGGCCAATTCTTGTTTTCTGGTGGATTGTGAAAGGGAACCAGAAAGACCAGGGGAAGCTGAGACGGGGAGAAGCCAAAAAGCACAAGGCAGGCAAAGCAGCCTTGCAGGCATGAGAAGGCAAAGCTGGAGAGTACTTTTCGGCTGAGTGCTGGTGGAAAGGTGTTTAGACCTGCACATTCAAAAGCCATCTCCTAGTATTTGGTCCTCACTCTGGTTGAGGAAACAGGGTTTGGTACCTCCTCTCCTGGGAAGCCTCATACATTTCACCTTGAAATGATTTAGAGTGCCCAAATTTGATTAAACACTAAGGAAAAACCATGGCAAACAGTGTCAGGGGTGGAAAAGCCTTCTGGGGTGAGTGTGAGCTAGCAAACCCATGCTGAAGCCAAGCCAAGCATGGAAGTGCCCGAAGCATTCAAAACTGGCCAAAAGAACCTTAAGCAAGCCTACAACCAGGTCTGGAGACTTCATCAAAGGGATGTAAGTAAGGTCAAGGTCAGATCTACAATAGGGGCTGGAAAACCACTACAGCAGCAGCTGGTGCTTCCTAGACATGGCCAGGGGTGTCATCTCCACTGCAGCAGCAGCGATGGAGCATGCAGGCAGAGCAGCACGTCCCACAGCCAGGACCCACTGCAGAATGGCGAAGAAGAGCCATCTAGTACCAGGTCCTGACATCTTCCAAGGGCCTCCACAAGAAATCACCAGGGGACCAGTTTCAAGACCCTGGAATTTGCCAAGGAACTTGGTATTCTCTCCCGGGGCAACCCACCAGGAGGGGAAAGAGCTGTTTGCAGAGGAGGTGCAAGGCGATCTCAGCACCTGTGAGTGCAACTCTGCCTCTGATCCGTCAGGCGGGAAGGGGGAGCTCTAACCTGGTTTGTGATGTTCATCAGTGCTTAGGGTGATAACTTTGGGATTTAAAGCAAGAGTTGTTGGCAACAGTGCAAAAAATTGAAGAGAAAGGTGTCTGCCAGGAAGTATCTGATGGAGAACAGCCTCCAAAGAGATGGAGTGCACAACTTTGTAAAAAGCACACTCAAAGCAGCATCTTCTCTTGCTGGGGCCAGGAGCTTTGCAGCACAAGGAATAGTTCAGCCATGCTTTGAGACTCAGATACCAGGGGGAAATTAGCTGCTAAAGCTCTGGAGGGTCTGACACAGGCCAGGAGCCCCTAACTGTGCCATGAGAGCAGCCAGCCTGAGAGGGTGGTCACCCCTCAGGGCATGCAGTGGTGGGCAGCTTGGGGACCCAAGGAGGACACCTAGGTTTAGACACAGCAGACGTCTGGGATTGCATCTGGTGAGGGATCTTCTGACCCAATAAAACCATCTTTGATCTCAGTAAAAGCAAACCTCGGCCTGGCACAAGGGGACACCCTCTTGGGATTTACCAGAAGCAGAGCAGGCATGGATGGAGGGGAGAGAAAAAAGGCAGAAAAAGAAATGACATCACACGAAACGACTCTCATCTGCTGCCCAAAATGAGAAGGATGTGGAAGATGCCACCCTCCTTCCCAGGTGGTGGCAGTGGCAGGGCACTGGGGTTAGACCCCAGCAGAAATACCCCCGTGCAAGAGGGGCTACGAGGGATGAACAGTCCCATCCAGGGTGGCCCTAAGACAAAATGCGACATCTACAGGAACAAAACCCCAACTCCTGAGCTTTCAGTCCAGGTATCAGTCACACCAGCCAACAGGACAGCTTGCTTTGCCCAGACAGAGTGGCTCAGCTTGGCCTTATTTCCTAGGTAATGACGCTTGGAGATGCTCAGTTCTGTCCTGCTTCCCTCTCGCCTTCCCTTGCACATGGACACCTATAGCATCTCCAGTGCCTCCACAGCTTTGGGCCATCTCAGGGCTCAGTCCCCTCTTTACCGACAGAGCAGGAGAGGCAGATCAGAGGCAGGTTCAGCACCTGCTGAAAGGGCTGGCAGCTGCCTGCATCACCTGCCCACACAAAATGCCAGGAGCACTGGCCTGTCCCCCTTTGCCATCTGCACCCGGGCACCGAAGTCCCAGCTGCAGTGAGAGGGTGGGAAGCAGACAGTAACTCAGACAGGTAGAGGTGCCTGGGGCTGTCTCAAAACCTGGAGCCTGGAGGCCAGGGGATATTACCCAAGTGAGTGCCAGCACTCACGGGCAGCACTTTGAGCACTAACAGCCATCCTCACCCTCCACAAGGAAATTAAAAAAGAAAGAAAAAAAAATAAAAAACCTGCTGGCTAGTTGGGAAAAGTAAAACCCAACACGTGCAGCCCAAACCTCCAGATGCAAACAGCTGTACTGCTGATGTGATGGTGGGGAAGTGTGCACTGCGCAACCCCAGCCACTGCCTGCCGGCGGGGAGGCACCAAGGACCCTGGTGGGAAGAGGAATAGGGAGGTGAACTCTAAGGAGTTTCCCTCTACATGGCTGATTTCCCACTCTGCCACCCAGCCTCTAGCCTGTCCCTCCTCCCTCTTTCACAGCAAAGGTGTGGCTATCTCCCTGATGAGCCAGGGAGATAAATTGATGAAAAGGGACAGGTGGTGAGTGAAGGAGACAGGATTTCAGTGAAGAGATTGCAAGTGGAGGGAAAATTAGGATAGAGGGAGGGTTTCCCCAACAAGCTGGCTTGTCCAGGGTGGCACAGAAACACAGCAACCCCCATGCTGTCCCAAGCAGAACCCCAGACGTCCCATGGGAGCAGTACATCTTGGTGCTGCCACCCATTCCCAGCCTTGCCCAGCATCACTGCGCTGCCCTGCCTATGCTTGTACCCTGCCACAAACGCCTGTCCTGTCACAGCTGCATGAAGCACCGCTGCAGGAGGTGACATCTTCTCCACTCGGTGCCCTTGCTCTGTCCCCTCTGTCTCCTCTGGCTCTCCATCACCTGCCTGTTTCTTAGCTTCTTGGGGTGAAGGGGTAATTCCCGGTAGAAAAACCTTCTGCCCCGGGAGCCGCTCTGCAGGGCCCTCGGAACCGGGAGCACAGGGAGGGAGGAGGATGCCGGGGCCGGGGCCGGGGCAGTACGTGCCGCGCGGCTGCCACCGTG
>VWZL01005387.1:46544-77008 GCA_013396915.1 Stercorarius parasiticus | reverse complement strand
AGGGGGAGTAGGGAGAGGTCGGGCGGAGTGTGTCCCCCGAAGGGATCTTCCAGCTCCCGGCGGGAGGAGAGNGGGGGAAAGAGAGGGGAGGGGATGTTTTAGGGTTTGGCCTCAAGGGAAAGGGGAATATTTCACGCCTGCGGCGCGGGGTTTCACCTGCCACAGAACAGAAAGGAGGCGAGCCCCCCACGGAGGTTTGGCGGGGAGGTCGTGTCCCCATCCCTCCCTGACCTGCCCGCCAGCGGGACGGGGTTTACCTGCGATGATGGCCGGGTTGCTCTGTCCGCCCTCCGCCTTCACCCACACCTCCAGGGTAAACTCCTCCCGTGGGATGTCGGGCAGCGCCTCCGGACGCGCCGCCAGCTGCTCCCGGCCGCCGGAGAAGTACAAGGCGGGCAGCAGCCGCTCCCGGAGGGAGCTCGGCACCTGCGGCTCCCGGCTCCGCAGCGTTTCCCTCCGGACCTGGCCGTCCGCCTCACCCCCCGGCTCCTCTCCGCCTCCCCCGGCTCCCCGCGGTCTCCGGCCCCGCGGTCGCCCGGAGCCCGGCGGGGCCGCAGCGCTGACCACCCCGTGCGCGCCGGGACCCTGCGGGTACAGCCCGTAGGGGTGATGTGGGGGGACGGCACGGCGTCTGGGCGCCTCCATCCCGCAACCGGAGACCGGCGGGGGGTCGGGGCGCCGGCTGTCCCCGCGGGCCAGGCTCAGCACCGCCAGCAGCAGCGCGGCCAGGGGGGCCCCGCCGCGCAGCATCATCCCTGGGGACGAAGGAGGGGGAGGGGGGCGGCCCCGGGGGAGGGGGCGCTCGGGGGGGCGGCGGGCGGCAGCGCCGGGGCATCCTCCCCTAGCCCCCGCCGCAGCCGCTGCCCCCAACTTTTCCCCGGCACCGCTCTCCTCCCCTCTAGTCCTGCGGGAGGAGGAGGAAGAGAAGGAGGAGGAGAAGGAGGGTGAGAGCACCGCTGCGGGGACCCCCCTTCTGCCTGCAGCCGGGATTCCCGGGGCACGGCGGCCCCTGCGCGGCTCTCTGCGCTGCCCGGCTCTGCCTGCGGGAGCGGGGGATGCGTTAGACGCCCTTATCTACAAAGCCCCGAAGCGCTCCGCTCCCCCCCCACCCAAGGAGGGGTGTGGAGGGGGGGGCTGCCTTATTTAAAGATGATTATGTCCAATCTAATAAACCCCGAGCGGAGCATCGCCCTCCCTTCCCTCCGCCCTCCCGGGCGCTGCCCAGGATGATAGCGGGGAGGGGATGCGGAGGGGACACAACGCCCGGAGGGAGCCCCCGGGGCTTTGGGGCAGCACCGGCAGCACCTGCCCTGTCCCGGGCTGCTCTTGTGTCGGGCCATCAGCCTTCCCCGCAGCCCCGCTCGCTGCCTCGCTCATTCCTGCACTTGGTAGTCCCGCACTTGGTTTCTTTTCCTCCTTTTTTTTATTGTTTCTTTTTTTTTTCTTTCTAAGTTGAAACGTGCCCGTGTTTTTTTCTTGTTGTAGCTCGAGATATGATATTTACCTGCCCTCCTCACCTCCATTCTCCATCTTCATCACCTAGGGGACAGGAAAGGAAGGTGAGGAGACACCTACCCTCAGCCCGCCCTTGGCAAGGGGAGAGGTGGTCTCCAGCTCAACAGTGCAAAGAGTCCCAGGGTGCCCCCTCAGCCAGAGATTCTGTTGCTTTTTCTCTTTTTTTTTTTTTCTTCCCCAAACAATGATCCCATCTGTTTGACACACGCAGAAAGGTGGGCTGGAGGCACCTTATCTGGGCAAGAGGAAAAAAGCCACGTACAGAAGCAAAAAAAACCCCAAACCCCATCAATGCAGCAAGGAGGAAGGCAGCAGTGGGAGATGCATCTCACCCACCACCCTGCCAGAGGGTACGGCACCGGCACTGCCAGGGGAGAGCTGCTCAAAGCATATGGGTGAGAAAATAAGCCCCCAAAGCTTCCTCTTGGATCCTGAGACACCATCACACTAGCATACGGCATGGGATACTAGGAAAATTTCAGCAAGGAGATATTTTTTTTTTCTTTTCATTATTTTTTATTTTTTTTCACTCCCAAGCACTATCTGTGGCGATCAGTGTGAAGCAGGGTTGCCAGTGAAAGCTGGGAGGCCCCTTCCAGGGGACAAGCTTTCAAACTAGCGAGGCAAGAGGGAAGAGATTTAAGAACAAACAGCAGGAGCTGGCTGCATGTGGTTGGGGTTGGTTTTTTTGTATTCTCAAGGTGCAAGAGTGATGGGAGGAAGAGGCGGGGGGGCTGGTGCTTACTGGGGGGAAATAGAAAAAAAATAGTGCTGGAAAAACTTGAGGGTTAGGAGGGGTGAGCACAGTGCTTCGCTGAGCACCTGGGAAGGAGGAAGGTAGGTGTAAGCATGCAGAGAGGTAAGGGCATGGCGAGGCTGGGCTGGAGGTGCCTAGATAGGATGGGAGGACTTGCAGGGGATGAACAGGCTAGGAAGAGTAGGGAAGGCACATGCAAAGGAGCTCGAGCAGCTCCTGAGGACCTTTGGGGCATGAACAACATCCAAGCACAACACAAGGACCCATCACTCACAGGGAAGAGGCAAGAAGAAGTTTGCAGCTCTCCTGCCTGCACCAAACACACCAGTGCCCCTATGCCGGCAGTGGGGATATTGAGATAACCCAGCCTCGTACTTGGCACTGGTGAGGTGGCCCAGCAAGAAGTGTAGTCCTGGGGCCAAGGCCAGCAAGCATTTCTTATAATGCGTATTCATTCAGGAATAAATCGAGCTCCTGATAGCCCTGTCTACCAGGGACTGATAAGAAAGAATCCCACAGAATGGCTTATTTTGAATGGTGGTGACCTTATTAAGCAGTTATTAATCATCTTGCCACACAATACCCTGCCCGACCCAGCCATCAGACAGGGAACTCCAAAGAAGCAAGACCATGAGACCTTCAGCAGCTTGTGCTGCCATCCAAGAGGCTCAGCAGTGCTGCCTCCTTGGGGACAGCCTGGCTGGGATGAATCCAGCATCAGAGCAATAAAACCCTCCAAAAATGCACCCAAGTGAGGCCTCTATATATAGGCTCTGGCCTGGGCTAAGCCACTCTCTTGACCGAATTACACCCGCAAGTAGTTCTGCTGTCTGTTGGGCTGGTGTGGAGCTGCAAAGCAGGAGTGAAAACCCATCAAGGAGCCCCCTTTTTGTAGGGGAGATGGATGAGAGCAGAGGAAGGCTTCCCGCCATGCCAAGCCCCCAGCTCCTCCTGCTCTGCCTGCCTGAGCCCGAGCCTGGCCAGATTTAAGGACTGACCTGAGCAGGCATTACCCCATGCTGGCTATAGCATGCTCTCTGCCCACAGGCAGGCAGGTTCCCCTCACAGCCAATGCCAAGGTGGGGCCTGGAGGAGGTTGGTGAGGACGACGAGGGCAGGACCATGGGGGCACCTCACCATCTGAAGAACAGAGATGCCGGGATGCTGTTCCCATCCCCAGCACCACTTCAGGCTACAGAGTAAATCCCTGTTGTTTGGGTAGTTTTCCTTCATTTTCCCAAAAAAGGGGCAATTAGCTTGACTAATGTGACAATTTGGCTGCATGTAAAGCAAAGACTGGACCCAGGGATAAGGCAAGGGACTTGAAGGTGTCAGGGTGGTGGCAATGCGCCCTCGGCATGTTTCCTGTCTCTCAAGGAAGTAAGGAGGGCATCTGTTAGAGGTCCCAGCTCAGAGACAGGCCGCCTAGGCCAGGGAATGCAACAGCCCTGCATCTTCCAGGGATCCCTGAGTGCAGCATCTGGATGGAGAGGCTCATCCCAGGCAAGGTCCAGCTGCAGTTCAAATCTACTGATGCTCAGGAGTAAGAAAGGATGCTGGATGGGAGGCAGGAGTAGGACAAAGTGGTGGCAAAGCATAGGTTTGGCTGGATATTCCCCATCCCTTCCCCGCACAGTGTCCTTCCTGGCACGTCCCCACTCTTTCGACCCTCTGGGCTACAGGTCTCTGCAGTAGGCATTATTTGGCAGAGGTGGCGTGGTGTGTGGTGTGGACAGATGACTGAATCAGGCAGCTGCCGGTGCTGGGCAGGAGCAGGGGACCTGTGTTGAGCCCCTGTCCAGGAGCCTCTGGGAGGAGGCAGGGGGAAGAAGGGAGTCCCATGTGCTCATCAAAGCAAGGCACCAAGCAAGGCTGTGGGGTGACACCAACACAGGAGCGGGGTTCCCAGTGAAGGCGCAGCCCACACCAGGGAAAGATGAAGAGCAGCATTTTAGCTGAAGCGGAGGCCAAGCTGTGCTTTTGCCCATGCCTGTTAAAAGCCATCAACAAAAGCCTTCCTCTCCCTCCACTCCTTAGGAAGCCACCAGTGATCTCAACATGAGAATAAAGGCTCTGGGAGAATCCAGCTTTTTCGTTCGTGGCCAGGCAGCCAAATACTGCGAGCCCGAGACAGTAAGCCTCAGCAATCAAAGCGGCAAGCGACAGTGACCCAGCTCAGGGCACAGCCCCAGCCCTCCCTCCTCTCCCTCCCGAGTTCGCCTGCTTTTCCCAAGCAGATTAGAAGCCTGTTCAAACGCACAGGACCCCTGGAGGTCAGAGACGCTGGCCTCCCGCACCAGAGGTTTGCTTGGGAACTTTCTGAGTTTCCTGCTTCTGGTAGGTCTGGAGATAAGCCTTGGTGTGCGGCCGCCGCCAGTGCCAGCGCCGGCAGGAGTCTGCAGCCACACACTGAAAATCCAGCAGTGAAACTTCTGGAGCCCCGTCTCTTGTATGTTCATGCCTTGCAGTTGGGCACATCTCATAAAGGACAAGAGACAACCGGGGAGTACTCCCACAGGCTGTCTTGCCTGGAATCTCCAAGGTCTGATAGAAAGGCTGGGCTCCTCTCCCCCTCCCTCTGCCCCCAGTGCCTAGTAGGGTTTCCCCACAGTGTTTGGTCCCATGAGTTTGGTGACAACAGTTTCTCCAAGCCCCTCTGCTGAATTTGACTATACCCACCTCAATAAGCTATGTACACAACCTCGGCTGCTTTGGCAACGGAGCCAAGGAATGAATTTTAAATAACAGCGAAGAACAACCAGCCAAGGATATGTCTGCTCCATCATCCTCACAACTCATATCTGCCTCTCCACCTTTCCTCTGAGCCACACATCCTGCAGACAGCGGCTGGCACCCCCACAGTAGCAGGGATGGTAGGAGCCCATGGAGGAAGCCAGCTAGCCAGGCACTCATCAGGGCATCAACTAAGGCACTTTGAAGCTGGTTCAGTGTGTCATCATCAGGTGCAGCTGGTTCAGAGCAGCCTTGGATGTCATACTAGAGCTCTGAGCTGCAGCAGAGCTCTGCTTTGAAAGGCTCTTGCAAGCCTCCTCTAAAAACTATTTCCTTCCATTTGTGAGGTGAGGACGATGCAGATGCTCAACAGCACATTCACATCTCTACATAGGGAAGACGCTCCCTAGACAATAGGCTCCAGGTCTCTTTCTGCACCCCAGAGTGCAGAAAGTTCTTCACCAGGAACTTGCAGGTGCTAAATTAAGACCATCCAGAGAACAGAGCATGACCTTTGCCAGATGGGGTTTCTCAAATATTGAAAATTATTCCAACTGCTCACAAAAGGCAGGGACTTACGTGCCTTTATGGAATGTAGCTCTTCCAGCAGCCATGGAGAAAAAGCATACAAGAAAAAGCAGGGCGAGAAAGGGAATCAGCCATTCCCTTCCACTTTGCCACTGTCGTTGGGGAGTTTCAGCCTCATCAAGTCAGGACTGTTCAAGTGCATCTCTGTATCCCAGCTGGGTGGGGAGCAACTGCCAAAGAGAAGAGAGGCACTGGCTCCCACGCCAGTGTCAGAGGCAGGATCCTGGAGGAGGATATGAGCTCCGCAGGCACCTGCAGGAGGAGCTTATTGCTACAAACGCAGCAGGGGCTGCCTCAGTTTTCCAAAATCCCAACCTACCAGAGGCAAGGTCTGCTGGCAAGAACTCCAGGAGAGCACCAGGCTCGCGACAGCTCCGCCGGTAAATCCAAGTGAAATAATTACATGGCCTTGCTGCATTTTCACTGTTCCCATGCCCACACCAACATCTGCTTCGTAGTCCCCTTTAGATGTGCTGCTCACGCGATAGCATCTCTTCCCTGGCTGAGCACGACTTTCTTTGCAGGAGTGTCAGAGCAATTACTTGTACAAACAAGCCTTGCCATCTCCAGACAGCCTTTGCTCTGCCTCTTGCATTTATATACATTTTCCACACGTTGCCCAGGCAGAAAAGCCCTTTGCTAGAGCCAGTCGATAAGACAAGAGTGAACATTTAATCTGGCACAGGTATCTGAAGGACAAGGGGAGAGGGAAAAGGCTTGTGCCACCCCAGCACGGCAGCTTTGCAGATGCAAAGCCCAGCAGCTCCTCAAACTCCTGTTTTAACGTCTCTCCACTTGACCCGAGCCAGCGAACAGCTGCTTCAAGAAGAGCAGGAGAAAATAAGCACATTGGCTGGGCTGGAGGCAAAGGGTCTGTATTTGTTAACTTTGTTGCCTCTGTCCTCAAGCTAAAGCAGGATTTTTGGCACTGGTTGGCACTGTGAATTAGGGGTGCCTCCTATTGTCGGTCTAAAACTCGTTGTCACTGTGACATCCTCTATCTTGCTCCTGGGCCAGCTAGGAGAACCTGATTCTTAATTTGGCAGCAAGAAATAAAAATAAGGGTGAAAGAGCCAGAGTCATCTCTTAAAAGCTGGCTAGCAGGGTTCTAAGTATTTGGGGTTTGGACAAATTCATCACAACAAGGAAACACCTCTGTCCTCCCCAGTCATTTTTAGAAGAGATAAATAAAAATAGACTTGCCAGGAGAGCCACAGGCAGGGGAGAGAGGGGAAGGAAACCATGTGCCAGCTGCCAAGGCAGCTCGCAGCCTCCAGCTTGCATCTGTGCCATGGCCCTGCACCACCCAATTCATTTGTGTCCCACCTCGGGGCAGGTTGGAGCCCTAATGGAAAGGTGAAAGAAAGGATGAGCAGGCACACATGCGTGCTCTTCTCAAGTAAGAGGAAAAAAGGCTAGGGAAAAGACACCTCCTGGTTTTCACTGGACCAGGAAGGAGACTAAGAGATGAACTCTGGTACCACCTGCTATCCAGCAAGTTTCCAGTTGCTTCTTAGTTTGGTTGTTGGACATGGCCTGCATGACTTTGTAACCAGTTTGGTTTTGCACCCTCGTTGTTGGAGGCGACAGCAGTCTTGGGTGTGCAACCCCAGGCATATGAACACTCACGCCAACAGCATCCTGACACCTGTGAGTCTACACAAGTAGTTGGAGCTAGAGGTATGAAGAACATTGGTTCCCTCAGCCTTTGGAACCAGCCTTTGGAACCAGAGTAGGTAGGGTACTTCCATTCGCTGGACGACTGGCAATGGGATGTGTCCTGCCACATTGTGCTTTCTGTGCCAGTTAGCTGAAGCTCACATAAGCCCTTGAATCTTTGACTTCATGCTCCTGAGCCCTTAGCCTTCAGTGTGTCTTTAGCAACAGTGCCATGGTCATGGCCAACTTTTCTGGCCCTCCCCAAAGCACAGAGACATCTTCTGAGGATGTTTGGCACCTTTGCTCCTGAGATGTTTGCAGCATTTTCCACCTGATCCCAACCCTGGTGTCACCTCAAGACCATCTCAATCCAGAGCACTCATGCTCACCATGGTTGTTGAGCAGAGGATGGCAAGGCATGGGCATGAAAGACTTGGTCAGTATAAGGTCCTCACTGGCAAGGACCACCCCTTCCAAACCACTACCTTCCCAGGTGCTAAAAACCGTTGCATCTTTGCAGCCTGCTCTTGTAGTCTTTATCTTGGCTCAGACAGACATAATTAGCTCTGCTAAGCTTCATCCCTAGTTCAGGTTTTCCCCTCAAGTGTTTCTGTGGCTTCTTTTGGAGTTGTAGATGCCCAAGTGATCCCTGGTGTGCTGGGAGTTACTCAGAGCCATCTCTGAGCTCACTTCTGTACCGCTGTCAGAGCTGGCCAACAGCACTTCCAGCTTCTGGCAGCCTCGCTGTGCTGGCAAGAAGCGCAGAAGAAGAGTTGGAGTCCCAGTCTGGGGTGAGCCAACAAAACCAGTAAGATCATTTTGGATGGGTACAGACCCACCAGGCAAGGTTGTTCCAGTTAAGCATGGAGATGAGAAGGTGTTTGCTGGGATGCCCTTCCCATGCAAGCCTTCAGCTCCTGAACCTGCTGCTTGAGAGTCCCTTGCAACTCAGTGTGCCCACCCAGCAGAGACCCCCGCATCATCTCCTTCCTGCAGCCCACACCACTGTGCCCAATGCTGCAGCTCCACCAGCATCACCCAGAGTGGTTCTTTCCCTCCTTCCCTTCACCGGAGCTCTGGAGAGTCTGGAAACACAACATGTCCCACACACACTACTCCCCACCATAGGGCTGGGGCCACTGGGCCAAGCTGGAGGAGCTCCAAGAATGCAGCAGTCCCTTGAGGATCATCCATCGCCCATATGACTCACCAGAGCGGTCTATGGCAGGGTGCTGCTCCTAGCTGGAGCATGGGTCTCCAGCATCACTGCAGGGGACTGCAGAAGAACATGCTGCTCCACAGACTAAAGGAAGCTGGGATGAAGGAGAATAAAGCTAAAGCTTCATCTTGCTGGGATATTGGTGCGCTGGCGCTCATGTGACCCTCTTAGTTCAAGCTGGTTAGCAGTGCAGAAAATCTCAGGCCAAACACATCCAGCAAAATCCCTCAGTATAGATAGAGTTGTCCCTGTAAGGGGCCATTTGGCAGCATCGCTGTCCCATGCCAGTTTGAGGGATTAAAACAAAAAGACCCTTTTGATGGTACAGAAGGTCCCCTGCGTCAGCTGCCTTGTTGCTGGGGAAGGTCGTTAAACCTTATTTGGGGAAAATGTGCTTTTCCACCTGCTGCTGCTCATGGGCTGAGTCGGGGTCCTGGCTAGACAAATTTTTCAGCTAACCCTCTGCCGTTGCAGCACTGATTTCTCCTGCCAAACTGCCAAAGCACCACCAGCAACGCACAGGCTGAGATGTGTCCCCACCCCACCATGAGTCCACCATGAGCCCCGTGGGAGCTGGTCAAATGCTGCAGCAAGAGAAATCCTCGGGTACCTACATCCGAGGTGGGCAGCGGTCCAGGCACGTTGTGCGCACCCAAGCGTGCCAGTGTGGTGGGGAGCCGGGCACCCACCCAATACCCGGCAAAGACACTGCAGTTCTTGGTCTCCCCCCAGTGACCAGATCACATATAACAATGCAGCATGCCTGTCTCATGCACGAGAGCCTTCCAGCCCCACGAGCAGAGCTCCTGGCTCCCAGAATGGGTGTGTTATTACGAGGTAATTACATTGATAATTATTTCCCTGAATCCTCCCCACGTGCGAAGTACTCTCGCTGGTGCGGCATCTTGCCTTTGCATTTTTGGAAGCAAGACCCTATTTCCCCCCATACACCAGCACTTGAAATGTATATATTCATTCATTAAGGAGCACCGACACCGCTGTGGCAAATGACCTGTCAACAGATTTACAGCAGGAAGTATGTCACTGCCTCCGAGCCTGCGCTCTTAATGTAATTAAAGTCCTCTGTTTGGAATTCGTTGCTAATTAATATTCATGCTCTGTTCCCCATCTGCCATTCCCGCGTTGCTGGTTCCTTTTGAGAATGATCAGAGGGTTATTCAGACAGCAAGCAGACAGAGAAGGAGGAGCACAGCTGGTGGGAAAGGGTTGGATCAGCTTTTGGTAGGGGAACAAAATTGCATCCAGGACCCTGGCTGCTCTGGGAGGGGATGGCCAAAGCATCGTCCTGGCTTGCTCCATTGCTGGTGGGAAATTAAAGGATTAGTGGGAGTGATGGATCAAGAGATAGACACCCAAAGTCTCTCAGGGCTTGCCTCAGCCCTCAGAGGAAGGCGAGAAGCATCTCTGGAGCTGGGCTGCTGAGGAAAAGCTAGGAGCCAGTGGTTTGACTGAAGCCTAAATGAGACAGAGCCTAATTGCCAGCTCTTGTGGTTTGGCATGGGGGAGTAGCACGGCATGGCAGCCCAGCACTATGAACCAGACCCACCAGAGTGGTTATTCAGTGGTGGAGGCTCAGAGGGAATTTCTGATGAAGCCATACTCACCTGGGCATATGTAGGGAGGCCACAGATGTATGGGGTGTTCATGGGCATGAAGAATGGACCCCAGCCCAGTATGGGGCACAAGAGGACATCTGCGGGGACATCCTGGCCAGCTTTGGGTGGGCACAGCCATTGCAGTGACAACACGGCAGGTGCTCCTGTTAAAGCAGGTTGTGGGCTGCCCCTTGCCCTGGGTGGGCACTGAGAGCTTGCCCCATCCCTGCACAGGCTGGACGTCTTGTTCTCCTCTCTGATCCACAGCTATTGTGGCATTTCCATGCACTCTCAGCATGGATCCTGACAGGATCAGGCACCGATAGGAACAGCCTCAACTCCTGTGCCAAAAATGCTTTCAGCTGAAACCAGGAACACACTGTCCACCACTTTGGGTGAGAAAGATGTCCCCCTATCACAGGCTGAGAGCCTGATGGGTGCTATGCTGCTCAGCACACAGGCTGCCATGAGTAAACGCAGTGCTCTGCAGCATGAGGAGGCCAGGCTGGAGACATATCCCCAGTGGTGGCCCTGTATCACCCCACTGCCCCATCTCCAGATGCTGGAGATGTGTCCCTCATGCTGAACCTATGTCACCCCATCACCCCATCTCCAGACGCTGGAGGTGCCAGAGCTGAGCATCCTTTGAAATTAAGGGCACTGCATGCACTGCAAAACCTCTTGAAGACCCTTCCTGCTCCCAGGATGCAACCCAGGGTAACTGGTGGTCTGTGTTGAGTGCAGACAGGTAGGCAGCTGGAAGGCAGATCTTGCAGCCAGCCTTGCACTGCTCCTCTCCCTTTCCTGGGCCCTTTTCTTCCCAGGAAAGGTGGCACAGGGACATGTCATCTCCAGGACAGAGTTTCCCAAGGGACCAGAGGGACTGGGGCTCTCAGCCAAGCCCCGAGTGCTGAGCAACCCTGGCTCTGTCGCAGGAGCACTCTGAGTGGGGCTTTCTCAATTAACAAAGCCCATTTCAAACAGCTTTTAGATCCTTAAACACAATCATAGGGCACCCTGCTTGGATTCACCCCGCTTTAAAGCTGAGTCCCGCTGGCATCTCCTGTTTATATATGAAGATTCAAAGTGATTTATTCATCTGCCTAAAGTACGGTTGCTCTTTGACCATCCATCCATTATCCTTATCTATCTGTCCTAGTTAGGAGCTGAGCAATCCATCTTACCCAACCTAATGTACGCCAAATGACTCCACAAGCCACTGTGCTCCAAGTGGGCCTCTGCTGGGGCAGCCGACACGGGTCCAGTTTTCAGCAGCACTAACACAATTGCACTGACGTCAACTGGAGCCACCTGCTGTCACCCTCCTAGAAATTTAAAGCCTAGGATGGGCAGACCTGAGGCAGATGCTTAAGGGATCTACGGTTGTAATCGGGACTGGACCTGCCACTGGGCTCACCATTCAATGTGCAGACCATGGGCCATCAGCATGCAAAGAGCCTGTTTAATCTGGGCTTCTCTTTTCTCCTGATGAAATTGCAAAAAGGGTGAGGTGGTGTGGTCTTGGGGCAGCATCTTGTTCATGATGGAAAGACCACACTGCTGCTGTGCTGCATGAGCTGTGCCCAGGGTCTCCAACTGTCCCCGCCTGTGGTGTTGCAGAGGGGCAGCATCTTCTGCAATCAGATCTCAGGGGGTGTCGCAGGCGATAGCGGGCTGCTGACCTCCCATGTCCCAGGGGAGGGAGGTTCCCCACCTTGTAGAAAAGGAGTAAGTGAAGCACCATCTGAATGCCCCCTCCCTGGAGGTGTTCAAGGCCAGGCTGGATGGGGCTTTGAGCAACCTGGCGTAGTGGAAGGTATCCCTGCCGATGGCAAGGGGGTTGGAACTAGGTGATCTTTAAGGTCCCTTCCAACCCCAACCATTCTATGATCGATGGTCTGTGACCATGAGAAATTAGCTCAGAAAATGCATTGCCACCTCTCTTCTCATCTTTCACCAGGGACAAGCAGTTGTGACAGGCTGAAGGTGCCTGCAAGCCCCTTCTCTGCAGCAGGTGGGTGCCCAGCAAGGAGAAATGGGGTCCCTGTTCTCTGTCCCACTGTTTGTCCCCATCCTGGGCTCCAGAGCTGTGGATGGGAGAGTGCTGAAGCTCAGTTGTGCAGGAGACATGGAGGGCCTCTACCCTGGAGGAGACACAGCTCAGGAAGGATGGCATTGGAGCTGCCCGCCATGCGCACCACCACAGCGCTGCCTGCACCTCTTGGTCTGCAGGTCAAGTGACTGTTGCTGAGATTTTAGCGAAGAAAAACAAGTCTATAAACTTAAATAAGCTGCAAAGGGCATTGTGCTCCTCTAAGGAAACTGGCACAGTTTTGCAGGTGAAAAAGGTTGAAAGTATGGTCCCATTGAGAGGAACTTCCTTTGACAAATTTCACCTCCCCACGTGAAGCACAAGGTATGACATTTTTCCAAAGGAGGTTCATGAAGGGTGTTAGGCCACAGGTGAACAAAATGCTTTCCCCTGGCTTTTCTCTTGGAAAAAGCTGACTCAGTTTGGCTGAAATTTTCCAGAGAAGTTCAGGTTGAGGCAAATCCCTGGCAGATAATTTCTGCCTAAATGTTCGCATTTTGGCATTGTTCTAAGCAATGGGAAACTGGGAAGCACAGCCCTATAATGGGAAGTATTGGATAACCAGTGTTATCTACCAAGTCTAGCATAAAACAATTATCATTAATATGGCCTCTTTGCCTTTGAAGAGGATTTCCAGACTGAAGAAAGAAAAAAAAAAAACAGAAGAAAGCAATGGAATTAGCTAGCCTCCTCTGGCCTTGAATCACTCCAGATCTGCGTGGCGGCATCTGGCAGAGCAAGGAGAGGTGTTAAGTGCTGTGGTTAGGAGATCTCTGAGCTCAACTAAGAAACAAGAAAAAGGTTCTTGTCACTGCCGTCTCTGAGCAGGACCTTTGACAGCTGTGTCATCTTAGAGGAAACTCCTGGGTTATCGCGGAAAATAAAGGGGTGGCAGGAACTGAGCACTGGCACTTCCAAAAACGCATTCCTGGAGAGGGAAAAGCAGGCATTTTCACAGTATTTGAGACACCATTTTCATCTGTGCAGAGTGGGAAAGCAGTGCTCTTTCATGAGGATTCTCCACAGCACTGGTGAATGGGGTTTACGGCCTGTCTGAAAGCAGAAGTCACCACATCTATGTGAAAGAGCCTGTTTTAGAAAGATTTCCAGCCCAAGTAATTCATGAGGGTTGGATTATCCAGAGAAGCTCCAGGTAAGCATCTAAAATTTGGGGAACCAAGCAGACCCAGAACTTCAAGGCCAGTGCCCACACCTGGGTACCAGGATGCACGGTTTGTATCCCCAGTTCTGCAGCCAACTTGGTAGGTTGAAGTGAGGCAAGATGACTTCCCTGACCATGCATGTTCTCCACTGTTGCCCTGGCTGGATAGAGACACAGGTACTGAGCATCAATGCTGACAACATTACTGCAGGATTAGGCAGTCTGACCCAGTGAGCCACCAACACGTTTTGAGCCATGACTGGTTGTCTTCTGGAAATTCCTGTCCAGATTGTGCCAAAAGATCACTCAGGTTTGACAAATTTAGTTTGCTGTAGTGTGGGATGACTATGCAAGCCAGGGTGCCTTCATAGCCAGTGTGAGCGTGGGGGCACTCACCATGTGCTTGGAGAGAAGTCCACAAGCCAAAGAGGTGCTTTTGTGTGCAGTGAAACCATTTTCACTGAACTTAAGTCAATCAATGAAATATTCATAGGACACTAAAGCAGTGGGCTTACTGGCTGCCTTCTTATGGGAATTCAATAATACTGGAGACAGCCTTAATTCAATATTCAAAAAGCCTCTTTCTCTTCCCCTCTCTATCCATCTCCCTGCTGTCTCTTTGGGTTCAGAGATCTTTTTGGAAACCTCACTTTTATGTGCTGGATGCATTAGTGGAGAGAGAACAGAGGAGACGAGAAACAGGGGGAGAAGGAATAGAAGTGCAAGGATGGGGACTACACACAGGACAGCTGGGGATTTCTGGTCCCCAATCTGCCTGGTGATGCTTGGAGGGATGATCTGAACCAGCTGTTCCTAAAGGCACGTCTGCATGGCTTTTTTGGGGCCAGACCCACACTTGTGCTCAGACATGGCTGATTAGGAGTCAGCTATGGTCCAAGAGCTGTGTAACCATGGTCGTGTGGTCCTATGCTCCCACCAATTGACCTGCTAAAAAACATATCTCAGCCATGGTGCGATGCTAGCAGGACTGAGGTCATTTTTGGCTTGGCATCTATCTTGTGAAAAAAAAACAACAGTGGAGATGGAGCCTTTGTCCAGCATGGACTGGAAACTGGGAGAATTGGGCCTAGATGCTCATGAGGGGTAAAGCCTGTGGCTCCAATGACAAGGATGCTGTTCACGTGGACATTCATCCTCACCCAGTGTGAGGACACAGATGCTGGCAGGGCTCTAATGAGCCATTTTGGTGCTCCTGGCTTGCCCTACTGTTGCTACAACTCTTGATCCCTGTCCTCGAAGACCAGTACTGACATCCTCCTCCCTGTTGCAGAGGGAGCAAGGGTCAACCTGTGAACCTCTTCCCAGAAGTCATGTTTTGGGAGGAATTGCACTGAGCTAACCCCCAGAAGCCAATACTGGCACACAGCTACCCCATGCCAGGAGATGGGCACTGCTTCGTGCTGCAGCCAGGTGGGAGGGAGCTGTAGCTCCGCTCGTTTCTGCCTGTTGTGGGGAGGGACGATACTCAAGGATGTGACCAAAGCTCCTCCAGCCATGGAGGCCAGGGGACTGCCTGCCGCCCCTCTGAATACAAAAATAGGGAGGCACAAAAGGATACAAGCAGCAGGAGGTGGCTTTCTACACCATCCATGGACACCACAGGGGCAGGATGCTGTGGGTGCTGAAGTTTCACACGTTTCAAGACAAATTCAGGGAAGAAAATCCCCCACAGCAACCCACTTGTCATCCATACCTTTGGATGGCAATGCTCTGTACATGTTGCAGCAAAGGTGAGATTTAGAAGAGCAACAGCTTTCCAAGCACTTAGCAGGGCTTTTTTTTTTTTTTTCCCTTTGTAGGATCCTTTCCCAGAGAGTAGTTAAAATCAAATGATTTACTCCACAATGCACTGGTTATTTGGTTTCTTCTGGCATCTCCCCGTCACGATTGCCCTCGAGCAGATCAGTTTCAACCTTCAGAAAACCTCTCTATTAGCATTTGATCTTGTCAAGCTCTTTCTATAGCCACTCTTAAAGCTAAGTGGAAGCTGCTGGATGGCTATCTGCCATGCTGGGGCATGCAGGCAGATACCAGCTAGCAGAGGCAGAGCACAGTCCCCATGCGGGAGGCTCCAAAGCACCAACTATGGTTCAAATGATGCACAGAAATTGGGTCCATGTTCTCATGCTGGTGTGAGGATAGGGAGCTCCGTACTGCTCTGAGATGCTCCCCATCTCCAAGGCTAGGTGGGAGCCCTTTGGGGAAAAGCAAGATGCGCCATCCCATTGCAGGAATGGTGGCTGGGTACTTGATGGGTGCCAGCACTCTGGCTTGGGGGCTGTGCTGGTGCATCTTGCAGAAGGACAGGGTAAGGAGGCTGCCTGTAAGTCCTTTCATACCTTTTGCAAGACGCTGGCATTAGTGAGGCTCCGGCCAAACTCTAGCAGGGACCTGACATGCTGCTTCCCTTTCCTGCCCTTTCCATGGTAAAAAAGAGATTTCTTCATTTCTTCCTTATTCTAGCATCTCCAGGCCTGATGCTGATCATGTAAATGCAGTGAAGATACTCCTTCTCCCCGTTGATCCTTTACAGATTCCAGTTCCAGCTGTACTTGGAATTATTTTTTTTTTTAAGACTTTCTGGCAAATCACCAGTCCCACAGATGACTGTTTTGGAGCAGATTTCCCTGTGCATTTGGAGCCTGTGCAGGTCTCCTAATAGGGTCTCAGGAAGCTCTCCTTGTCCCTCACCTCTCTGCTGGTGGTCCAGGTGCATCCCAGCCATGTCACCCCACAACACTCACTTCCTACTCCATCTGCCAACAGCTTGGGGCCTCCATCTCCCCTTCATGTCTTCAAGCCAGGTGGAAGAGCTGGACCATGTCTCCCAAGGGGCACAGGGACCTCCTGCTTCTGGGCACCTGGCACTGCCTGGAGTCACCTGGTCCATGGAGATGAGCAGAGGTACAGTGAACCCAAAGGCACCTCCGATTCACTGTTAAACAGGAATTTGATGGTGTTGGGCTCAAACTTTTCCCTGTCTGATGTAATATCTCAGATACAGCATAGCAAATCACAATGGCTACAGTGCCATAGCATTGGTATGCATCCCGGCTGAAGAGGTGAGGCAGGTATTTTATCGCATAGCAACGCATCACTGGAGATAGGTATTTAGATATTGGAAAACTATTTTTTTGTGATGAACACAGATGAAGCTTGGTTTTCTCCAGATTTTGAGTCTTCTAGTTTGACTCCCAGTTTTAGAGCTCCAAGCTAGGCTTTTTCTGTATTTGTGGTGTTGACTGTTTCATGATGACTCTTGATGAACACCAGAATATAGTTGGTGGATCTCACAAACCATATTGGGAGCTGAAAGCAGAGACATGCACTGATGTTTCAGGTGGGAAAGCAGGTTATAAAGCAAGTCTAAACAAGTTTACACGGGATGTGTGTGGTGGAGCAGGGAGGGGATACAGGGTCTACAGTAATGCCCACCACACCTCACCTTGATCCCTTTCTTCTCAAGGACAGTTTCAAAAACCTGAAGGTCTCCCTTTTCTTTGGTCCCCCAAAGCACCAATTGCATCATGGCTCTTGGGCCTCTGGTGGGTGAAGCACCAGCTCTGCCCCCATGCAGCAATGTGTGCTAGGGTATCCCTGCAATCCCAGCTGCTCCCAGCTTCTCCCTCGATGAACCCCCCACAGGCAGAACCACCCGTAGACCCACAAGCTTCCCAAGAAAACCTCTGCAAGGAATAACATCACTGATGGATGTTGCCTGTCTGCATGAATCGTCTGCCAGTAGGTCACGAATTACTCAGATGTGTCTGCTATTCCAAATTATCCCCTGATTCACACAGCGGCTTACGCAGGAGCTTCTTGATTAGATTCCTCAATATCAAACATCCTGGCTCATTGTCCTGACCTTCTCATCCACGTAAGTCTCCAGGCCATAAGCCATTCTTATCCAAAATCTTGACCTCACATTTAATTTTATCTCCATTGACGTTAACGGAGGTTAGTTAGGCTTGAGCATGCGCTGGAATTATGCTTTCCTGTACCAGGGCCTCCATGCATTTCCCTATGCTGACTGATGACCCGAATTCAAGGATGCCTTTTCCCTGGCTTCAACAGGCTTCAGCTTGGCACACGCATAATTCCTGGAATCAGTTCTCCACCACCTACGATGATGAATCAATCATTTGCTTTCTGAACGTGTTCCATAGAATTCCCTCAGCCTTCAACGCACTGGCAGGCTTTTACAGCAGAAAATTAGTTGGCTCAACAGTTCTTGGGATAGCAAGCACCCTGAGTACGGTTCCTGCCTAGAAACAAATGGATTTAAATGTTTGAAGTGAACCTTTGTGGGATGACCTTTTTCAGCAGTTCCCCAGCCTTGATGAGAATCAGACTCAACATAAATGTGTTTGTGGGCAGAGGGTGGTCATCGGTCAGCCCGGGCAGTCCAGAGAGGGTTTTTACAGGTTCAGCAGACCCCTGGCTACCTGACCTCACCTGGGCGGTTCCATGGAAAATCCCTGTAACTCAGGTTGAATTCATCTCACCTCACATCAGATACCTATAAGGTTGGTTGGTTGCTTTGCTTGGTTGTCTGAAGCAAGCAAATCATCCAGGCTGCCTCTCTGGTGAGTGAAGACATGAGCAAGAGTTCAGTCCAGAGGTTGATTTATCCCAGGTATCTGAGGCAACTGGCTTAGATGGGATGAATCACTCTCAGACAGTTGCTCATTCAGTCCTTCGGCCATCGAGGGATCTTGGACAACAGCTTGTGCTGCAACAACCAGCTTTTGGATGGCTGAAGCTAGTTAAAGTGAATTCTGCCTCTCTGTGCCCACCTGTACCTTTACGAGTCTCCCCTGCTTTCCAAACATCCCTGTCTCCATTATCCGCCACACATTATCCGCCACAGCTGCTGCATGATGAAGAACAAAGCACCTTCAATGAAGTAGTAGGAGAGGAACTGGTAGGGCAGCCCAGTTCATGGGACAAATCTCATTTGGTATTTCCCCTATAGCAGCTTCAGCAGCAAGGTTGCATCCATCTGCCAGAAAAGGGGGCTTCCCAAAACATCTCCTACTGCTTCACTGAGGTTTCCTCAGGTCTCCCTAACTCTTTTGCTTCAGTTTAAACCAATCACTCCTTGCCTTTTCCTCAAAGGACAGTTTATTCCTTCTCTGGCAGTTTTGGGCGTATTTGGAGTCTGTTTCTGTACCTTCCCCTCACTTGTCTTTGCTCTTGGCGAAACTGCTCCAGCCCTCCAGCCTCCCCATGCTGGCTAGTTTTTCCATACTCACACAGTAAGTTTTCAGTGTTTCTGAGGCATTCTGTAAACATTGTTTCTTCCAACTTCACAAACTGATTGTTAGCACCCAAAACAGGAGCCCAAACTTAGACAAATTAGTTGAAAGCAGCCCTGCAGAGGATTTGGGGATACTGGTTGGTGGCAAATTAGACACTAGCTGGCAATGTGCACTTGTAGCCCACAAAGACAATTGTGTCCTAAGAGCATTGCCAGCAGGTCCAGGGAGGTGATATGCCCCCTCTACGCTCATGAGACCCCACCCAGAGTACTGTATCCGGCTCTGGGGTCCCCAGTACAAGACAGACATGGACCTGTTAGAGGGTCACCAAATCAACCCAAGGGCTGTTCTCCTCTGAAGAAAGGCTGAGAGAGCTGGGGTTGTTCAGCCTAGAAAAGAGGAGGCTCAGGGGAGACCTTATTGAGGCCTTTCAATATCTAAAGGGGGTTTATAAGAAAAACGAAGACTTTTTAACAGGGCCTGTAGAGATAGGACAACGGGTAACAGCTTTAACCTAAAAAAGGGTAGATCTAGNAGACAGACATGGACCTGTTAGAGGGTCACCAAATCAACCCAAGGGCTGTTCTCCTCTGAAGAAAGGCTGAGAGAGCTGGGGTTGTTCAGCCTAGAAAAGAGGAGGCTCAGGGGAGACCTTATTGAGGCCTTTCAATATCTAAAGGGGGTTTATAAGAAAAACGAAGACTTTTTAACAGGGCCTGTAGAGATAGGACAACGGGTAACAGCTTTAACCTAAAAAAGGGTAGATCTAGCGTAGATATAAGGAAGAAATTTCTTACAAAGAGGGTGGTGAGACAGTGGAAGAGAAGCCCAGAGAAGTTGTGGATGCCCCATCACTGGAAGTGTTCGAAGTCAGGCTAGACGGGGCTTTGAACAACCTCATCTAGTGAAAGGTGTCCCTGCCCATGGGCAGGGGGGTTGCACTAGGTGATCTTTAAAGGTCCCTTCCAACCCAAACCATTCCATGATCCTCAGACTATGATTTAGACTTTAGATAGATGTCTCTACTTTCCTAAAGATGCCGAGCTCCAAAGCCTGGAAGGGAAGCTTAGTGGGGCAGGGGATCCCCAGCACCTCTGGCAATCACATTACACCAGCTTGAGTGCCAAAATGGGGCTGGGGGAAGCTGAAGTCTCAATATTAGGCAAGGTGTGTGTGTTTATGTATTGGCATAATGTAGAGCATGTTTGCAAAGAGGAATGAATCATTTTTGCCTATCAGTTTAATTGTTGAACGCTGCCTCTCTCTGCAAACTATTCATGAATAGATGACAACTTTCTTTAATTTAGTCATTAGTCCTAATTATTCACTCCATCTCTCCTATTAATAACATGCAGTCAGTAGATTGACAGTAAACAGCTCCATGCAATTATTTTGCTCAGTGAAGTTTGAAACACGAGCTGTGCCAGGTATTTCTGATGGGGCACAGATTGCATGGCGCATCTCTGTCTACCCACTGTGTGGCTATCAAATCCTAGAAATGCATTTCTGGTGTGAATGCCCCTGTTTGCAAAATGAACACATGCCAAAAAGCTGATGGTTCCCAGACTCAAAGGCATTTGTTTGAATATTTGTGAAAAGTGAATACAAAGAAGGACCAAAGCAAATATATTTAAAACAGCTCAACAAATCACCAGTCTCAACTTCGCAGGAGACAGCTTTCTTTAGGTTTATGGTGTATCCGTATATTAAGTGACAGTGAGAGAATTTGCCACCTGAAACTAAGAGTGATTTACCAGGTACATGAGGAGTACCTAATATTTAATTAGCATGATGTTAATTAGCTCCGTCACATTGCTTTCTTCCATCCAAACAGTGATCTAAGCAGAGTCAGGCACCTGAGCAGTGTGTGCAGCCCTCTGCCTTTCTTTCCCTGTGTTACCTGGGCAAGGATCCTCGACAACACCAAACCATCAGCAAGTTACGTCAGGCTTAACAGTTTTAAGGCCATTAGGGGCTGTAGACCTAGATTTTACCCTTAGCAGGGAATAGAAATAGGAATCTCATTTTTGCACATATAGACCTAAATTTAAAGCCCCATATCAGGCAAAATTGACAGCTCACAAGCATGCCTTCCTCCCCTGGAAGAGGCAGCTGCAGAATTAACTCCAGACAAAAATCCCTGCTAGAAAAAAACGTATCGACTTATGGTGAGGAGAGCTCCTGTCTTGGTTTTAAATTCACTCGAGATGCAGAGTTTATTCAATTATCGGCCATCTAGAGAATGAAATGTGGCTTCATTCCAAATACCAACTAGGCAGGGGAGAAGATGACAACCAGGTTAACCCTTCATTTACCCTTCATCTAGACAGAGTGTGGGCAGCAGGATGGCACTGAGCGATCCTACATATATGCATCACGCATCTCCGAGGTTAAAGATATTGGCTCAGTCCCCTGCATGCAGAAAGGGCTTTTACACTGGCTATGCCTAGGAGGGCAGGTGGAAAAAAAATCGGTTTGATGTGGTACCCAATGGGAAGATGCTCTGTTCACAAGCCCCCTTTTGTAAGGGGACCCCACGTAGTACAAAGGGCTCTCTGTCCTCAGGGGAGACCCACAGCAGTAAAAACAAAGAGAGACACCAGGAAAGCGTCTGGTTCATTATTCCCCTCTGAAAAGCTCTCCAGTGTCAAGCTTTTTAAAGGAAGACTCTGGGCAATGAGGGGGGTGTGGATTAAGACTGAGATTCATTGGAAGAGGTAAAGGGGGGAGCTGGCAAGATGTAAATCCCCACCAAATGCCATGGGAAGCATGGAGGGTCTTGGGCTGGCAGTGGGGACCACATGCCAGCACATGGGGCTCCTGGGAGAGGTCAGATCTGCAGTTGTATAAAGCAGTTTTGCTCCTCTAGGATGCATCTGAAGCACTTGAGGGGCATCACTCACATAGAGGTTACCTTAATGTCTCTGGTTTTGCTGGGGCTGTGCAGCCACACTCACCGGTGGCTCTGGGGGAGCAGCAAGATATTGGATAGAAAACAAGCACCAGCTGGCACAAGTTTTCCACATGCTGCTCATAGTCTGTTCTCATCCATAAATACAATTTCTGCTGGAGGAGGAGAGGGTAGGGAAGATTAGATTGTATTTGGGATGCTAGAGTACAAACCTGCTGCTTTCTGGGAATCTCTTCTGTATTAAACTGATCTGACTTGGAGCTGACAGCATCATCCCTGCCACTTGCTGCAGGCTGTGGCAGTCCTGCAAAGCAAGTTTTGCTCTCTGGGG
This sequence comes from Stercorarius parasiticus, assembly GCA_013396915.1. Taxonomy (NCBI): domain Eukaryota; kingdom Metazoa; phylum Chordata; class Aves; order Charadriiformes; family Stercorariidae; genus Stercorarius; species Stercorarius parasiticus. The sequence goes on along the minus strand of VWZL01005387.1, from coordinate 55,143 downwards.
AACTGGGGAGCAGAGCCCTTCCTGGCAGCAGGCAGAGATGGGGAGCTGGATCTGTCCCCTACGAGAGAGACAGTAAATGGCCTCCTTTCCTTTGTCATAACCTGGCAGCAGCAGCCCTGGCAAAGATGGGTCTGGGAAGCAGCAGGCTGCAGTAACCGGGTACGGAACATCTTCGCCTGGGCTGAGCTTGCCCTCTGATGGTAAGCGCCGGTAGTGAGAAGCAACAGTTCTGTCCCGAATCCACCCTCTCCCCTGGGGCCTGGGGGATTTCCCCATCCCCAGCTGCTCCCCCTGATCCTAATAAAGCATTTCAGAGTGCTTCTGCCATGAAGGCTGAACTGAACCTCAGGTACTGGGCTGAAGGTTGTCCCAGTGAGAGCAGCTTCTCCAGGCAGCCCTTTGGCCACGACAGCCCAAGTTGTGCCCTACCTCAAGCAGGGCTGGAGGGACAGGGGCTGGCAGAGGGCAAGCAAGGCAGTGCAGGGATGCTGCAGCAGCCCAAAGAGGTAACAAGGCCACAAAATGCTTTTTTTAAGCCCTAGTTCAAAAAAAGGAACCAGGGAACATGAAGGAAAACAAGCAACTTCTGCCAGCCATCAACCGGTTTACCCAAATCCAGCAGCTGACTCTTGGGTGGGGGGGGCTGTCCTTGCAGCACTAACCCCTCTGACCTGCCATCCACCCAGCTTAGCAAAGAGAAAGCAGGCAGGGGAAACAGCGAGGGCACAGCCACATCTGCAGTTGCTAGTATCAGGGAGCTGAGGGTTGCCTCATGCAGGGGGACAAGCCAGGAGCCAAGGGTGATCCCACCACAGCAGGGCACTTACCAACAAGGGTGCAGTCTGAACACAGCAGGGAAGGCTGGGTGCTGGGAACAGAGTCCATCAACACTCCTAGACACAGCAAAGGCGGCCAGAGGGTGCATGGGTGGAGGTCCCAGGTGAGGCTGCTCAGGGCAATCAAGGCTTTTTTGGTGTCCCCAGGGTCCTGACAGCTGGCATGATGCTGCATGCAGGGACAGAGTTTAAGCACACACACAACCTCCTTTTTTCCTGCCTCTCCCCTATTTCTCTGCTGAAGGTCAGACCCCAGGGCTCACCTCCACAGCGACAGAAATGTTGGCTCCTTGCTCTTCATGGGAATCTGCTTCCAAAGCAGGCAGTAAGCAAAGACTTCACTCTCCTCCATGTTCATATGAGGGCAGACGTAGAGGATTTGGCACCTGCCAGCCTTTCTCCCCTGTTTCAGACTGAAGGAGAAGAAAAGCAGCCATACGAGCATGGAGGTTGCACAGCCAGGAGGGGGTGATCTATACACACATTTGGGGACTCCAGGGTTGGACCTGGGGAAGAAGAAATATATCTGGGGCAGTAAAAATGAAAGGGAGACCTGACTGGGTTAGGGTGTTGGGAGTGTAGGTCGGTGGGTGAGGGCCAGGGCTGGTGAGGACTTTAAGTGCTGTGTTTTGTACGTAGTCCCTGGCATTCAGCCTGGGCATCACACTGTCTTTCCCTGGTGTTATGGTTTGAGAAAACCCATAACAATTTATTGTCATTTAGATAATTATTCTATCGCCCAATGACACCTCCCCACCTGGAAAGGGGAATCGGGGAAAGCAAGGAAACACGAGGGTTGAAATATAAACAGATTTAATAGGATAAGACTAAACAATTAACAATAATACTAAAGAACCAGTATTAATCACGATACTAATATAAGACATACAAGAATTATACTCAGACAATTCTATCAGTAGGAAGCTTGTGTACTCCCAGCAGGGTACAGTAAATGTGGGACACTGCAAGCGCAATGGCTTCAGCAGGAAGGGAAGGGCTCAGGGGTCTGGCACCGGGGCAAGGAGTTTCTCTGGACTGCTGCCATCAAGGGAGAGAGAGACTACGCAGCAAATGTTCTAATTTGTATCAAATGTGACGTTCATGGTATGAAATAATCCTGTTGCCCAGGCCTCACTTCTCCTCATCCCTGCACCTGGCAAGGCTTGAAAACATCGAGACCTTGAATCCCACATAGCCTAGCTGGCTATAAAGTAAATATTTTCATGAATTCAGACACTAGAGTCTTCTAAAAGTGCAGTTTTCCCCAGCATTAGAAGAGAAATTAGTCCTGTGTCGCTCAACACAGGACACCTGGCCATGTGTGCATGGAGGGATGAGAGCAGGCACAACTTTACATCTTTTTTAATCATGGCAAATCTGTATTGTATCTGGCCTGTGAGATCCAAGACAGCATCCCTATGGGTCATCCTGGTCTGCAGGTGACAGAGGTGATGCAGGAGAGCAGAGCCCGCTCCAGACAGGCAAAGCAGCGAGCAGAGGGCAGGAGTGGTGCGTACCCATCAGCTCAAACACAGGCAAATGTGCATAGATCTTTGGGTTTGTTCAGACAGCAACTTTTATTTGCCAACTCCAAAGGCCTTCGGGTAATTTTTCTCACCAGATAACCAGCAGAGCCATCATTTTCCTTTCTACTTGAAGGAGGAGATGCACCAGACATTTCCTTGTTCCAAGCACAGGTTTGATTTGGGCAATGAAGAATAGTGCATGGGCTGGATGGAAAAGCTCACCTGTGCAGGCAGAGTTCATGTCTGGCAGAGGCAACAGGGCAGTGTGAAATTTCCTGGCCTGGAAACCATCAGTAGTTCAGAGGATCACACCTTGAAACGCCCTTGTTGGTAGCTGCCTTCTGTAGAAGGGTAAATTTTTCAAAACCCATTGGTCTGCATCAGGACAATCAACCCCAATCAGTGAATGAAAATGGACTGGAAAATATTCAGCCTGGTCAACTCTAATACAGTCATTCAACAGGCTTGAAAATATTGAGATTTGACATAGATTTCTCTATATGTGTTTCACTTCCTGATTTTTTTAAAGTTTTACAGCTCACTTTTTCCGGTCTGCCCCTATAACCATATAGGCCGGGTACACACTTCCCTAAAAACACTGCAGAGCAACGTGGCTCAGGCAAACACCAGATCTAGACAGTCAGGGCTACAAGAAAACATTAACTCTTCCAAGCCATGCCGTAAATCCTAACAGATGGACACTAAAGACAGATGACTTTTGCTGTCCATAACATAATGGAGAGAGTTCACAGGAGATAGCAGCACATGCTAATGCTCAAAAGCCAACAATTGCAAGCTACTAAACAGACCTGCTCCATACTATAAGGGCACATAAACTACATCAGTGTCAATCATATTTTGCGGGAAAGAAATCACCCTGGACAGAGATGCCAAATTCATCTTTATTAAAATTATTAGTACAGTTACACAAGGAATGAATTTGATCATGGATGTATTCAGGCATGGCGTGTTAGCCGAGAGTGGGAGCAATAGCTGGGTCTCAGTTTGGCCACATTTGGGAAGCAGGTCGATGGGAGCAGGTACCCCAAGTAAGGGATGGCTGAGCCTCACCACTGCACTGCGTGAGAACCAGCAAGATTTGGCAGTCCTGCAGCATCCTGAGACAGACCTGGGGTTGCATAAACCGAGGGTGGGCCAAGCCTGTGAGAGAGACAAACCGCCTCTAGCCTTGCTTACACTGAGCAGAGGGTTTGGTTAATATTTGCCTAGAAAGCCCACTCTTTGAATACAAGGTCACAGACTCTCAGAGCGAAAGGATGTGCCATAAGAGAACCTTGACGCTACCCACAGGCACAAGCATTAAAGTGTGGTGTTTAATAACAAGATGGCATCTTTTTTTTCCCCCTGTAAGGGAATTTCATAATTCTGGGTAGTGAATCAGGTATTTCTGCTTCTGTAGGTCAGAAATGAAGTCAGGCTCCTCTGTAGCTTTGCTTCAGCACACACACATTGAAACAGCAGTTGCACGTGCATTTCTCTTTGGGTCTCTGTAGCGCCTGGAAACTTTGGAGACAGTATTTTAGTATTACAGAAGAATCACCAAACGATTTTATCCTCATTTTAGTTCAGTCAAGTAAAATGCCTCCTCAGAAGACCTGAATGATGTAGTTTGCAGTGTAAAGATGACACTTCTCCCAGACACCTTTTTTGTTTTGCTTTGCTTTTTAAACACAGCAGTAAATATTAATATTTTATTTTGCTGATTCTTCATTTCTGAAAATGAAATTTTTGCTCAAAATCTCTATGCATGCCAGCTTGGAGTTAGCCTGAGGCGGATGCATAAAATTCCATCTGCCAGTGGCAAAGGTGTTGTTATAAAGCATTGAAAAAAATCCTTTTTTTTAATAACTCTGTATAATCTTTAGTATAGTAGATGTCACTAAGCATCTTCCCTCCTAGCACTACTTGCTTCTGCACTATTGAACTAGAAAAGAAATTAAAAAAACAGCCAACCAACCTGGTCCCCCACAGTTCCTGCTGCACTCATACCCCAAGCAGCCTAAGTTAACAGAAATAATATATTTTAATAAGCAAATATTCTTTCACAGTCACATTTCAGGTGATGACCAGAAACGTACCCAAGTAGCTATAAGAGCTATAAGACTGTCAAAACATGGTCATTAAGTGCATCGTGCCCCTCCCTTGGGGGCTCTCCCTTGTACAGACACCCAGTTGGTCCCGCTGCCCTGCAGAGGAGGTGTCTGCTGTAGGCAGGAAGCGCTGAGCTCTCTTCCCCCATCTTACCTTGCCCTCCAGACCCCCATGTCTCTGTGCCTGACTGCAGGAATTAAAATTCAGAGAGATGTATTCAGGTTTCTCCCAGTAAACTGGGGAGGGAGTATACCTGGTGGGTAGGAACTGGGTGTCCTGGATAGCTTTGCTGCAGGTTAGCTTTAGAAGAAGGTGCTGACAGCCTAATTTTCAGATTTATGGAGCATTAAGATTTCACGTTGACTCTGTAACCATGTGATGAATCTGTCTACGCTTCATTTATCTCAGTTATAAACTGGGAGAAATGGCATTTCTGTCACTGGCTAGCTGGGAGGTTAATACAGTGATTATTAATAAACCTCTCTAATGACCTCTGGAGCAGCAATTCCCAAGCCAGGGTGGCAGTTCCTAGCAGGGGTTGCTGCGCTCCAGAACAGACTAATGGACCCAATGGAAATCAGGTGGCGGCAACGGGCTCAGAAACTGGAGCAGAAGTAATTTTCCTAATGAGACACCAGCAGTCAGGAACAGAGCTCAGGAGGTGACTGTCACTTCCCCCAAACATCTGGCTCACACGTCGCTCTGTGTGGAAGTCTAGTCTCCCTGCATGGTGACCCATGCAGAGCGTCCTTAATGATTTTTGCAGCTGTGCTGTGAGTGAGCTTCACAGCTGCAATTGCCTGTTGCACAGGTAAATGTAGCTGCAGTCATAAAAGTCACAAACTTGGAGCTTATAATAAGTAGGATTTATGTACCCAGAAGAGCAGAACCTGTATTGCTATTAAGGTTCATTCATCTATAGATGGTACTTGTCTGCTCCTTCCTTTAATGTCAGGGTCAGTGTGTCATCCCTCCTTGCACAGGATCAGAACTGGTACTTCGCTCTTCAGGGCATAGTGAGTGAGTGGCTTCAGAGGCTGGAAATACAGAAAAATAAGAGCAACGTCCTACAGCCAGTCTGCCAAAATGTATGTCTGTCAGAAATACCAGTTTCGTTGTATAAAGTAATCTCTAAGGATTAAAGTATATATATAAAGTAATCTCTCTGTATTAATATATTAATTATATTAATATAGAGAGGCTACTTAATTAACAATTAATATATTATATATGTTAAAGTATATCTATATAAAGTAATCTCTATGGCTGGAGACATTTATCCCAGAATAACTGATTTGTTTCCAGCCTAAGTTTCAGGCCAGGCAGGAACGGGTCGATTTTACTGGATGGGCAGCGGAGCTTGCCTTGCTGTGCTCCACGTGCCTTCGAAGGCAGAGAGGCATAGTATCTCCTTTAGCAGGAGATACAAGGCTAATACCCAGATTAAACGAGGAAACACAAGCAATCCTTTTTGAGCAAGTTTGAACCTGAACAGGACCCTAGGAAGAGCATGCTACAGGAGGGTGCTGGCATCCACACGCCAGGACTCTTCCTTCTGTCCTGAACCCAGCAGTTGTGCTTCAATACGGGATCCCAGCCCTGAGGAGGTGCAAGCATTTGGCATGGGGCTGGCTGGAGGAGACAGAGAAAAACCTCTTACAGCTGATCTATCATGTTTCACTCCTGCACTCCTGCCAGTGAGTCTAATAACCACATTGTCAATACTTGGATAGTAGCAAATTAATTCTTAGAGCTCATTTTGTGCTCAGAGGGACTGTAAGATAACTGATGCACCACTGCTCCAGCTGCAGTGAACTTTAAAACTGGGACTTTATCCATGTCTTTTATCTTAGTATGGGCACACGTATCACCGGGAAGTAGGACCTAATCTTCCCTTAGGCTGCATACATTACTCTTGGAACTGGTAATGCAAGGTAACCCCAGGAAAGAAATGTTTCCAGAAGCCAGAAGCTGTTCAGTATTCATCAGGGCAGTGAAGAGGTGGTCTTTGCTTTGAGGGCCTCCAAGAACTTGTAATGATATCCTAAAGCTTATGTATTAGGGAGCAGGTCTTTCGGTGCTGAAGGTGCTGGGTGCCTCGCTTACTGTCAGGCCTGTGAGTAGAGGTGTTGTTGTGAAGGCCAGTTACAGATAGGCATAAGTGGGCATATATTTGATCCTTAACAGCTTTTACCTGTGTCATTTTCTCCTCCCTGGAGCACAGCCAGTAATGGCATCAAAGCTTAGCAAGACTTTTCAAGGACCAGACAGTATTTCAGTACACATAAAGCATGCAGATGTGCTATTGCCAATACTACTGCTTACCATTACTTTGTTCTTTCCTTGGAAACCTACAAGTCCATTGCAGACATTCATCCATAAAGCTTTTGGTCCCTCTGGAAGACAAGGAAATGAGGCTTGCCTTTCTCTTTGCAATAGGAAATATGATGCATACAGACACCAACGGTCAGGCTCAAAGTAAAGTATTTAGGCTCTTCTCTTTTGCTCCCACTGAAAACAGGGGGAATCGATGTGTTTCAATGTCTTTACGGAGTTAGTCCTGAGGCCTGCCAGTCAGAAGGCTGTTTATTGAAAGCAGGGAACACAATGGCTAAAAAAAAAAAACCAAACCAAAAAACCCAAAACACCAAAAAGAACCCCCGAAACTATAAAAAGGAAAATTTTTAATAACAGCAACAAAGAATTAAATCATGGGTGTGACTATAATGGCAGATGTCAGCTTTTTAAGGTAAGACTACAGACCTGGGTCTCAAAGAGAAGCTGCCTTTGAATTTCCTGGCTTGCACCCATCCACATTTCCACACTAATGTTCCTCAGAGAGACAGATGGGCTTTTGTTGAATGACTTGGGTTTTTTTTTAAACACTAGGGGTAACTACACAGAAGCAAATACCCAACGATATTCAAGCTCAGTTGAGAGAGGAGGTCAGGAGTACTCCACAGCTCTCCACGTACAGCAGCGTCTCCAGTGTAAATCAAGAGCTATGTTTTGCTGTGCTCCCTTTGGGACACTTGTGATCCGGCATCACTGCCACCCTTCTGCATGCCAGAGAGGTCTCCTGACCAACACTGCCTACCTGAAGCCACCTTTTTTTTCTCTCAGACCAGTTTTACCAGCTCTCATACTGGTTTTACAGCCCACTGAAGGTTCACTCTGCTGTCTGTAGTGGGAGGAGTGCTGCAGAGCTGATCTCTTTGGGCGTTTTCCCATACCTGGGTTTAGGATTACCATCCTCAGGAAATGCCCTCCAGTTTCACCAGCTGTCTCTTTAACCCTAGATGGGTAAAGCTGACTGCAGACAATACAGTTACTCAAGGCAGGCAGTACCTTTCTATAGGTTGTTGGAAGAGAAATGAGAGGGAACAACTGTTACCCCTCTGCAGTACTTCTGGCCAGGCTGAGAAGTTGGCAAGTGTTGTGTTTTGTAAACCCTTTAGTTTGGCTTGCTAAAGTCTGGGTTTGGGGGTAACATTTCTGTTAACACCCAAAACATCTTTGGGGTATCATTTATTAACACTTTGTTCATTAATTTATGCAGAAAGCCCTTGCTTCTGTAAATCCATGTGCTGCTGTAGGGAAATGGGAACACCTTGTGGGCCTGGTTAGTGGGATTCTCACCTGCCCAGGCAGCTCAAGGCCGGCAAAACCTGTTAAATCATTACTGGAGGCCTTTCTGTGGGGCTGGACAATGTTCCATACCCAGGGTAAAGCCCAGCAAGTGCAGAGCTGCTCTTCGGGGTACACTTCTAAGGTAATTAACTCTGGGTGAGCACACCCTGTGAGACACAGATCAGCTCTGCCCCTTCGTGGGACCCCCTCTGTGGCACTGAAGGGCTAAGCGGCCTGGAATGGCGTCTGAGGGAGAGCTTTGCAGCTTTCCCCCCCAAGGGAGAGCCTGGCAGCCTTCCTCCCCAGCGCTGCCGCACTGTCTGTTGGAGATGTGGTGTCAGGAGGGATTGCCTCCTTGCTTACAACAAGCTTCGTCCCGTATGGCCTTCTGCGGGGCGGGCGGGCGGGCTCCCGAGCCGCCCGTCGCCCTATCACACAGCCCCGAACCTGCTGCTGCCGAGCCTGCCGGCGGCACCCCGGAAATACCCGGCCTGA
>VWZL01005387.1:0-46077 GCA_013396915.1 Stercorarius parasiticus | reverse complement strand
CCGCTACCCCGCTGATGGAAGCCGGGGCGCCGCCATGCCGTCAGGTAGCCCGGGGAGGTGTAAAATAGCGGCGGGAGGATGGAGCAGCCGACAGCGGCACCTCAGGGATTCTTTGAGGGGAAAGAGGCGGTTGTACGTCCAATGGCCTTCGAGGGGTTATGGTTTGGGGTTTATTTTCCTCCCTTTATAGCTGTCTGTTTGCTTTTTGGCCCCAAGTGTAATTGTGTAGTAGCTTTGCTTTCACCTTCTCTGTTTTTAAGCAAAATCAGGTAATTTCCAGCAGGTTCCTCCTTGGCAACACTCCAGAGTGGCCCAACTTACTGGAAAGGACCCGTAATGCAAGGTGTTTCCTCATAACGTGTTGACATTGCAAGCGAATGTCCTGTTTCCTGGGCGGTGTAGCTGTAGCAGGGGCTGGAGGCGCTCCGGCCTCCGGTGGGTGACATGATAGCCCCTCCGGAGCCCTTGTGCTGCCCTGCTCTGATCTCTGGAAGAGGAGCCAGCGGAGGATTCTGTGCTCCTGTGGACAGGGATCTGAGGAGTCTTGTTGTGGTTGATAGGTCTAGCAAAGCTGGCATGGATTTCCTTGCTGTGGAAGGTTGGCTAGTTTGAAATAGCAATAAGGTTTGTGTCAGTCTGGCACCTAAAACCAGATGAGTGAGAAATCTTGGTGATGATGGGATAAAGATTTTTCTTGAAGCCATTCAGATACTGTCCTTCTAATGTTTGGTCAAAGCTGCAACCTGTAGCTGGAAATACTCTTTCAGCAGAAGTGGTAGACCAAGGCCCACTACTGTGTGTGGTTTGAGAACTGCTGGTAATTGGCAGTTTTAAAGAGAGCTCATTGCTAGTGGGTTTCAAACCTTCTAACATAAGGAGTAGGTTTAACTTTTATTGCTGGTTGGATATACTAAAATGTGAGAACCGAAAGTAGGGGTAAGTGCTCACATTTGAGAGAAAGAGTGAAGAGATACTGGAAAGAAGCTTAAGTTGTAGGGAAGTCATGTATCATAAAGAAACAGAAAAAGGAAAAGAAATTGGCCACAGCTCCAAAGTTGACTTTGTCTGACAAATCTGACTTACAGTGATGGTTGGATGTTTGACATCTCCACAGGACAGGCGTTGTCTCAAAAACGTGTAGGCTTGATCTGACAGTTCACAAAGCTGTATAGCAAAGTAGATAGGAAATATCCTTGCTGTTGAAGTGAGAACCTGAAGCTGCTAAAAACTTAGTGGCAGAAAAAACAGTAACTACTTACTAGTAATAAGCAGTAATTTTTTATTATTACTTATTACTATAAGTAGTCTTTTGGTCAGTAGCAGAATTGGGAGGAGAGCACAGCTGGAATCAGCTGATGTCCTGCTCTAGCTGAAGGCTCTAGGCCATGTTAGGTCGATTTAAGGGTGCTTAGTGTGGGAGATGGCTGTGTTGCTGTTGGTCATGGGGGATAACTTGGTGGTAAATGCCTGTGCCTCTCTCTTACCCCTATGGTTATAATCTGGCAGTAGGTCTGCAGCCATCGCTCCCTGTCCCTTTCTAGTCAGCTGCTATTTCCCATTTTGTTGTCGTCATAGAAATGAGGGTGTATGAAGGGAAATGACATCTATAACAAGTTTGTAGGCTAGTTGAAGTATTTTAAGATGTTTCAAAAAGCTGAGTTTCTTGTTGTTTCTTTGTTTTTGGGTGTTTTTTTTTTTTTCCCCTGCAGGTAAGTACTGTGCATACTTCAAGGAGAAAGTGTACTTAGCTGTTTTGTCCTCATCGAGGAGTGCTGCTAGATGCTTAAAGTGAGAGTGGTATTTACAAGAGACACATTGGGTATATTGAAGGGCAGACAATGATTATAGTTAACTTATCTGGGTTCTTAACTGCAGTGTATTTTGGTGGGCTGTAGGGCTGGTTCCTGCTTATATTAACACTAGCTGCAGATTATAGTATTCCTCTCTTTTTGAGTTAGTCAACTGGGCAACCCTGGAATTCTAAGCAATGTCCAAGATGATGGGTGTGTGTGTGCAGTTTTAAATAATGGATTTAAACAAGTTTTGGATATCTCAGTCTGAGAAGCAGAAGCTTTCCATATGCTGTGTTTTTTTTTTTCCATAAGGATGCTTTCAAGATGCTGCCAGCTGCAGGGAACACTTGATAATTTTTCTGAATGTGGTCTGAGAGTTGCTAGCAGTTAGCTACGTCTGTAAACTCAGTGGTAGATTCTGCCTGTACCAGACCGAAGGTGGGGAAGAGTAAAGAAGTTTGGGTGAGTTTCAAGCATCAAGGTGCAAGTGGAAATCCTGTAAGCAGTGCTGATGTGTGCAATTTCCCTGCCTGTCTTCTGAAAGTGCTATCTCAGCAATGTGAGGCCTAGGCCTTAACGTAAATGTTGACATACATTGCTAGTCTGGGTTGTGAAATGTCTAGCAAATGTACTCTCAGGAGTTTGCAAGTGTGTACTGTTTGTGGAATGTACGAGCTTTTGCCTGGAAATGTGTAACTCTAGTTAGAAAAGCAAATAGGCCTGACTTACTGGACAACTTTATTACAGAAGGGGAAACTTTTTGTTTCTCTTAGTGCAGGATGTAGAATTTAAAGGTGGAGTTTGTGCTGTTCCAGCAGCCAGGCCTCTTCCCAGTTGCCTGGAGTACCTGAGAGGGAATCCTCTAATCGGAGGATTTTCTCCTGTCCAGCAGCATAGTTGCTTGCAGTTTTCCCAGGCCTTACATTAACCCTCCCAATTAGTGGTTGACTAAACCTGTTTAAAACCAGTTACTATCTGCTTCGCTCCCTGGATGGAGGGGATCTTACTGTAGGCTGTCTCTTCAGTGGCTTGTTTCTGAGCTCTGGCATAAATAAGAACATACAGAAGAGGGGATGTTGCATACTGACCTGGAGAGGTATACCCAACAAACTCAGGTGTGGGAAGGGCTGTGTACCACATTTAAAGGTGGACTTGCAGGATTTTAGCAACAGTCCTTTCCTCAGGTGGGTTACCTGTTAATGCCAGGCATGGGCTGAGTGCAGTTGTTCACGTTCATGATCCGGCAAACCACTTTAGTAAGGAATACTGCAAATTGACCCTGGAGATCACAAACTGAAAACACAGTGAGTTGTTTGTAACATGTACAATGATGGTTTTATAATCTATCGTTATATTGGAGCTTCATATTGAGTAGATAGTAATGGCAGTGATCTTTAACCTGGCCACCTTCCACGTGAAGGACAGAGCCTGCAGCAAGTTCTGCTCTCTGCTTGGACCAAAGAGGAGCAGAATAGGAGGGAGAAACTGTAATGAGTCTTGTTTGCTGTGGAGCAGAAGGAAATTTGAAACGTGTTTTAAATTCTATAGTTCACTTCAGCCAGGTGGTTGGGTAGTAGCAGTGTGACAGTAGCACTCTTGAGAGATGCCTTGAAAACAACTGGCAAAACTTAGAGGCATAAACTTGGTTAAAATGATTTAAAAACATATTTGAGGTGTACCCCATAGAGAAAGAATTCTAAACCTTTGCAGAGCTGGATAAAAACCTGTTAGTAAATAAGGCATCAGTATCTGGTAAATAATAGTGACATCTTTAGTGTGCTGAAGTAATTTGTATCCTTTTTACCTGGCTATGCTGCTTAAGATAAATAGAGAATAAGAGCTATCTCATGTAGAGAAGCCTTGATTTTACCATTTTTTCAATTTGGTGCTTCTCAATTTTGTTGTATACTACAAGCCATATTATGTCTCAATTCTCCATCACTCCACTTCTTTCTTAACCTTCCCTCTGTCTTAGATTAACTTAAAACAACTGGTGCATAGCAACTTTCACGTGTTACAGCCAGCCTGGCTTCAGTAAGTGTTAAAAGACATCAATCTTGTTTCCACTTGTAAATCAGTCAGCATTTTGGGGGAAACAGTTCTTAATGGAAACTTCAGGCTCTGTTAACGATGACTCTGGCACTGAATGGCTATATTTGCTGGCTTTGATTGCTTTTTCTCAACTATTTTGGCTCTGTCACATCTCCAATCAAACTGGTATGAAGGAAGGTAAGTTTGGGAACAGTGGTCTTGGGTGACTGTTCTGTTAGGAGGTAATCTTCCTCCTTTTAGCTCTAATTTGTGATGTCCTGTTGCAGACAGAGGAGCATTACAGCCTTGTTGATTGCTGCACTCTTTGGAGGCAGGGTATTAGCACCGTGCTGGAAAAATCTTATCTGGCCCTGTGGGGAATAACAGTTTTTAGTGTGATACAGAGTGGGACTGTGTTATACCACGTGACTAGAAGAAGGCGACAAAATTAAGCTGTTCATAATCTGTGGGGAGAAACCAACCTCAGACACTCATAAGTCTTTGACTTTTTTTTTAAAGGCCAGCTAATAGAATGTAAAGATGCATAACTCTCACTTTATTAAGCCACCCTTATTGGCTCATAACTTATTCTGACTAAATAGTGCCTTGAAACTAAATAACTTCTAACTTGGAAACAGTAGCACTAACTTCAGGAGTTCAAGACAAATGGTGTGCAGGGAAGGGTCTGTCAGGGTCGAAGAGGGACAGGTGTGTGTTAGTTATTTTGGAGGCTTCTTTTGAGGAACAGAATTGGTGGCTCAGTTGGTTCAGAATAGCATTCTGGTTTGATGCATTTGCCTTTACATTGTTTTTATACAAATGATTTTGTGGTATGTTTAAGACAACCTGTTTTGTATGTGAGGTTGGACAAACCTTTCAAGGCATCCATGTTTTCCAGTTTGGTCATTTGGAGGGGGACTGCATTGGCAGGGGCCACAGCTTGCCCTTTACGGGCTTAAAAATAAGTATTTAAGAGATGTTTCCTCCTTCCTATTTTTAAACGCCTAATGGTATAACAAATGTTAGTATCCTCTAAAATGTATGACAGAAAGGAGGAATGATGTCTGTGGAGTACTAACAAGGGGAGGAATTGAGGTGCTCCCCTCCCCTGCTCAGCCAAGCATTGCTTATTTCAGTCTAAGATCTGGGGGTTTGATCTTGGATTCAAAAAGATTCTTGCTTTTCAAAAGTTGTTAACAGTTTATTAACAGCTCATTGTGTGGGAACTGCCATGTTGGCAGAAGGTGGGAGGAGGCTGTTTCTGGAGAAAACAAATGCTGGTGAAAACCTCTCTGAACTTGGTGTGGACTTGAGGGAGTGAGAGGAGAGCATTTTTGGATCTCTGTAAGGGCTTGAAAGCAAGGTGAAGCTTCTGACACAGCTGGTATGTGTTATGTGCAGAACTGTGACGTTGCTGTCCAGTGTCTCACTGGATAGCTGTCCAAGACCTGAAGATGAGTATGTATGTGGCAGCATATCTTACCAGCTATCAGGGAGAGCAGCTGTAGGAGTCACTGGAATTAAGATACATCTCTCTTCTGCTTTCATTTGTGTTTCATTTTCCTTTAAAACATGTCACAGCCACTTGATATCGAGACGGATTTCTTCCCCTACCCAGCTCACTGAATTCCTGTGTCTCTAGTCTTGCTCAGGTTCCTGTGGAGCACTGCTTGCTTGCACATTCTTCTTTTCACCTCTCTGCTTGGTCCTTGCTGATCCCTCCCAGAGAGCTGGCTCCACTTGGGTCACTAATTAGTGTTGGAAAAAACAAAAGCCGTTGTTGTCATTTGCATTCCTCTGTCTTCCTTATCAGTCCCATATTCTACCTTTCCTGTCTCCTCCTTTAACTTTGTAACACAGTGCTTGACGGTTGGTAACCTCTTTTGGCTGCACTGTACCTTCACTGTACTGCACTCTTCAGCAGCCAGCCTGCTCCCTGTGGCTCTGCGGAGGCACGCCCCCTCGTTGGCAACTTCTTTCTCCTCCTGCTTGTTAATTCTTGTTCTCATGATATCATTACTGTTTCTGTTCTGTGCATCACTTTTTAAAATTATAGACAGCTATTGGCTGAGCAAAGGAAGGATAAACTAATTTTGGTGTCACATATAAATACCATATGTCTGTTCATGTAGAAATTTTTACATGCTCTTGGAGACCTAGGTTAGGAGGTTAGATGGTTAGGAGGGCTTTCTGCAGCCTTGCTTGTTGAAGGTATTCTGGCTTTGGGTGGTTTGCAACTGTTGAAAGCTTCAAGAGTGAATGCTTACCTGGTTTCTAATTGTAGCAAACTGCAGTATCATTCTGAGTTCAAAGAACTGGTGATTGCCCTTTTGATCTTTATACTGCCTGGTTGCTGTTGTGCTTGTGTGTCCTCTTTTATTTTACAAATAGAAAATACTACCTAAGAGTGATTAGGTGGCTGTTTTGAATTAATATTTTCCTTTCTTTTTTAACATGAAAAGACATTGTTGTGACTCTTTTCTTTTTTGGTCTTGTTTTCAGCCCCATCTGTTTTGATATGATTGAAGAAGCCTACATGACAAAATGTGGACACAGCTTCTGGTAAGACTTTTTTTGATATTGTGCAAAATGTCCATCTCTTGCAGCATGTGAGGACTGACGTTGCTGTGAATCCCTTTCCTTCTGAGTTTTTGTTACTTTTCTGCCTTCTGTCCCCGCACTGAAAAAAGAGGTTGAAATAAAATTTTAAAAGATAGGTACCAGTTGGATTAAAAAAAAGTTGTCTTAGTGTTTAAAACAAAAAATGTGCCACCATATTTCCTTTGTAAAGAAATAAAATGGTCATAAACTGTTGGTAGCATCCAGAACCCGGAGTGACTGTTGGGAGGTCCTCCTTGCCTTTGTGCAAGACCATACAGTTTGAAGTGGCTTGCACATTGTCTATTGCAATTCTCTTAAAGTTTTTGAGAGAGGATATGCTTCAGATTTGTTTCTGTTGTGTTGAAATGGCTCAAGGTCCACTTATTTTTCAGCCAGTGTGTTATCTCTGGCTGTCAGGAGGAGCAAATGTTCCATGCAGAAGTACAAGAACCCTCCAGGGGCAGGTGTGTAACTGTCTACTGCTCCTGCTGTCAAGTAGGGATTGGAATAAATGTTGAACCATGATGTTTTAATATCCTGTGTACGTTAAACTCTTACGGTATCTGTTAAATAGAAATAAATCGCCTATCTTTTACAAAAAGTATTTTAGCAGCATAAAGCAATTCCTCAAGCAGCAGATTCAGTTAACTGTCAGAAATGTTTTGACCTGCAACAGGTAAGATAACAGCTGATTTTGCACCCTCTATGGTAACTTTATCCCTGTGATCTGTAACTTTTTTAGAAGTCCAAGATAAGGAGTATTCAAATATTTTTATGTAGAAAGAACAGAACAACACTGTCACATGATGTCTTTGCCAGCAGTCAACCTGAAGCTAGGTTCTTAGTGAGATGCTTAAATTTGATGTGCATCTTGTAGTTACTCTGTCCCTCAAATAGCTAACAGCTTGACAGAGAGCACCTCTGAAGTCACTTTTGGTAAGAACAACAGCCAGGGGGTGGGGGGAAATGTGAGAAGTTGGTGAAGGTATTTCTTCCATGCTCAATTAACAAAATGTGTAACAGCTTTTAATGTTTCTTGATAAGTATTTGGCTAATCTAGAAGAGTTGCTTCTGAATGACACAGTCTGTTTATTAGCTCTACCTGTGGAAGAGGGGCATAAATTTGAGATGGAAGTGTGGCTGAAATATCCATGTTGCCACAGTCCTCATTGAAATAAGAGTGAAGTACTTAAATCCCTTTTGTAATCCTTGTCAAGAAACTTTGCTGTCTTTCTGCTGTAGCGCACTCTGAGTGTATTGGAACGTTTTGACTCCACTGTAGGATCTTGGCAATGCAGCTGTTAGCTGGCAACACAAAGTACACATCTAAGGTTAATATTATTTACCTGGTGCTTATGTTTTGTTCCGTCATGTTTACTCACGTGTTTTGTTTCTTGTATTTTTTAATGTTTTTAAACAGCTATAAATGTATTCACCAGAGCTTGGAGGACAATAACAGATGTCCCAAATGCAACTATGTTGTGGACAACATAGATCATCTTTATCCCAACTTCTTAGGTGAGCTCTAGGCTTGCTTGCATGAGAAACAGTTGTTAAGGAATGTGGGCACTTGTAAATTCATCCTTTACGTAACTGGCTTCTGGATATTGAAAATAAAATCCAAACATCAGTCCTCTGGTCAACTGTGGGTTTTTGTTTTTTTTTTTTTTTTTTAAAAAGAATGTGGTTAGTAGCATAAATTGTTAATATTCCATTGCCTCCAGTGGTTCTGTATGCTGAGTTACAGTAGTGAGACTGACATGCTGTTTCCATGCTAAGAAAAGCAATATGAAGATGCTTTTCTGATGGCTAGATTTGAATCTCTGTATTTACTTTTGCTTTCTTGCACTGTTATCTGTCTAATAAACAAGAATGTCCTGTTTGCAAAGTATGGACACTGAAAGGGCGAGGCTGAATTACATATTGTACTATTTTGGCTACTGCAGTGAGGTCGATGTGATGTATATATATGTGTAAATCATACAGAAAAAATATTCATACACATAAATATATGCGGCCCTAATTGATTGCTTCTTAAACAGAGAAGGGAAGTCTTCCTGATTGGAAATAGTTTAAAATTTTATTATGGGGAGAAAAGATCAAAGGAAACACATTGCAGTGTGAAATATCAAAACAATCAAATCTTGATTTCATATGCTGTGATATCCATTTAATAGTAAATAGATTAAAAGCCACGGTAGCCATGGAATGCTTCAGAAATGGGCATCCTGATTTAGATCCAAGCATGTTGTTCTGAAGGTGGTGCTGAGGCAGGTGTTGGAGGATGTGTTAGGCCATAGGGCATTGCTGCCATACACCTACACTAAGGGGTTTGAGATCTGTACAGTGGGGGAAGAGCTTGTATGTGTGTGTGTGAAAGGTTGAGGTTATCTCTCTGTCTTTACACCATTCATTAAATTGGTGTGAAATAAAACCGTAGCAAAAGTTTGTCTTTAAAAATGCACAGAGTGATTAAAAGAGAGTTGTTCTATTTGGCTGTACTTGTTTTTAGCCTGTAGTATATCAGTTAATATTTTTTCTCCCTCATACTATTCTGTGGTGCAGTTCTGCCTTGGAGTTGAAAAACTTTGACAAAGAACCATGGATGCTTAGGAAAAGGAACTGAAGCAGTTTGGGGAATGTGTAGGCGTTGTGTTTGTTGATGGTTTGTTTGGTTTTTTTAAATCTTTCTGTACTTCACCAAAAAAAAATCAAGGAATAAATTGGTGAGGAAAAAATTAAGACATCTGTTCTAATTACTGATAAACTTACTGTGGAATTAATAACTACAGTAAAAATATTGAGACAGAATTTTTCGTACTTTTTTGTGAACTTTAAATAATCCATCTCTTCTCTGACATCCTGTTTGTTTATTTTTTAGTCAATGAACTTATTCTTAAACAGAAGCAAAGATCTGAGGAGAAAAGACTCAAACTGGACCATTCAGTGAGTAGCACCGTATGTTCCAACTTTCTTACTTTATATTTATTTAATGGTTCTGTAATGCAATTCCATCATTATGTGGCTTAATTTAGAAGAAATTATACTGTTGAGCTGATGCTTTAGCTTGCTTTATGAGAGAATATCAATATCAGTGTCACTAGATCCCTTCAACCTTGTTAACTCTTATTCTTCCTGCCAGCAATATGTGTGTAGAGAGATGCTGTGTTAGCATAGCTGAATGTCATATGATGTATTGAATGTAACCTGGGAAACTATTCATGGAAGCACACTTGTTTAAAGGTACTAATTTTCATTCAGTGTTGGGAATTACAGCAACAATGAGAGTAACGGATGATTAAAAGTGCCACGGGCTTGCCTGATCACGTGTGAGAAGCTGTGTTCTGCAGGGAAATTGGAGGAAAGCTGATAGCAACCACAAGAGGGAGAAGGATGCATTTGGAGTGTTGGTGTTCTGGCTCTGATCCCAGATAAAACTGCCTAGGTATCTTCTAGACTTGCTTCATGTCACAGAATCAGACCATGATCTGTGTTCTCAGTTCATGAAAACCTTTACAGCAGCAGGGGATGCTCTTGTACACTAAGATCAAAAAGAATATATGACACTAACCAGGAAACTTGCGTATTTGTCTTGCTATGTCTGGCTTCTTTGGCTTGTGTAACTAATAAATAAGGTTGCAAAGTAATATTAAAAATCATGGAGCCCCTGTTTTTGTCAGTGTTGTGACTTAACCCTAGCTGACAACTGGGACCGTGCAGCCACTTGTTCACTTCTCCCGCTGCCCCTGTGGTGGGATGGGGAGAAGAATTGGAAAAAAAAATAAGGAAAACTTGTGTGTTGAGATAAAGACAGTTTAATAAGTAAAGTAAAAGCTGTGCACTCAAGCAAAGCAAAACATTCACTGCTTCCTGTTGGCAGGCAGGGGTTCAGCCATCTCCAGGAAAGCAGGGCTCCATCACATGTCATGGTTACTTGGGAAGACAAAATGCCATAACTCCCCCTGCTTCCTTCTTCCCACTGAGCATGATGTTACATAGCATGGAATAGCCCTTTTTTGGGGTCAGATGTTCTGGCTGTGTCTCCTCCCAGCTTTTTGTGCACTCCCAGCCTACTTGCTGGTGGGGCGGTGTGAGGAGCAGAAAAGGCCTTGACTGCTTAGCAACAATGAAAAACATCAGTGTGCCATCAATATCACTCCCATCCCAAATCCAAAATACAGCACAAGCCAGCTGTCAGCAAGAAAGTCAACTCCATCCCAGCTGAAACCATGACAGTCAGTTAAAAACCCCTTCTATTGAAGTGTTAATTTTGGGACTGCATTGCAGAAACCAGTCTTTCAGCAGTTGTATGCTTTAGAAAAGAGCATGCTTTAAGGATTCATTGGTTTACTCAGTTTTTTTATATTCAATATAAAATGTGCATATACCATATTTGATATAAAATATGCATAAACCATATCTGGTTTAAAACGCACACAATTGACCTGAAGGCACATACAGTAACTTCTTGGAAATTGGTTTTACTTTCTCATAGTGCACTTTTAAAAACTATGCCTATAAATGCATCCATGTTAGATAATTACCAATAAGTGGAAATCTACCATGTCTTCATGCCTAAAACAGTGTTGTGTCTACCTTTTGGCAGCGAATAAAAAAAAAAAAAAAGCCTGACATCTCTAAAAAGAGAAACCTTGTTGTTGTGCCAGCTCCTTAATGTGCCTGTTCTTTTGTATTACTCCTGGTAGTAAGCAAAGTCATTCAAGACACATTGCAGCAAATGCACCATATCTTAGTCATGGATTTGTCTCATTGAGAAATCATGTTAAGGCATCTTTGAAGCTTTCTGATTAGTTCAGCAGTAGTACATTTAACTAGTACATTAGTATGTTAAAATTTGTCTTAATTTTCAAGCAAGTCAACAAGAATTATATTTTTTGTTGTTGTTACAGATTGAAATTGAATTTTTGCCTCTGCTTTCTATGGGTTCTGTTGAAAGCTGTGTAAAAAAAAAATTGTGTTCTATATCGATTTTACAGTTTTTATTTTTCTTAATCTAGCCACTATAAATAGGCTACAACCTCCTAGAAAGTCTCTGGTTTAGACTGGATTGCATTTCTAGTTTTTGCAAACTTAAATACCTTGATCTAGTATCATAGCTTTTATAGAAAGGATTTTTTTAATCTGGCTTTGTTTCTTAGAAGGCCCAAAGACCTTTCAGCTGTTCCTTTTGGTTCCTGAGGCTTTTTAAATGTAAGGCTGTATTAGCATTAACCTATTATTCGTGTCTTTCTGTGCTAAAAGATACTTTTTTTTATGATTTACTGACAAAGAGAAGAGCAAACAGCCTGTAGGGAAGAATGGGCTGCATGGTAGTATCCTGGCTCTCTGAGGAGTCCCTTCTCAGCTCGAACAGGTTGAATGAGAAAATCACCCTGATGATCTCCATCTTCTTTCCTTCTCTCACGTTTCCCATGAAGATACTCTTAAGAGGAGTAGTGTGGGAGGTGAGAATAGAAAAAATAAGCTGATACTATGTTCTTCCATTTGAAGGGCTTTACCTATTACTTGGGTAAAAAAATTAAAAGGTATTGCCACTTAACAGTATTTCAGATAGATGTAATCCAACTAAGCTTGGATAAACCTGTTTTTTCTTTCTCCCCATAGAAACATGTTCTCAGAAACTAGGGCACAAATTAGATAAAATTGTGGCTGTGAAATAATCTCTTCCTAGCAGCAGCAGCTATGCGCTCATAAAGTGCAAATATCTTCCAAATAAGATAAGCAGTTACACAGTAGGACAGAAGAGCTATATCCTGTACATGTGTGAGAATTGGGAATTCTGATTCCTGAAAATTGTTTTGAAATTTTTACAAAGGGATGAAATACTGCAATGTTGTTTTAATAGCTGTTGCTGGATATAGCCCTGGATGGCTTGAACTCAGTGTCTCTCCAACATCTCTTGTTTTCTTTCTAGAATGGCCATAGGTGGCAGATAATTCAAGATTTACTGGGGACTGATCAAGACAATCTTGACTTGGCCAATGTCAACCTGATGCTGGAGCTGCTGGTGCAAAAGAAGAAGCAGTTGGAAGCAGTAAGAAGTCTCTTGTCTTATTTAAATGAACACCATTATCTAGTGAGCTGTGGTTTGTTTTTTTTTTCATGCTTCTTGAAGTAAGATTCTATTGCCAGATTAAATGCTCAGAATTTTCTCTTGCATTTCGGTGTTGAAAAGTTGGCCATCTCGCTGACCTTTGTAGCAAACTAACATTTTAACTGTGATGCCCATAACATGTTTGTAGTGTTGCTGCTGACGAGGTTATATGGAAGGGAAAGGAAAGGAAAAGCAGGGAAAATGGAAAAGGAGATGAGAAAGTGGCTAGCAGAAGAGAGAAATGCATATGAAGATGTCTACTAATTGACTGTTGTAAACATATCTATCTTGGTAATAAGCATGAAGCAAAATATAGGTTAAGAAATAAACTCAGTGACCATGTTAAAAAGATCACACCTTCCAGTTTCTACTGGAACTGATCGAACCTGGATGACTGCCATCCCTGAAGACTTTTTTAGTATTTAGTGCTTGAAAGAAAAGTTCAGATGTTTTCTTTATGAGGCTGGCTTGAAGATTTATACAATATGAAGTAAGCTATTCCTATGATTTACCTGAAATATAGCTGGTTTGGGATAGTACTCATGTTTTTGGCCATTCCATGCTGCTGTTCTCAAGTGACCATTTTCCATTTATGAGAGCCAGACCTTGTAAATTAAACTGTATTACAAAACTTGACCTAGTGAACTTTGGGTAGGGAGGGTGTGTTTTGATGGTGCTTTAAAACTGGTGAGGAAAAGTTATATTGGCAATGGCTTATCTTATTCACTCTTGCAGAATCAATATTTATACAACTTGTGGTTCTGATGGAAGGAAAGTAACCCAAAAATACGTTTACTGACTCCTAGCAAAACTGTTAAGTTACCTTATTGTGTGGGGACTTGTATGTAACTTTTTTATTGTGGTTCAGTGAAGATATGGTGGAAGTATTGTTTCTAACTTCAGAGTAGAAACTTTTTTTTTTCCTGAAGCCTTTTTGTGTCATTTGTGACACATCTGAAACAAAGAGGGCACAGGACTGACTGTATGGGTGCCGCTGAGCAGGAATATCTTTTTAAGGATACTAGGTCTTAAAAAAAAACAAAACAAAACAAAAAACCCCAACACACCTGACACTTAAAGAACAATTTAAAAACACTTCTCCTTTCTAGTTTTACTTGCTTCACTTTAATTAGTCGCAAGGGTGGGGAGGAAGAAAATCTCAAAAAAGCAGTAGTCTTGCATCCTAATCTCTTTACTTGTCCTGTCCCATCTGCCTTTAATGAATTCTGCATGCTTCTATGTCTTGATCCTTCTTGAGTGTATGTTCATAGTCCTTTAATAATAAATATTTTGGTAGGTTGTGAAAATAAGTCTCAGAATGCTAGGATAGGGTTAGGGCTATATTAATGCTGGAATAATGCTGGAATATAGGTTTTATTGTTCTTTTCTCTTGTGCTTGTCTTATCTTGGCCTGTCAAGTTTTTGGCCAATTTGGGTGAAAATATTAAGCTGGTGGTCGAGGTAAATGTTCTGTTGTGGAAAGGTTGGAAAGGGATGTTTCAGTTTCATCAGTGACTTTATTGTTGTTTTCCACTCTGAAGAAATCTTCAGCAGTAACCTCTTTACATAAACACAAATGTTAATTTTGGGGGGAAGTGTTTTTTATATATACTTCATGCTTTAGTATGTTAATCACAAAGTGGATGCATCTTCCAAGATAGAAGATAAGTCTGTGAGGAACCTGTATTCCAAGACCAATTTCAGATGCAGTAGTCAAAAAAACTTGTTCAACTTACTAGTAAGTCTTCAGTAATGCACAAGCAAGAGCTGTTATAATGACTTCTGCCTTCATGTAAAAACTTGCTATGAGCCAAATAAAACCTTAAAACCTGTGAGGCAAAGTAAAACTACCATTCTTAAAACTGCCTTAGTAAGCCATTTTTTTCTTCCTCACCTTTTTCTGTGCTAAGTGTGGATTTCTGTGTATAAAGTGAATGTTTGTTTCTCTTAATGTATATATGAGTTACACTTCCTTATTTACTGTGTTACAGGAGTCCCATGCTGCCCAATTGCAGATCCTTATGGAATTTCTCAAAGTTGCCAGGAGAAACAAACGAGAGGTAACTTGCTTTGTGTTTCAGTGAGTGAGGTGTTGTCTGCTGCTTTCTACCATTTAACTTCTATTTAAGTGGTGTGTTAGCCTGGCATTATCTCTGCAAAGAAAAAGGCAAGGCATTTTTGGGGAAGTCTCAGGCAGAGAACACATGAGTTTCAAGGAAAACTAATCTCTTTACATATGACAGCTTCAATTTTCAATCGCTTGCCTTTTTGTCTCGCGCTGGTGAAGCATGTGGGAAGAAGGGAACTTGAGGATAGAGATTCCTCACTGCAAATTTACATCAAATTCTTGAAACAAGATTTTTTTTTTTCCTGTGATGGGAAAACTGAAAGATGGGGAAGGAGTGAAATTGTTCCTCTCAATTTTTTCTTTTAGTATATCAAATACTATGATTAATGCTATGTCAGAAAAGAATGAATATTCTATACTCTTTCCTTATTTCACTCAAAATGAGTGTCTCGAGGAATGAGAGAGGGTTCCATAATCGCATGCATGGTCTTTCATGGTTTGGGACTTATCATTTATACAATGCATAAACCCTAATACCAAAAATATCCCAGAAACCTAGAAAAATGATCGTGAAAACAGCAGAAAGACAAGCTTTTTTGGATGTCATGGTTTCTGATAAAAGATGTGAAGAACCCAACAGTGTGACTGTAAGATCAAACTTGAACCATGTAAAGGCAATGAGCCCAGAATGGGTAGAGGGTCTGATTGTGTAGTCATCCCAAAGCAAGTTATTTAGAGTCCATCCACCAACAGATAGCCATGGCCTTCTGACCAGAACCAACAGGAGTAATGGAAACGAACTAACCAAAGGGGAAAACTGAGTGCAAGATAAAGTTGCCTTTGTAAAGTATGGGACCTACTATGCTAGGCATAGTATCCCATGAGAAGTGGTGAAAATACTGTTGATTAGGATACCTAAACTTCAAATGAAAATGTATGCTAGAGAATATCCTGGCTATCACTAGAGGTATCGATGAGGACAAAATGGCATGCTTCCACTTCTGATTCTGTTTAGTATGAAGCATGCTATCTATTTGATCCTTCAGGATTTGAAAAAAGTGGAGAAATATCTATTACTGTTATCGCTTGCTTAAACAGCAGAGACACAAGCATTGCTCAAAAACATAGAGGTATCTTCTAGCTTTCATTTTTTGAATGCTGGTAGAAGTTATTCCATGGTGGCTTAATCTACCAACACTTCTCAAATCTTCAGAACATCTACTTTCATTTTCTTATGTTCCTAATATTTAGTATTATGCAGAGAATTTCAGAGCTTGACCCATCTTCACTGCAGAACTTATGCAGGCTCTAGCCATTGTCCATCAACACTCATTAAATGCCTTGCACTGAATGCCAATGGAGCTTGAGGGACCATTAAGTTATTGGGGAAGTTTCCTGGTAAAGCTGCCTCTGTCTAGGAGGTGAATTGAGAAGTAGGTGCTTCAGGAGGTTCATACACACCTTATCGAGGGTGCTCTTCAAGTGCAAGGGTGTTTGGGGCAGTACCTTAAAGTCAGTGCTGACTTTGCTTTCTCCTCCCCCAGCTGAAACTGAGTTAGAACAACTTTCACAGAAGGATGGGCTGTTGATACCTACTTTAGTTTGCACGTGCTGAGTGGGAAGGGAAATTGCATAACTTCTGGTTTTTAACATACTGTAGCACAGTGTTCCATTCCTGACTATGATTTTCAGCACCTGGGAAACCTTTCCCATCTCATCTGCATCTGCCCTTAGCTTTAGTAGTAATGTACAGGGATAGCATCTCTTAAGGCTAAAGAAACTTAATTTTGGCTGTAGATCCTCCAAATTCAATCTTGGGAACATTCTGAAACCTGTTGGGACACACAGCTCATTTCAAATCCTCTCTGTCCCTGCTTACGTATTCCCTCTACTTCCAAGAATTCCTCTGATGTTATTTTTACCCCCCTTTATATTCCAGTGTGAAATGCAGGCCTATAAGTTCTGGCCTTGCCATTTATTTTGAGGGAAATGATGGTTTACCAGACTAGCTAGCTATCTTTCTTTTCACTGGATATAAGGATAAGAAAGATGAGAACCAGTGCGTAGAAGCATGGAAAATACAGACCAGTCAGTAGGATAGTTTTAGAAAGACATCAGAATCTGTCTTCAGCAACCAAGCTATAGCCAGAGTAAATTAAGCCGGTTGATGCTTCCTTTCTAGTAAATCGCAAGGTCCTCCCCGTATCTGCTGGAGTTTGTGGAAAGTACTCCTTTCTCAAGGGAGTTTTCTATGTGGATAATAGAGGAGCTACTGTTTGTGAAAGGGCATGGGTTATGCCAGTGGTGAAGATGTATCCAGGCTGCAGAAGGCCTGAGGTACTAGTTTGAAAGATGAGAAGAGGGGTTTAGGGGGCCACCGTAATGCAGTAAAGCAGAGGAAGGCTATCGGAGCTTCAAAGTTTACTGTAGTTTCTTTTGATGCTGTAATAGGTGACCCTAAGAAATAAGGATGGAGCTCAAGGAGCACATGTGGACCCTGGAACTCTTCTGTGGTGTATTGTACGTAGCTATGAGTTATATGAGAAGGCTTTATTATGTGGAGGAATGCTACCTTCTACCTTTTTTCCTTTCCTAATTCAAACCTGCTTCTAGTAAAGATGACTGCGGAGTAATGGCACTTTCACTCAGTAAGCCATAGCTGTAACATTAAGTTCTTAAATAAAAAAAGCTTCTTTTGTGTATGACTGAGTGCTTGTTTCAAATTTTTGGCTTAGGTGTTTAAAGGAATATAATATTGCCTGGTAACTTTGTGTCCTAATCTGCCTCTTTGAATCATAGGGTTGGAAGGGAACTCTGGAGATCACCATTTTCTTAACAGGTTTTATTACGTACTGCAAGTTCTTACATATAGAGAGTAGATACTTTGTTAGTTAATCCAGATATTGCCTTAAAGTTAGTGCACCTGTATAATATTTCATAAAAACGTGTTCAGAGTATATGGTTTACCCCCTGTAGCCCTCTTTGCTTGCTTCAATCAAGTTTTGTGTTTTTTTTTTTTCTCCTGCCTTAGTGAAATAGTGACTTCTGAGCTTATTGGAAGGGGTTCATGTCTAGAAGAAAACTGTATCTTTATAGACTTGTACTTAAGAATTCAGAACATTGCTGTAGTCAAGTATTTTGATAAATGCTGTTCTTGCACTTTCATGATTTCTCTAGAAGATGAATGAGAGGTTCAGCATCTACAGAAGTTTCTATTAGAAATCCTGTTTTGACGTGTTCATAACTTTCCAAAACATTGATCTTTCAAGCTGAAATTTACTGTATTTTTTTTGCACGAAGGTATTTGCAACTTATTTTCTTTTAAGTTTATATATTTTGTTTTCTTTTGACCTATGGCAATGTGGCAAAAAAACAAATGCTTGGCAACAGTAATGGAAAAAAAGAATTCTACTCTGAAAAAGATTGAAAACAAATGGCTAAAGCTTGAAAATACTTTTTCAACAAAATAAGAGAGAGCTTTGGAGGTGAGAAATGTATTGATCATCTGCAATAGTTGGTTGTCTCTAACGCAAACTTAGCATGACTGTCTGCCTTTCCATATGTGTGCACAGTTAATTGAATGCACACTCTCCATTTTTTTTTTTTTGGATCCAGCAGTCTCTTCTGTTGAAATCAAAGATCCAAGGAGTCTGGAAGATCAAGTTTAATAATGAAAATACTTGACTTCGGGGTTTTTTTTATTACCGTTTTCAAGGGAAACCAAATGCAACAACTTGTGACTTCTTTAAAATTTATATTTCATGCCAGAGTTTTAATGCTGTTAGCTTAGCTGTGTTGCATAAATACTTTTGCAAATTTA
Organism: Stercorarius parasiticus; assembly: GCA_013396915.1. Classification (NCBI taxonomy): domain Eukaryota; kingdom Metazoa; phylum Chordata; class Aves; order Charadriiformes; family Stercorariidae; genus Stercorarius; species Stercorarius parasiticus. Next base: position 27,649 of record VWZL01005387.1, on the reverse strand, counting down.
ACTGCTCTTACTTTTAAATGATCACATACTCTTTCATCTTGAATGCTTTGTGAGAGAGCTGATATCAGTTAATACAAAAAAAATTCTCCCCGGTTTTATATTAATTACTTTAAAAGGAGGCCTTACTAATTGTCTTGTCAGGATTTGAATGTTACCAAATGAAGTTAAACACCACCATACATATCGTATATATAATTTGTTGTAAACCATTGTTAGCTCAGCTACCTGGTGGAGATTGATATTTCTGTGAAGTGGCACCATTGCTTACTGAAGGAGGATACTGAGCTTAACAATTAGTACAACAAATCAAGTTCTACAACATACAAGTGATATTCCCTAAAATGCATTCATGCTTTTCTTGGCAGCTGTCACTTCATTCTTATGTTTCATGGGATTTTTCTTTCTAATAATGTCTTAAGTCTCATGTCTAACAAACAAGACCTCTTTCATGTCTGCTAATGCAAAGTGGCTGTTTTCAGCTGGTAGACATCCTGAGACAGAGAAGTAATTCTGAAATATCTCAGGTTTGCTGCACTGAGTGCCTGCTCAGCATTTCAGAATGATCATTGCTCTATTCAATCTCAAATGTATGTATCTATCCAGCTGTCTTCACTTCATATTGTGAGCATGTTAAATACTAAAAATAAGAGAAGTTATTAGTTATTGTGGGATAATTGCAGGGAATTACAAGCTTGAATTCTCCAGGGATGTCATTACCTTGTGTTAATCACTTCACCTGTCAAGTCTTATTGTTCTGTGCATACACACATGGATGAACTAATGAGTAAGCAAGAGAAGGTGACAGAACTAGAACTCAGTCATACTCTTATGTTGTCATATAGTCTTGATTACATTCCAAGTCTCCTGAGGTGAATTTATAGCTATAGTAATCTCTATCCACAGCATTTAAATAACTGGTGTTTTAAATCTATTTGCATTTCTAAGCTACTCAATGAGACGTGAGCTCTGACTGCAGTGATGATAAGCCAGGGATACAGCTACTGTATGAGCAGCAAGCTAAAGATTATCATGTAAACATCAGTGTATAATAGCTGACTCGCCTTACTGCAGTGGAGAGGTCTTTCCAAAGAAAAAGAGGGGGCAAGCTACTACTAAGAGCTAAGCAACATGTACACTGATGTATTAAACTCTAAGGCAATTAATCTAAATGTTTAGACAGCTTTGTTCCCTGCCCTAGATATCTTTCTCCTGTGACACTTTTCTATCAGGCCCTATCAGTAAGCCTTCAAAGCATTACTCCTGCAGCCCAAACTGGAAGATTTAAATGTGAGGGAGGAAAATTCAAGATATGAAACTTATTTTCCATCAGCCAGGCATCTCCTCCTTTCTACCCTTAGGAATTCTGTATGTTAAACAACTCAACCGGGATGTTGTTCTCAAACTTTTCTGCTAGCTCCCCTCCAGTTAAGAGGAAACATTTACCATTTGGAGAAAGTATTGATCAGAGAGAGGAAATATTCCCTGCAGATTAATGTGTTATAGGTGGACTGCCCATGTGTCTAAAAGGCTTGGATGCCATGTTTCATCAATGAAAGTAACTTGTGGAGGCTCAGGTGTTCTTGTCTTCATGTGGAAAGAATCCTTGCACCTTTTTCCACTTGTGCAAAGACTTCGTAACAGCGAAGTGTTATGTCAAAATAAGTGAGATTTGCAATGAATTTAAAAGGCTAAAATCTCTCTAAACACTGAAGATTACTTCCTTGTCATCTTCAGCCTGTTACATGCAGAGTCTGTATGTAACTGGCTCTGTATCTGAAGCAATAATGGAAGGAAAACCCAGAGACAGGTAAAACTTCCAACTTGTTTCCAGAGAGAGAAATTGATCCTACTTGCTGTAGACTTGTTGTTGAAGTATTGAGTTCTATGGGAAGAAATTCGTTTTAGGAGAGGTTCAGCTGTTGATACCTAAGTTTACACTCGAGTTTGTTAGGGCAGTAGTTGATGGAAGAACAAGAAGTAGGAAGCGACTGTGTTGGATGGATGAATTTGTGGGATAGAATGAAGGCATTATCTACAGATACTACCTGAATTATCCTCCTCAGCTGGACAGATGGTACTCTTTACTCAGTCCTGCTTGGTGAAATGGCTATGTGTGTCTGGAGAAAAAAGTTGCTCCCTCTAGTAATAGTCTCATCTGTTTGTCTTGGTCTACAGTGTATATTGTGATGAATGCATGAGGGGTTTGGATTGGAGCCTTGAAGGTGTGTATTGATCATAAGGTGACTTGTGAGGTTTCAAAAGTGTGAATGCTCTGTTTAAGCTGCTCAGTGGAATAGTGTTGGTGATTTCATGGTATTTCTGTGGAAAATAACTTCTGTTGTTCTTTGCTTGTGCTTTTTTGAGAATTGGAAAGGCAGTTGGTCAAGGGTGTATGACTCCTTCCCTCATGCATTTTTCTAGGCCATCTCTTGTGGCACTGGGAGGTTCTTAGCTTTTAGTTTTTTGCAAATATTTAGAACTGGCACCAGGAGACACACTGAGGACTGCTTGTTGTCTGTGCTGTACAAACACAAAGGATGAAGTCACTGCCTCCTGAGGGGCCCTCTGTCCAGGAAAAACAGGAAGCCCAAGGATGAAACTAGTAGATAGCCAACTTAAATCAGACCGAACATGATCTGGTATCTAGCATTGTATTTCAAATTAATATTTCCACCCAAAAGTCTTATGTGGAAATCCAGTAGCATGGCGGGGTGTCTCTGTCACTGAGCAACTCTAACTAGAGGGTTTCCCTTCATCCATGTAGTCCAGGGCTGAAAGTTGTCTTTGAAGAACTCTTTGTATGTGTGTCTAAGCTTCAGACTCAAACTAGAGAGTTTTTGGACGGACTGCCTTGGGGGTGTGAAAGGGGTTTGGATCTGAAAGGTCCATAAAAAGAATGATATGAAAGCCTGTGTTTCCTCCTGTGGTAGCTTCTTGACTTGAATGTCTGAAAACCTTTTTTCAGAGATTATAAGAAACATAGGCTATTTTAAGCTCATCGGTTTTTTTATATGTATGTGTTTGTGTGTAGTGAGGGACCAGAACATTTTACATCAATTTATTGTAGTTCATTCAGTGGAGTTGAAATTATGAGGGTTAAGTGCTGAATTGAAGCCTTCTCCTTGTCCCCATTGGCCCTTTCAGTTCTGGGAAAGCATCTGTGTCTGAGAAGAGAGTTTATAGTATGTGCTTTTACTTTAGCGTACACTTTGGTGTATGCTAAATGTTTTTGCTGACTTAATCTGAAGTTTGACAGGCATGATTCTGCCCATCATTGGGACAGGACTTGGCTTGCTTTCTGTGCCCAACAGTGAAAATCAAATTAAGGGCCCATAAATCTGGATATTCTACAAGGACTATAATTCATTTAGCTTTCCTTAAATGTCCCTCAATGGCTAGCAATTATAAATCAGTAGTCTCATTTTTCAAAGTTTAATTGGAATGAATGTAGACTGATTTAAGGTCTCTGAAAGATTAAAGCTAAATCAGGAAACACTTGAGCCAACCTACCAAAAAAAGTCCCAATGTGTGCATTAGTAACTCATTTGATACTGACAGTATGAGAAGACTTTTCCTAAAATAAGCATGAGGCACACTTGCCTAGTTTTTAGACTTACTACTGTCGAATAAGTTTATGGTACGTTCAGATTGCTTGCCTTAATGTAACAAGAAGGAAGAATAGTAAATGAAGTCCTAGATGGTGTACTTCTGACTCTGTGGAGTAGTTAATAAAAGCTGGCCAATAAAAAGAAGTCTCTGCTCTTGTTCCTGTAAAAGGTCTTTTTCCTATAAAAGGTTTATGATGGCAACAACTGTCAGTTGTTTTTCCATTGTCCACTTTGGCTGTAAGCCAGTAAATTGTAGAATAGCTCTTTTCCTTGCTGTAATTTTGGAACTTCTGTTTTTGTAACTTCTTTTTAAATGGGATTTATGAAAGTGGGGGACTAATGGTATTTGTCTGCTAGAGCTGAGTACAGGCAGGACCCACGCTGTGCAAGTGTCACTTAACTTTACCACTAATCTTGGAGCTATAGCACCACCTGCTATTCTTGCTTTAGGTTTCGCAAGTGAAAACGGAATTACCTGTTATGGTGTAGTGGTTTGTAAATTATCTGTGGCAGTCTAGTTTTAAACTATTAAACTTGTGCCGTCTGTGATTCAAATTAAATATAAAGTGAAACCTTCAGAGCAAGGAGGTTAAGATATAAACACAATGTCATCTCATTCCAAGGAAGAAGCAGCCATGTTAGAAATAGGTGTGGACCATAGCAGTCCTTTCCTGTCCTGTCTTGAGGGACAGAAGGTTTTTTTAATGTCGAAAAGGTAGATTAAAATGGTGGATTAGCTAATGCAGAGCACACAGATATTTGGAATGCTGATCAATAATAGGGGTTTAAGTGGTGGGTGTGTTTTTCTTTAAGCAAAACTCTTTACCACTTAAAGGATCAAGCCTAAGCACTTGAGGGAATAAGTCTTTGGGAATAGCTTGCCAAATGTTCTTGGGAATATGTCGTAGCGAGAGTAATATGTCTTGCAACACTAGGAACTTCGGATTTGGGCAGTTTGATATTCCCTTGTAAATTCAAAATGACAAAAATTTGTCTGGCCTTTAGAGAATGTGTCGTGCCTAGTTAGCTTTCAGTGGACTTGCCAACTTGGTAACAGCTTCTGGTCACATGCCACAGTGGTAGTTGTCTGTACATTTTTCTTATGAGTTGAGCAGAGTCAGGTGGACTTTCAGTTCTCAATGTATTCATTAGCCTCGTGTGTCTTAGTGAACCAGACTTGCCTTTGACTTGAGTTTTGTCTGTTTAGGTCCAGACTTGGAGCTCTCACCTGGAGAAGTGCATGTGTTTGAGTCTTGCAAGGCTGGGTGTAGTCTGTGTGGGTGTTTAGGTGGGACACCCTGGATGAGGATGGGAGTTAGAGCTGGTAAGCAAATGATGCTCTTGCTTAAGCATAAACAATCACCAAGTCTGTGGCTTCACAGTTGCTAGTGATGAGTGAAGCTAGGTTATTAACTGACTGAAAAGTAAGTTCAAAAACTTGAAAAATATTACATGTGACAAAAGAAGGGAAAGGAGATGTTGACTGGTGACAGGGGAGGTCCCCTTTCGACCTTTTCAGGGATAACCCTCAGATTGACTGGAGTTTATGGTGTAATCCCAGGTAAGTATCACACCTTTGCTTGCTGTGTGCCTGCAGCAAATGTGTCTGGTCATAAGAGGTGTTTGCCAATATGAAAATTTTGTCAATAACTTTAAATTAGCTATTGGCAGGTTAACTGCTAGCAAGAGAAATACTCTTAACAGCTTTTAGCAAAGCGTTTCATATTTTGTTGAAGGGTGAAAAGATCGCTGTCTTATTGTGGTGTTTTTTTTCTAATTACATTCAGCATTTATAAACCACTTGTACCTGGTATGGAAGATGTTAGAGGAGCATAAAAGTATTAGTTTGAATAATGTGGGTCTCTGATTGTTATCAAAGTCCTTCATGCTCATTTTTGTACTGTTTCACAAAACCAACTTTGTCTTGAATGTGGTTTGTGTGCACACTTATGTTAATCTATGCATATGAACTTCCTGCCTAGTGACTTTTGAATCGTGTAGCATGCTAGTTAAGATACTTCAAGTTCCTTTCTGAAAAGATTGTGATTTATCTTGGTGGTGCAGTGCAGATTGATTTAGATTTCTCCCGTGCTCTTGTCCACAGCAATTGGAGCAGATCCAGAAGGAGCTAAGTGTTCTGGAAGAAGATATTAAACGAGTAGAGGTGAGGTGCCCAGACATTGTTCTGATTCTGGCAATTTTTCATTTTCATCAAGCTGTCTGCCTTGCTGTGGGGCTGCTGTGTTAAATTTATGGCATTTAAGTCAGTAAAGGGAAAATGAACAGATGGTGGTCTTTCTTTAATTTTTTTGTTTAGGTGATGCCTGCAAGCTGCAGGTTGGTAAGATGGGACTTTGTTGAAACCTATCTTCCAATTTTTTTGTGTTGGTAGTGAGTATTTTAGAATAATTGTTAGAGTTCAACAGCTGGTGTATTGATCATAACTTAGAACTTTGCGTTGCAGTGTTCTGGCTATTTTCACACGCTGTTTAAATCTTAGCAGCTTGCCAGTCTTCAAATGGAGAGGTATTGGGGGTGTGCACAAGAGAGCTGTAATACAGAGACTGGGTAGGAACAATACCAGCTCCTGCTGCATGTCAAAACAGAAGCAATCTGCTGCCTCCTGATTTAATTCTCTCGATTCCTTAATGATGGGGATCTCTTGAGATTTTTGTTAAGAATTATTCTCCAAGTATTTGTAAACCCATTAGCTCAATCCTTTTGTCCTTATTGAGTCCTTAGGTTCGTTCTTGGTTCTTTTTCTCTGATAATTCTAGTGTTTTGATCTTGGAGCAGGAAACTGGTGTTTCAGGGCAGCATCAGACCGCCACCTCTCAAAATAGCATTAAAGCTATTGGGAGTAGCTATTGGGAATCAGTTTGCAGGTCTGCTTCTCTCTTCTTGCTCGTCTCAAGCAGTCAGCATGAGCTCTCAACCACTACCAAAAGCCTTTTGGATTTCTTCACTTCCGATTTATATGCATGCTAATGAATTATCAAAATATAAATAGAACTGACAACTGCAGGAACTTCCCTTCAGCTGATAGCTATGCAAATTGTAACTTGGTCTGAAAATTGCTGTTATCTACCTATTTCCCTAAATGTTTCTCAGCTCTTGGGAAATAAATATACCTTAGCATGTTTCCTTGGGACTGGTAAAATAGGTCTTCAGATCTCAGAGAAGCTATATCCAAAGCTGCAGGATCCTCTGGAAAGTATCTAGCTACCTGCTTTTCTGCTCTTTAATCAGGCAGTTCAGTGGACTGCAGGTGGGGTATGTATCTGTTGTGTGATAGTGACCTTGGCTCTGATCTCTAAAGTCTGGGATCTCTCTTGTCACAAATATCCTACTTTCTACCTAACAACTAATGGGCATCTAGTGGGAATTTGAAAAGTGCCAGTAATGTTGTCCTGGAACATCTTGCCCCCTAACTAATGAGCTGCAGCATCCTGCATAGCTTCCATTTCTCGAACGGATACAAGGTACAGTCTCATACTGGGTACACAGCAGTGATTTAGGCAGTGACAAAGCCAAGTTTATGTGCAAAGTTTGTCTTCTGTGAACTTGCCCTGCAGAAGAACAATAGATCCTCTTTTAAGTCTGGAGCACAATACCACCTTTGCCCTGTCATCTTGCAGCTAGTCTTGCCATGGCCAGCATTACTTTCAAGTGCAAAGGCTATTAGATAAAAGCTTGCACATATCTCAAAAATGCAGTTATAGCTTGCTGCTTCTGCCATATTTAAGGGAGGTCCTGGGTTAGACACAATTGGATGGTAACCAAATCCATTGATTTTTTTGAAGTATCAACTGCAGAACTGCCTCTTTTGGGGCAAAAAGTACTGCAGTTGTAGAATTTCTTAAACCCAGTTAGAATCATATCGGGGGGCGGGAGGGAATCTAAGAAAATCTTCTTCTAGGTGAAAGTTGAATAAATGTAGATTCAGTTGGTTATCTGCTTGGAAAACAAAAAACTACTGTGTGAACGCCATATATTAGATGGTGCCTACTATTCATGTTTTGTCAGCTTTGCTGTAACATGGCTTTCTGTTTCAGGAAATGAGTGGCTTGTATTCCCCAGTCAGTGAGGACAGTACGGTGCCGCAGTTTGAGGCTCCCTCACCTTCACACAGGTATGGAGCTTGCAACTCGGAACTTGGATTTCAAGCTGTAGATATTGCACTGTACTCACTAATCCTCTCCATACCGTGCCCAAAATACAAGCAAAACTAGTTTTTGAGTGCCATACAATATTTTCCTGTTCTGTTTTTGATTGGTATAAACTTTACATGAAGAAAGCAGTGAAGGAAAAGCTATCTGAGTCTGCAGTTGGATGAAAAGTCTGCTTTAAACCAGATGCTGTGGAAAGCTGATGGTTTTAAACGTAGTGTGGATTAGTTAACTTGAGTCATAAGTCTTTGCTACGGTATGAAATACTACTGTTAAATACATGCTACCTGAACGTTATGCAGTTCTGCTTGGCATATGAGAGGTCTTAACATTGTATGATACCAGTGTCTTACTCAGTGTGAATGGCTAAAGGTATGGGCACACAAGATCAAAATTTTAAATATACAGCCTATTGATTCTGTTCATCTGACTGTTTTGATTTATCTAGCAACCTATTTTCAGTGTGGCTTTTTTGTCTGGAATATTGTGAGTCTGGTTTCTTGATGATAAAACTGCAGATGCTTCTTGTGTTCAAGTTGCATGTGCCAAGGTTTGAAGTGCTCTACTTCTTCGTAGCCAAGGTTTTTGGTTGTAAGAAGCTCTGATTTTGCAGGGCCAAGTTTTGTTCTCTTCTACCTCTTAACAGGTGAGTTCTCTAAACTGTTGGCTTCTGTTATAAAATTGTACTGGTACCCTTTCTGCAATTAGCAGCTCTAAACCTAATAGCCCAGAAATAAGTAGGAAAAAAATGATCAGATTTCCTCCCCTACAGAGATTTAGATACAGTGCTCTGGTAGGGAGTCTGGCAATATCGGCTGGGATTTCTTACCAAAATGCTATTTCTAGACATTGAGACCAGATTATCTCGTATTTCTATGAAGCTCTGGCTGTCCCTGAGGGGAAAGGACAGCAGTATGGCCAAGATGGATGGGAACAGCGTTTGTTATTCTGCTCTTTACTGCTTGTTTAGTTTTTTTGGGTGCAGGTGTGTTTTTTGATGTGGGTTATTGCTGTTTTGCCAAGAAGCAGTTTTGTGAAGCTGATGAGATTCTTGTCAGGTTCTACTAGTTTTCTGGTTATTGGTTATTAAATAGATTGCTTGTTGCTTCCTTCATGGTACTGCTGCTTGGAGAAAACTTGAGCACTGGTTGGGTTCGAGCTCCCAAAGAACTCTTTATCTGTTGAAAGCTGGAATAACGTTTTAAGACCAAGAGTTTTGATGAAAGAGTTTGGGGGATAAAAAATCTGCTGTGAGACCTTCACTGGCTTCAGTCTACTGGGGATTTCTTATTATTTCTTTATACCTATTCATTGCATGTCCTAGCATCAGTCATTCTCATTCTTGCTTTTGAACATGTAAGATAGTGTCCAAAACACTTTAGTGACTTTGGATTGATGCGCTTTACCTGCGGGTGCAGAGATCATGGGCTCTCTTTCTTGCTGGGTCTTCTTATGCTTGTCTGGTTCCATCTCAGCTGTTTCTTGAACTTTTGGGTTTTTCCTCTGGTACAGCATGCTAGAGGTGGGATATAATAAGATGTTTAGGGGTTTTCTAGCGTATCTGGGGTTGCCTTTTTCTGTCCACTTGAGAAGGCCCCTTTTCTGTTTCTCAGTGACGTTCCTGCATTAAGAAGTAGTCCTGAGTGGTTGAAGAGGAAATGGTACCTAAAGGAAGTGTCTGAACAGGCATAAGTTGTTGCCAGATTCTTTAGTGTCTGTCCCAGCCCTATTCTGACAGTTTTGTGTAATCAAGTAATTAAATTGGTTTGAATTACCAGAACTCAGATTCCAGAAAGGTCTACCACTTGAAATTTATTTTCTTTTCAACATTAAATGTAAGTTTTGGAGGGTATCTCAAAAGCTGTAACTTTGATTCCTCCTTGGAAAGAACACTGCAGAACAGCTGATAGGAGCTTTAGAATATGATGATTTTTTTTTAGCTGTGTTAACTGAAATATTTAATCTCCAAAGTGCATCTTAGAGATGCTGTGAATCACTAAGAATGAAATACAAATATAGTTTGGGATGGTTTCACTTCCATGTTAAAATGTTATTAAACTTGCAGAGACGTTTTAACTTATCGGTGAATTAAAATGATACCTTTAAATTGGAATATAACTTGTTAACATGCTGAACGCCCTGCTAATGAAATATAATTGTATAAAATTTTACTAATGTGTCTTATAAATAGTACAAGGTTATCACAGACCCTTGCTGAGATGAAGAAAAACTCTTTAGCCTTTGAATTTAAAGTTCAAGAAAGCAGAGTTCTCTGGAATTCAGTTTTATCTGGTCTCTAGTGGCTTGCCCTTATTCATCTACTTCCTCTAAATCAGAGGCTTGCTTCACTAATTCTCTGTTTCTTTTCATTGTTTGTAGCTTTTTTGCCACACTCTTAACATCATCAAAATGTGAAATTACTATGCCTTCCCATCTTCCTTCATAAGTTCTTTAGCAATAAAACAAGTATGGTTATCATGTTCAATATGTTCTCGGCTTTAAGAAACACGTGTTTTCTCTTATGCTTGTACAGGGTATGATGAAATATTAAATTGGGTAACAGCACAGCACTTGTTTACAGCCTTGCAGATTGCTGGGCTTGTATACTAATAGAGAACAAGAGGGGAAGAATAAGGGAAAAGAACAAATAGTTCTGTCGGGTTTTTCTCAACAGGCGCGCGTGCTATTTTTGCTATCAGTAAGTGGTGCAAACAGGAGATACAAATAAGCAACTTCTCCATGACTGCGTATTCAGGCAGTAACAGCAATAACAAACTATCACTCTAATAGAAGTTTATGGGGAAAGATTTTGATCTAAAAATTAGTTTCCTGGTAACTGTGATTCAGTTATCGAAATCCTGATCTTGTTCCCCTCCGTTTGTTCTAATTACCCCTTCCGATTCCCATAAGGGTTTAACAAATGGGATTTGTAGTCTGCAAGTTGCTGTGGTTTTTGTTGCTGTTCCAGGTCTTTAAATGTGTTGTGTCAGTGTAGCTGAATTTTCTACTTGAACCTAATGTTACAGCTTTTTAAAAAAGAATTCAGAGGGAACTCTTGTATTTTCTGATTGTTTGCGTCCTGTTTTTAAAAGGGAAAACATTCAAGTGTATGCCAGTTAACTCAGCTACAGGCACTGCACAGAAATGACTTTGAATTTGTATTCTGGTTAGGGAGATGACGTCTGCACTCTTGAAGGTTTTACATCACCAGACAACCTGCAGCAAAACGAGACCAGACACTCTAAGTCTGTGTGTTTTGCTGTTAATTACCGCTATACCTGTCTCAGAATGGAGTACTCTTTCATTGTTTTCTAGCCCAGCATCTTACTCATGCAGGATCTGCTGTATGTGTTTCATTATTTCATGTGGCCACATTCTAATGTAAAGTTCATTGTCCCCGACCATGCCTGAAACAGCTCTGCTGTTTTCTCCCTTGCGGTAGCTTGCAGCAAATAATGATTTTTATCCCTCAGATTTTCTTGGTTTGCAGCTTTTGTCTTGCCTGTAATAGAAGCCAAATCAATCTCATCTTACAAGTTAACCACTAATGAGACTTTAAAATCATCTCTCGTCTTCTGTTTCTACTTCCCTCTGCCTCCAGGGGAGCTTTAAAACATTCAGAGAAATATTGAAGAACTAGTACCACTATTTCATGCTTCTAGACTTACAGGTGCCCTGACGGGCATTTCAGCCAAACCACTAGTTTTATGACCAGGAATGTCAAGTCTATGCATCATTTCTGGCAGCTGTTACATAAACATCAATAGGTACAATCATCTTTTACAAAACCAGGACCTATAGCAGTGTTCTGGCAGCTTTCTAAAGAAACCTTCAGCTTTCCCAAGCAATGCTTAGATTTAAGGCTACCTTTTAAGTAAGACTGAGAATAACAAACCCAGATAGTTTTGTTTCTGTCCAAGCCAAATGATATAGCAGAAGCTAGTTATAAAGATTTTTAGAAACAAATCATGGTGGTGGTTGTAGTGTGTTCTTCGTAATGAATGGTGTTCTTGTTTACTTTAATCTGGCTCTGGTGTGTTATTGTGAGAGCTAAATATTTTGCTTATATGTGCAAGAATACTGAACCACCTGTCTTCTGCTTATATCAGTAGATTGTTTTGCAGTTTTGAAAGTTAGATCTCTTGAGTTAGCATATGTATGCTATGTTTTGAAAACAGTGATTTAAGGTATGTTGTGTGTCATAGATACTATATAGCTAAATATGGTGTAGCATTTTATAATAATAGTAATCGTGGCTGTCAGTAAGTTTTTAGTTTATTTCTGTATTTCATTACTTGTGTCTGTTTTGTGTGTCTTCAGAGATGTCTGGAATACTAGTGTCTATCTTAAGCTGATTTCTCTGGCTTTTCTCTTCACAGTGCTGTTTCAATTGCCATGGCATTAAACTTTTTTTTTTGAAAGGAATTGAAAACCAATGGTGGCATGTTATTTTCTGAATGTCTTATCCTGCATATTTCAAACAAAAGATGTGCTTTTGTATTCTCATCAGAAATTATTAGATTGCACTACACATAATTGTGTGTGACAGCATCCTGCTCTAAGAGATCCCTCTATTTAAAAAAAAAATAAAAAAATTCCTCCCAAACCCCCAAACAAAAAATAACTTTGTGTTCTCTGTCTGTAAAATGAATTTCAAAGGCAAATATGCTATAGAATATAAAGGGGGGGGGTAAGAAATAGGTTAAAAATGATAAAGAATGGTTGATTTAAGCAGACTATTTCTTTTGGTTTTGCAGTAGTATTATTGATTCCACGGAGTATAGCCAGCCTCCAGGCTTCAGTGGCAGTTCTCAGGTAAGGCAATACATGTGTCTGTGCACAGGGCGGGGGGAACGGGAGAGTTAATGTGGAGGTTGGGCAGAGATTAGGCACAACTCTGTCTGACTCCAGTCAACTCGAGTCTTGCAAATGCTTTTAACTGGTTATATGGACAAACTGGAGCCAAGACTACAGCTGTAGGAATGACTATGCATGATTGTGAGTGTCTACACTGACGCCATCAAAGAAATCTGGTGTAATATATTTAGACAGTGGAAGAGGGGATATTTTTTGCTCTTCATCTCATCTCCCAGGTGGGCAGCATTTGGGAAGGAAGGCAAATCCCTGACCCTTTGCATTGATCTAAATAACTTTGGATCAAGCTTGACTTTCAAAACAAGAAACATTCATTCTCCAAACATACAGCTGTTTTGTAGTTTGTCCTTCTTAAGGCCTTACAAACTGTGTTATAAATTCACACAGAGGGTAAAAAGTTGCACATACAGTGAAGCTGTTTGGCAAGCAGCCTCCAGACTGACTGATCTATAGGGCCTCCTGAATGCCAAACAGCACAGTTCTGATCTTGCAGCTCAGACTGATTCAGCTGGGCTGGGAAGATGACGCTAGTATCTAGCTGACAGCTTCAAAAAGGTTAAACGGTTTTGATTTAGACAGACAGACTGTTGATTACATGTCAGCTTGTGCCTTTGGTGCTCTCTGGTGGTGGTGGCACACAGCTATATCAAGCTGGTAAATAAAGTAGAAGTGCTATTGGATCTTATTTGATGGAGTAACTGATATAAAGAAAAAACAACTGATTTTTGGGCTGATACGCATGTATGTGTGCATGCAGGTTTTTGGGGTTTGTGGCTGTCTAATTAATTGGTAATTAGAAATTTCCCTCTATTAATATTTAGAAAAATGCTTGTAATTCTTGCTACTGTGGTCTGGGAGACTTTTGCTTGAACAAAGAATTGCAGCTCTACCTCACTTCAGAGGACAAGTGAAATGTGGTTGGAGATCTTATGTTCAGGACTCTGATATGGTATAGTGTGTTTGTTCTCTGCTGACCCTACTTTTTTCGTTTTGTTCTATTTCAAAGACAAAATTAATAGCATAGTTGTACTTCTGGTAAGTGCACAAAACCAACAATGTAGACTTCCTAGTCATTCTGTATGACAGCCTTATTTGTGTGAGAATCATCTTTTTTGTCCTCAAGAGTGCAACACCTCTACTCTCTAGTGTAAATTTGAATTAGACTTTACCGTATGTTTGGATGGGGAGATGAAAGAGAACTCTTGAAGTTAAATTCTTCGTGTAAAGGTAGTCTAATTTCAGCAAGACTTTACCATAAAAATACTTTGAAGAATATAAACTCAGTTGTACTTTTTTCTGATTGTTGGTCATGGCAAAAATTGTAGATTGGGCACTGATGGCTAAAAGAAGCTGTGCTAGGATGGACAGCGTAGCTTGCTTTCTCAATATAATTGTGCATTTGTGCATTGCTCATGAACATGTTCTTAGGGAAGAATTTCTATACTGCAAAGCTACAGGACAGTTTTCTTCCAGAAGCTGAGCTTCGGAAGTAAATAGTGGACAAGTAACATAAGCCCTGGGGAATTCCGCAGGTGGTATTTAGTGGCAGTACTTTTCTGATAGAAATAAGGAGCTTGTGTGTAGCTGTGAAGCTTTTCCACAGTTGTTAGAGGACTCCTCAGGGCACCTAATGGAGTTCAGACACTAAAATCACTCCTGATAACAGAGCAGTCCTAACTAATGGTCTCAACTAGGACAACCATAGTAGTTTTAGCAGCTGAATAAAAATTGCTTGGCTATGTTTTCTCTTTCCCCTTTTTTGTTTTTTTTTTTTTTTCTCTTGTTTCCCAGCATGGCTTAACCAGGGAGCAGACTTCATGGGAACTCAATAAATGTTTTGGTAAAACATGAGCAGTTTAAAATGCTTAACTGGGGAGGATCTGATGAAGATGGGTTAATGCTGTTTGATTCCCAGCACAGCTGGGTTGCCACGTGCCAGCCTGAGACCTGCTCTGGGGGGATTGTAGTCTGGAGACCCAGCAGGTGTATCGCACAGCAGGCAAATACTTACCGTGATTGATACCACCTTGGTGCGTACTGGGCTCATCTGGCAGATCAGACTTGGTCTTGCATTATGTCATCATGTCGCAGGTTATATTGCATATCACATCTTAACTTGAGACTGTAGCGATTGTTCTTCAATGCTTGAAGTCATCTTGAGCCCTAATCACTCCTGATGTGCCGAGAGAGGCTGGAGTCCTTGCAGGCTGGTGTGCAAATATAATAGGAAGGTCCTATAAAAGTGTTGCATTAAGTATTTCTTAAAACTGTGAAGTTCTAGAAAATTGTGGTTAAAAGGTGTCAAGGTAGGAGTACTTTCCAGTGTCCTAGTTGTGTGTTGACACTGGAGTTGCTTTCAAGATGAAACAAGCTGCATAGACTATAGGTGCTGTCAACATGCAAGTGTGAGTCACAATGTCAATGTATAGCCAGGGGCCTTGTGTGGGAAGCAGCATCTGGAGGTTTCATTGCGTGGGGCTTGCTTTTTCCCTAAAAATGTTACATTATTGTTCATACAGGTACAAACAGAATTTGAGTGGGCTGTGAACTTAGTTTGTTCTTGTTGGCTTGCTCGATGGTTGTAATGAAGGCAGCCCGTTCTCGTCTGCAGACTGAGGGAGAGTTGTACGTGGAGTGGATGTTGTTAGTGACATTGAGTGGCATTATGGACCTTGTTATGTGGTCAGGGATGTTGCTCATTAGTGAGCTTGATGATTCTCTAATCTTCTAAAATTTCCCCATTAACTTTGAGCATGTGATATGTGAGACTTCTTAAATACAAACTAAAGCAAGGTGCTCTTCGTGCTTCTTGTGTAGTAGAGGAATGGTATCCTTTTCCTTACTAGTGATTAAAACGATAAATACTATATTTTCTGCATTCTTCAGGAAGACAGCTTACCTATGTAGTTTCAATCCTTTGCTTCTACCTCTCACTATTATTGCTTGGGTAGATTGGGAAATTGCTTTAATGATGAGTTGCATGGACTTCTTTTCAATTAACCTTTGAACTTCATGGTGTCTTCTACTTCTGTCCTTATTTGCTTAGCTTCACAGAGAGTTAGAGTTGCTTGAAAAGAAATAATCCAGTAAGTAACTCTTTAAAACAAACACCTCATTCTTTTTTTAATGAGTTTTCTGCCAGGGATCTAGGAAGTATTTGTTGTACAGTCTGATTTGTGAAGCTGGAAGCCTGGTATCTTTGGCCTCTGCTGTCTATCTGGAAAACTGCAAGATGTGACTCCCCAAGAGTTGCTGCTGTCTGTCCTGCGTGTGAGGCTGGAATCAGTAGATTTGCAAAGGTTCAGGGAACTAAAAACAGCTCTTCTTGTTTGTCAAGTTAAAGGGTGCAACCTAGGACCCTAAGAATAACTGTTGACAGTGGCAAAAATCTTAATTTATTGTTGTTTTACACTTCTAACCCTTCACGTATGTTTACATTGTTTATAATTTGGTAAACTCTATTGAAATGAAACCCAGGCCTGGCTTTTCCTTTCTGAAGTGTTCCCTCTTCTCCATTCAGACCAAAAAGCAGCCGTGGTATAACAGCACACTAGCCTCACGACGCAAGCGGCTCACAGCTCATTTTGAGGACCTAGAGCAGTGCTATTTTTCCACCAGGATGACACGTGTCTCGGGTGAGTTCCTCTTGAGTGGTGTTCAGCTCCTGACATTAGTTACCTAGCCCTCAGAAAAGACTTGCTTTTGAGAGGGTAGCTTTCACTCGTTCCCTGCATGGAACATTGCTATACATCTTTGTGTATTACTCAGATCATCCTGATTCACTTGTCTTGACCAGTCTTTGAGGTTGCTAAATTTAGATCCTGTCACTTTGGAGGGCCGTATGTATTGCTTTGTAATCCTGTACTGTGAAGGGCATAACCTACAATAAACAGTTTCACTGATGCTTGTTCTGTAGATGCAGATGTTTGAAAGCAGTGTTTGGGTTGTCTTTCTACTAGATGTGGTATAAACACAGTAGTTAAAAACATTGCTATTGAAATGCTACAGAGGTATAAACATAAACTGATAAATGCTCCTGTAGTTAGCATGCAATAACACACTTGGAGGTTATCCGTTATGTTGTCTAGATTGAGTCTTGGTTAACAAATGGCTTGGAGGATAGAAGCTGAGTGTGCATCAGTGTTGTTGTCCCATGGGGCACACCTTAAATTTAAGGCTTGTTTTGTAGAATTAGAAGCTGTTTTCACAATTCCTAGATTGCCTCATTCATAACCGAGTAACAGTGTGACAGCAGCTAGAGTAACTATTACCTAGTGGGTGGATTGTTCTTAATGATGTAAGACTCTTTTAAGAAATGAATGGGTCAAACGAATGTGTCTTGAGTATGAGGAGGGTTGCTCTGTGTCCCCTCTAGGAAAGAAACTAGCTTTGGAAGGGGGGAAAAAGTTTTGCCTGCCACAGCCCATTGCCTGAAAAGTTTGCAAATTTGCAACACCAAGCTGTGAGCTGCAGTTCATATGAAGAGTGACAGACTGCAGCAGGGAGCAGCCAGCCCTCAGGGGATGGCAGAAACCTCCTGGGGACAAGAAAAGCAAGAGGCAGAGGTTGCTGTGGCAGAATATCTTTATTTGTAGCCTTGGAAGGCAAGAACCAACCTCCCAGGACACAGAGATCAGCAAGAGAGCTGTGATAGAAACCCCCACTTTTTTTTCCTCCATGACTTAATAGTTTAAGTTTTATCCACTTTAAAATAAATAAAAATGAGTCTTGAATAATAAATTGGCTTTAAGTTTAAAGACTGCAATGTGTTTTAGGGTAGCTTACTCGTAGGTAACTCTACATCTTCTACCTACTTCAGAGCAGTGACTGACTTGGGTCTCATCATGCACAGCAAAATAATTTTAACAAGGGGTGCAGCACATTGCGAGGGTGCTTTAGTAGCTGGAAGATCCAAGAGGCTGGTTGTTCGTGACGAGCCAGTTTCCTGTGAAGTGCTAGCAAGTACTTTGCAGACTACAGGACTTCACAGATCACACTGAGATGTTTTCATGCAGTGCTAACTTGGTGATGCATAACTGTGTTTATATTATAATAATACTTACTAACCAAGGATAACAAATGGGGCTCTTCCCAGCATTCCTTTCTAGAAGACATCTTTCTTCATAATTGGAACTATAAATATGAATGCAGTGAAACTATTTTTTGTATTCATAAGTGTCAGCCGCACCAAGAGTGGAGGATTTGCAAGTGCAGGTTTTTTTCATAAATAAGGGATAACCTGCGATACCTGATTAATTTTTCTTCTCTTAAGTCATTCCTGCTTTTTGACACATTTTAAATAGGATTTAATGTGGATTTAAAGCTTTTTGCAAGAGGTGCCTATGACTGTTCTAGCAGGGAGTAGAGACATAATATAATTGTAATTATGAAATGGCCTTGCACTTTGACAGGGAAAATGTCTTGAGAAATAACATTCGGTTTTCCATGTACGGAAAAAATTGTGGGAGAACTGTGTGTTTGATCTCTAAATGAGGGAAATGGAAGAGTAGCAGCTATTTGTTCCTATCAAAGTGTCAAAGGAGGAAAAGGTCTTTGAAAAACACTGACTGATGTTTACATGCTGCTGCTTGAACTCTTTCCTGTAGTGGTCAGGTGCTGATGATTTTAATTTGGAGCAGTACTTTGTTCATTTTGCCCCATCTGACATGGGTAATGTATATTCTAGTACTCTTAAACATAACATGCTAATTACCAGCTTTCATTGTTCCTTTATATGATCAAACATTAAATAGTGTATAAGGGACACTTCAAAATGCCTTACAAGTGTAAAGCAAGATAATAACATCTGATGGCAAGGAATTACCAGAGTGCAGAAAGTGATTATTCTCTCTGTTTTCCCACAAGAAATCACAGATGTGTCTTGCTTTTATAGATCAACCTTTTCGTTTTTTTCATCCCAGTGTTTCCAAGGCTTTCTAATAAGTCGAGCTTTGTCATTTCCTTATGCTGCTGATAAGGAAACAGATAAGGATAACTTAACTAGTGGGTGGAATTTGATCTCAGCTGCGTGAACATGTTGAGTGTATGGCTTCTCTGCTGCTGCAGTGGATGCTGTGGTTTAACAGGGGGCAAGGTGTGCATTAATGTGATTTGCAAACTGGCCTACCTGTAAACCGAGGCGCTGTGTGTTTGTGCTGTGAGGGCAGCCATAGCTGTAGGTCCCTTACATTGCTCTGGTGCAAAAAGACAAAAAGGATGTGGGAGTGTTAGAGGAAATGGAGAATTGCTGCAAATTCTGGGAGTTTTTACAAAGCCTGAAGACTGTTTGTTTACAGAATGAAGAATGTTTGACTGCAGATGTGTGATAGTGCCCATGTCACATCACCATAAGCTAGGAATCTTTCTTTATTTAGGAAATACTAAATTTTAAAATGGTTTACATAATATTGTGTTCATCCTGAGAAAAATTGGAACTTCTGAGGAATCGGGGAATTACTTTCAGCTATCTACATTGAAATTTAGTTTTAACCGTTCCATTTTCCATAGAATATTTAACATTGTTATTCAAGCTGTCTCAACTTCACCTTGTCTGGTGAAGGTCATAATTTTTGCAAAACTTAAGGAGTACAGGGAGTCTTCTGGTTTCATGCTTGTCTTCCTTCTCCAGCCCTGAAACAACTCTTCCTTAGGTCTGTTGCTTTTGAAGTAACAAGACAAATATTTTTTTACTAAATTGACACAAAATAGATGCTGTAATTGACATGGAATGTAGGCATGTTGTAACTGAAGCACGGGGAAAGGAATATACTTTCACCTCCATAGAAAACCAAACATGTTCTTCACAGTGCATTTTGATACGCTTTAAGGTTTTTTGTTAATAATCTATGTGGTCCATGGGCTCTGAATTTGAATAAAATAAATGAGCTTATCTACCAGGAAGGCTATACTTGTCATCTCTAGGCAGATTCTCAGCATGGTAGGTTCACTCAGCATTGCTCTGAAAAATCACACTGCCTTAATGGAATGCTAGAGGTGAGAGAGAACCTCCCCAGATAACAAGCAGAGGTAGTGTCATGTGAAGACATGCATCTTGATTTTTTTGTTTGCTATTGAGTTTATCTTCTCACTCTGTTTCTGTTCTCCCCAATGCTGCTGCTTCTCCCTAGATGACAGCAGAACCACAAGCCAGCTGGATGAGTTTCAGGAGTGTCTATCCAAGTTCACGCGCTACAATTCTGTCCGACCCCTGGCAACACTGTCTTACGCTAGTGACCTCTACAATGGCTCCAGCATAGTATCGAGGTAAGACTTGCTGCGTCTCTGACAGTGCATCTCATGCTGATGCAAGCTGCTGAGGCCGAGTTAATAACCCATATTGAACAAGTTATGGTTTGTACATATATAACACTTTGTAGTCGCTTCCCAAAAATAGTTTTTCCAATGTGTGATTATCATTGGTCTGCAAAGTCACTCAAGTACCACAGTAGTGCCTCTTATTCCTGTTGGTGTTGGTGAGGTGCCAGTGAGTATCTGGAGCTGTCATGATAAAGCATGAAGCCTGATGTCCTCTTCGTGTTAGTATAGTTGTGTTGTAAGCAATGCAGTTCTAACATTTTAAGAAACATCCATCTTGCTTGGTGTTAGTAGCTTTAAGAATCTGTGGTGGTTTTAAATATTGTTTGTGGATCCAGTTGTAATGGCAAATATTAAATAACTGAGTTGTTTGTGATTGCTTGAGCTCTTAAGTGTTGGAAGCTCTGTTTACTGCATTAAACACTAGTGAGGAGGTGGTTGTGGTAAAGCCAACTCAACAGCTCCATTCTTGCCAACAACAAGTCTCTATCCCCTGCTGTGTGGGGTGGTCGTGTCCTGGGCACCACTGCTGAGGCTTGTCTGAGCCTCCCGTGGACCAGTTTGGACACTTAAGCTGGCAAAATGCTCTTGACTGTCTTTCAACAGAATTAGTTTCTTCCAGTTTAGGTCCATGAACCAGCTCCCTTAGGGGCTAAAGAGGGCATGTAGGATAGGGAGAGGCTGGGACCTGCCAACAGCTCTAACCTTAAACTGGTTTCAGCAGCTGTGGACGCATACCCTGGGGGATTTAATTAGTCTGTGGTAGCTTGTTTCGAGTTGTTGATGGTGGAAAAAATGATGCAACATATTAACTAAGAAATCTTTTCTACATGGCATATATGCAGGACTCATTAGCTTCTTACAGGCACGTTTCACAAATTTAAATGTGTTTGTTCACAGCAACCTTTTGAGGGAGAACAGTAGTATCATCTCTGTTTTATACATGGTGCGCAGGAGATTGGAAGAGGCCGTACCTGAGGTCTTGAAAGAAACATGACAATGACATAATGAATTGAACTGTTTTTTGACTTTTGGGTTTTCTGAGTTTCAGTCTAATGCCTTACAAAGGGGCTGTTTGGACAGAGACTGAACATCTTGAATGTCTGGTGGAAGACCCCAAGAAATTTGCGCTATGCGAAGAAATGAAAGCATGTGTAGCATAGAATACTTTTTAAAAGCAACATTGATTCCTTAACTACCGCAATATGTGGCGGGAATGTATAATGTCCGACTCAGTCACAGAGGTCAGAACAGAATAATCACTGATCTGATGTATATTTAACCTGCACCGATTGGGTTCACACTAGCTGCAATGAAATGCAGATGGGAATCTCACTGCAATGTAGACAAACTTCCTCAGCTACCAAGTTCAGCATGGATTGCATTTTGTTCCTCTGCCCTTTCTTCTCCTTGACATTCTGCAAAACCAGCATTTTTGTGGTATTTGGTTAGAAAATGCTGGAATGGCAGTAAATTTCACTCCTGTTTTGAAGGCATTATAGTTCTTGAGTGAAATGTATGTTTGAAAAGTATGGATGTTACTGTTGTTAAAATGAAGATCTTGTGAGGCCTCCCTCCAAGCCAGCACTAGAATTGGTAGTTAGATGCATTTAACTGAAAAATAACTTGGTTTCCAATTCAATATTCTCCCCTTCTCATGCTTGTTATTTATAAAAGCATTTAAGACATTTTTAGGGGTTTTAGTATGTGGGCTGAGTAAGACCGTTCACATCTGAGCGTGTCCTTAAGTGCTTTGATAAAGCAGGACTGTTGAGTGGGCTGCCACTGTAACTCTTGTTAGCTTCTGGCTATCCAAACAGTTTGTTTAAAGCTTGAATTTGTTAATCAAGAGTTTACATGTAACGTGTTGGCCAACACACTTCTGTGGTCACCGTTGTTCTTCATCCAAATTAATAGGCTTAAGTTCAGAGAGAGTCCTTGAAGCTAAATGAGGTGTGTGTCGTGGTGATGGCAGCTTAAGATAATAGAACAGCTTTTAGGTACCCAAAGATGGTCCAAATTAATTATTGGAGTGCTTTAAAAGGCTTTTTTAACTGAGTGAAATGCTGTGAAAAGTTTTATCTGCCTGACTGCACAGAGTTCTGAAGGTGTTCCTGGGCATGTTGTAGGAAACACCGATGAAATAATGACAAAAAGTAAGTCTTTCTGCTTAGCTGATGCTGTTGAGACAAATGCGTTTAAATACAAAGCAAATATAAGGTTAATAAGTAAGGAATCTTCAAATTTTTGAAAAAGTATTTTAAAGAGATATTGTAATTAAGAATAAAAGTAGAATTGACCAGAAGTTAAACTTGCTTGTACTTAATTTAGTTTGTTTTCTAAAAAAAATAAACTGCTGTTACAAACAGACAGACTATCAGTGTGTTTGGCTTGCATTGCTTTAACCCTATGTGAAGTTCATGCACTGGACTCCAAAAGCTCTGCTGGCTTAAATAAAGAGGTTTTTAAGATGTATTAGCTTTGTTTGCAAAGGAAGAAGATGGAAATACGTTCTTTATCTGCAAAACCTTCATGTTTGTTTAGAAGGGAAATAGAACTGGGTTTATGGTAACAGGATAAAAAGTATAATTAAAGGCTGTATATAAATAGCCTGAAAACCTGAAACTGAGCAGCAATAGTACATTTCTGAGTGCCTTGCCACAAGTAGGTTTATGAGTGTCTGGACTTCTCGAGGATTAATAAAAGGCCATAAACAACACTATGTATGTTGTATTACTATAAAAATTCTGGTGCAATAGTAGGAAAGCTACAGTTGCCTTTTGGGATGAAGGGATGAGCCAGTACTCTGCTTTCCAGTTCCAGGTTTCCCCAGCCTGGCAGGGAGGTTTCCTGAGGGACCTGCGCTGAGCTGTGCTGGGCTGGTGGCTCTGCGGTGGCTGTGCAGTATCCGCACGGTGGCAGCCGTCGGTTGCAGTGCCAGCAGCATGGGGCTGGAGGCAGGAGATGGGCAGGGGATGAGGCACTGATACAAGGCTGGTACCAAAGCTGAGCATCTTCCCTCACAGGCCTATGGCCTTATTTGGAAAGGTGTTCACAGCAAGATCATAAGCCCAGTGAGGGAGAGCTTCCTTACCTTGCTTAGAAACATGCTCACAAGCAAAACTTACAACCCTCAGTCCTTCCCCCCCCCCGCACCACTTATTTGCTTCAAGAAAAACCGATTATTAACAGAGAAGAATGTTCATAGAAAAACATGTTCAAGGCTTTGCTGTTGCTGGTTGCTTTAACATTTGGGGCACTTCCAGCATGCTTGCAGTGTGAATGTACATGTACCTCAATATGCTAAATGTTTTCTTTATACACTCGGTTCTCCTAAGTACAAAGTATTTACATGGTTTTCATAAGTATATTAAGTTTTGTTAGAATTGGGCCAAGGAATAAATTTTCCATTTATTACGCCCCCAGACAGAGCAATCATCAGACCTTAACTTTTCTTCTCCCTGCTTGCTGTAGCAGTAAATAGTAACGGCTTTCTTTTGAAGATGGGTCTGTAAACTGCAGCGTTAGCATTACAATGATTTATGTAGAAAATTGCTTTAGGACTGTCAGAGGCCTTCAGAGAATAATGTGGCAGTCTCACATTTTAAAAAAAAGAACAGAAAAATCCAAGAAACAGACTACAGCAAGATATCTGTCTGAAACCTGGTTATCAGAAAGCTGTTTCTGCCTGCCAGGTGGTTCCCATGTCTGATGGAAACATGAGTATGTCACTCCCAGAGGCCCTGAGGTTTGGGGGCAAATAGTGTGGGTTCTTGTTGTCTGCGCAGGCTTCGAATTCAGAAGAATTTGAAGGCTAAGCCAGGAGGGTTAGCTTACCATTTCCCTGACATCCAAAGGGTTTTGGATAGCCAAGGCTGATTATATTTATCTAAAAGAGTAGTGGTTTACAGAGATGGAAAGAAACAACTTGGTTTTTGGCTGATGAAACCTTATTCAACTTCTCTGTTGAATCTTGAGACAGTATTCAAAAACTGGAGCTTACTTTTGGGGTCCATTATTCCTCCCCCCCGGCCATTGCTTGCTTGTTATTCCATTTACCTCTAAGTAATGAACAAGATATGAAGAGGTTTCTCTTAGTGTTCAAACAATATAGTTAAGGTGGTTTCAAGACTGTATTTTTTTTTTGTGTCGACCCTTTCAGTAATGTGACCTGAAATCCTTTCTTCAAAGGTGAGCTTAAAAGAAAAAACATCTGTTAGGAGTATGCTTTCCGTGTATTCATTGAACCATCCTATTTTTTTGTTCCCCTTTTTACTTTGGACTACAGTTACTTGTCCATGTAAATTCTCAGATCTAGACTTTAACAAGGTATCTTTTAGTTCTGTGTCTCCTGTAACAAGCTCCTTATTTTTTTTTTTTATGCCCTGGTCTGGCTAGGATTAGATGAGCCATTTTATTAAGTTAGTGACCAGCAATACTTCTATCTTGGTGGTAAAGATAAATGAAATAAATGTAAGTGGGTTTATCCTGCACAGGATTATGTTTCCAAGTACAGTAGATGCTGCTCCTTGAGAAGATGAGAAATGAGATTGGCTGAATTTTTCTTATAGTCTGTTAAATCAATCACTTTTTTAATGGACTTCTATTTACAAGTGGCAGCTCAAAACTGCGGATGGATCTGTCTTACTTGGACTGTTCCCACAACTGGAAGGAAGACATAAGTGCTTGGATAAAGAGACCTGAACTGCAAAGTGGCTGAGGAAACTTGAAATGTAATACCCTGAACCTACTTGAAGTTTGTCTTTCTCCTGTGGTTCTCTTACCTTACTTCATCTGAGGTTTTGGCCCATAGACCAGAGGTTGTCTGGGGCTCAAATGGTATTTTGTTAAATTAGAGATGAGTCAAGTACAGAGCCTTTCCCTTACTTTCCCTTCTTTTTCTCTGGAGTGCGGAACTGATAGATTTCCTAGTACATAATTGTGGTCTGGATCCCTTGGGCAGAAGCTAAATGTGGCTCATACCAGCAGAAGAGTTATACAGATGTCAATTCAGATCTGTGAATTCAGAGTTCAGAGGTACTCTCAACTCTGTAACGTAGCCCTCCAAGTTCTCGGGACAGGCTGGTAGTACCAAAAGGGACTCTGAAACCAGAAAAGAGCATTTCTGCTCATATCTCCAGTCCTGACCTGAAAAGTAAACCTGGTGACTGCGGGGACACTGTGTCTGCTTGAAGAAACAAGACTGTTATTAATAGAATGTGAATTTCTGTAGCTTATTAGTGTTGTTTAATTCTTTAGCTGTATTTGTGGGAAATGCCTAAATTTGCTAGGAGGTAATTATCTGAAAAGCATTAGCATGCCTTTAGATTTTTTTGTTTGTTCCTTCCTTGCTAGCTAGAGGAGTTCATCTGTTAAATGGTAGACAGTTGAAAAAAAATATATTGAGGTGGTGTGTTAAGGCATGCAAAGGTGTATCGTGTGGGCATAAACAGTTCTGAGGGAAAAAAAAAAACCCACCTCATGAGTAGCTCAGCCTGGAGAAGACACTTGAGCTAATGATTACTAATATTGCCTGTATTAATAAATGCAGACTCTGAGACAGAGATGCTTGGAATTTATATGCTGCATAGGTGTTTTGTAGGAAAAGTTATGAAGTGACACTTATTGATGTTCTTACTGGATTATATGCAAGTGTGGGTATACATTTGTGCAAATAAAGGTGGAAGCCAGGTCAAGTTTCTTTCTATATGAAACTGTTAAATGAAGGCTATTCATCAGTACCTTTTGATTTTTCAACAGAATAGTTAAATAGCATACGAAATACTGACCAAAAAAGATTCAAAATGCCATCAAAACAATCTCCTGAAACAGATTTGGCAGTTGGATGAAAAATGCTTCAGATATGTGGGTTTTTTTTAACCTCATTCCATCATTACCAGGCAGCAGGACCATCAGAGTTAGTTGCCCCAGCCTATTCTTTGGCTCCTCAGGACAGCTCATGTGTGGTGTATGGACTTGATATTTATGAAGGCTGGTGCCCTGACTTGTGGTGCCTGTTGGATTGAAAGGAGATGTCTGAAGAGGTTACTGTCTCCAGCTGTCCCTCCTGGTGCTCTGCTGTGGGATGTCTGGCAGAAGACCTGATGGCAGCATTGGGTGAATTTGGAGGTTTGGGTTAATAATATGGCAGGCTGTGTACTGGGGCACTGGATTGGTGGTGATTTGTTCTGAGAAATGGGACCTCTGGCAGTGTGGTCAAATGGAGGCAGTAATGCCTCCAGCTGCTGCAGCTAAATCATGAGGGAATCATGGGAGCCTATGGATGGGCTGTGTTATTTACAGTCCAAGTACTGATGTAGGTTCCCTGTGCTGAGCTCTTTCAGATATATTTGTTCCTTGGCCTCTTCAGCTCTGTCTGCAGCTGCTGTGCTCGATTTTGAATAAACAAAATCCTTTTTGGTGTAGTAATAAATGCGGTGGCTTGAAAACAAGCTTGCAAGCTTTTGAATGGCCTTATATTTAGTAGGCACTTCAGTATCTATCACAACTGATTGAGTTCCTTCCTACT
Source organism: Stercorarius parasiticus (assembly GCA_013396915.1). Lineage (NCBI taxonomy): Eukaryota > Metazoa > Chordata > Aves > Charadriiformes > Stercorariidae > Stercorarius > Stercorarius parasiticus. Next base: position 1,154 of record VWZL01005387.1, on the reverse strand, counting down.
TCATGGCATAAGCCTGATAAGATGGTGCCGCTGTGCAAACGTTGGTGTGGAGCAGAGTTCTACCCTCAAACCTGCTCCTTATACAGCTTGGGCAGAGGCTGCCACCTTCCTGTCTAGAAATGTTTCCCAAATTTGAATGCAGAAAGAAGACAGCTGAGTATGTTTGGAGACTTAAAACCTATTCCACCTTAGTAATTTGTGCTGTCGAGGCTGTGTTCCTGCTACTGTCAGAACTATTCATAACCTACAGTGTATTAGTCCAGCTGGGTGAAGTGGCAGATCCTGGTTTTCAACTGTAGATGGGTTACCTGAAATATTACAGCAGGCAGACTGATCATTTGGCTTGAATTTTAAATAGTGTCATAAGAAACTGTTGGCATTTTTAGTTAATGTTTCCCTCCTCTAGCTTATTTAAAATGGTATTTGTGGAAAAACTGAATCTAATCCTCATGAACTTGCATGGTAATTGTTTGCAGTGGCTTTGGCTTATTGTACTTCTGTGTATCTGGCATATAAACCCAGGGATTGTCGTCATCTTCTCTTCAGCATGCAGAAGAGCATTGCCTAGCAGTAAAGTGGCTTTTTATCAATACGCTTTGTTCTGTTGCTTGCAAAATTCGGTAGTTCCCTGTAGGTTTTCTCATCATTAGTGCTAATTAAGCCAGGTTCCCCTGCATACATGTATGAAAAAAAAAACTTACGCAGTAAACCAGGTTGTCTGTAGCTGTAGTGTCTTATAGACAAGGCTGGAAGTCTGGTAGAGCTTCCTGGGAGATTTTGGGTTGTATTTAGAGGAGGTCAGGTTCAGGGTCTGATTAAGCAACTGAGTCTGCTGAACTTGAACTACTGGAGCTGAAATATCCCAAACAACCCCAAGGAATGGGATCAAACTGAAATAGCTTGGAGTCCTCTCTCCCATGGTTTTCATTAGACTTCCATTAGACTTGAATCTGATCCACTGAGAGGCCAATGGATCAGATTAGAGGACAAATCTGGCAATTTTGTGGTAATCTTGGCGTCACGTCTAACCCAAATTAATGTGATTCTTAGGGATGAAGGTGTTTCCTCTATGCATTGAAGTGGAATCTTGTTTATACAATTAATTTATACATTTATTAATTTATCTGTTTTGTATTCACAAAACAACAAGAAGT
>VWZL01005386.1:0-12832 GCA_013396915.1 Stercorarius parasiticus | reverse complement strand
TGTATTGATACCAAGGGTTGCCCAGACCCAGGTGTAGGACTTTGCCCTTGGCCTTGTTGAACGTCATGAGGTTAACATAGGGCCCACTTCTTGAGCTTGTCCAGGTCCCTCTGGATGGCATCACATCCCTTAGGTATGTCAACTGCACCACTCAGCTTGGTGTCATCCACAAACTTGCTGAGGGCGTACTCGAGCCTACTCTCTGTGTCATTGACAAAGATATTAAACAGTACTGGCCCCGATATGGACCTCTGGGGGATACCACTTGTCACCCTTCTCCATCTGAACATTGAGCCATTGACCACTACCCTCTGGATGTGACCATCCAACCAATTCCTCATCCACCAAACAGTCCACCCATCAAACCCATATCTCTCCAGTTTAGAGAGAAGGGACCATGTTATGGGGGACCGTGTCAAAGGCTTACACAAGTCCAGATAGATGACATCCATAGCTTTTCCCTTGTCCACTGATGTAGTCATCCCATCATAGAAGGCCACTTGGTTGGTCAGGCAGGACTTGCCCTTGGTGAAGCCATGCTGGCTCTCTTGAATCACCTCCCTGTTCTCCATGTGCCTTAGCGTATGTCCAAGGAGGATCCGTTCCATGATCTTCCCAGGCACAGAGGTGAGGCTGCCACGTTTGTAGTTCCCAGGGTCCTCCTTTCTACCCTTTTTAAAAATGGTTGCAATGTTTCCCTTTTTCGAGTCACTGGGGACTTCACCTGACTCCCATGACTTTTCAAATATGATGGAGAATGGCTTGGCAACTACATCAGCCAATTCCCCCAGGACTCTCGGATTCACCTCATCAGGTCCCATACAGTTATTGCATGCTCCAGTCCCTCAGGTGGTCATGAACCTGATCTTCTCTTACAGTGGGACAGAGTTTGCTCCCCCAGTCCCCGCCTTGCGGTCCATCCACTGGAGAGGTGTGGGAAGAGAGGCTGCCAGTGAAGACTGAGGCAAAAATATTGTTGAGTACCTCAGCCTTTTCTTTGTCCATCTGCCCACGTAACTGTTATGTGGGATGAAGTCCTACCTTCCTGGGAATGGCTAAACATATGCCCACTGATGAGTGAATGAATTCCTTCTTTTGCTTTGCTTGCACATGCAGCTTTTGCTTTACCTATTAAACTGTCTTTATCTCAACACACAAGTTTCCTGACTTTCACCCTTCCAACTCTTTCCCACCCTGCTGTAAGGGAATGAGTGAGCAGCTGTGTGGGGCTTAGCTGCCTAACAGCGTTAAACCACAACACCTATAAAGAGCAAGCATTATTTGGGTATAAATTAGATTTTCTATACATTATAAATATAATGTTTTCTTAGTGAAATGAAGTGTTAAAAATTATTTGAAATATTTATTTTTCTACCCATTTTGCTGCTGATAAAAATCTAAGTTACATATTTAGAAATGGAAGTAAAATCCTAACCAGTCTGAGAGCCAGTGAAGCACTCAATTTCTTACAGAGGCATTAAGCCTAGGGGGAAGGGCACTCTGTGGGCACCGTAGGCTGGAACATACTCAAGTCAAGGAATCTACTGTATTAAAGAAGGCGTGCCTCAGATGTGCTTTAATCACAATGCCTCACTGTGCACATCCGAATCTAGCCAACCTGCCCCTCCAGAGGATGTTCCACACTGTTGACACTGAGATGTGAAGCCTGAACATAGGACAACGTAAAACTTACTTTTAGTGACCCACTCTGGACAGCCACATACTTGCATTGTTCTGTTTCAGAAAACTAATTTGTTTTGTAGTACTACATGAAGACTCCTTGCCTCGAGTCAGACACCAAAATGACAGTCATCACAATAGTGCTTTGGCCAATACAGTCTGCAATTACTAATTCACAGGATCTAAAAATGGAATATAAATATAGAAAACAGTACAGGTAACAATGGATAACAATATCTGCCAAAAAACTGTTACCATAGCATTTCCTACAAATGAAAGTGTCCAGTGATTTCAATAATAAGACCTTATTTCAAAATCCTTAATTCAAAAATACCATCAATGTGCTCTTCCTCATTTTAGCAAATTCCAGGAAAATTTGGTATTTCTGCAGTAATAGAAGAACACTCCCAGCCCTTTTGTTCCTGTAAAGGACTAGCTTTTAATTTTTTCGTAGAAGAAATATAATGACTCCACCATCACCCAAGACTCCAGGTTTTAAAACAAGGACTTAAAATGCTGAAGGTGATGGACTTTTAAAAGGGTGTACCTTTTTGTAATTTATAACAGGTGAAAAAGGCAACAAAACCATAGGTCAGTAAAGATGCTGCTTCTTTGCTTTGGAAACATTGAGTGTAAACCTGGAATTCTGTGTATGAATTTGCTTTCCTGGCTGCACAGAAGCTCAGGTGTAATTGGAGGAAGGCTGTCACTCACACAACTACATAGACTAAGGAGAAAGGCATTTTCTTGGGCTTGGATAGATGCAGGTAGAAATGCCCACAGGCTTAGCAGGGCCTAAAATGCACCTTACACTAAGTAGTCTACCTACTAAACTATTAAACAATGTGCACTGCCCTGATATTATCATTTGAGTCATCTGTATTTTTATTTGAGCTCAGTGGAATTTGAATTAGGTTTAGTCAGTCCTTGCCTTGCTGAACAGCCTCCAGTCTCTTGGTGCCACAGCTCTGTCTGCTGGATCTCAACAAGCTTAGCTGCCTCAGACTAAGCCTAGGTGTTTAACTGAGAAAAAGCAGCAGCCTTACTGGGCATGCAGAACAACAAGCTTCAGAAGCTCTGGGAAGTTTTTGTCTACAATATTATATATTTAGACCAAGTCTGGCAAGTAGGCAAGTTAAGCAACAAATTTCCTCATTGCTCGCCTGGAAGTAACCACGCACATTTAATCTAATAGAAATTTAGACTCCTAAACCTAGTGTTGAATCAGATCCTCAGGTCTAACCTCATTTAGAAGACTCAAATAACTGCATGATCTTCAGTTTCCATAGATACTACAAAAGAAATCCGTCATCTGTGGTAACATAGTCAGATTTTATTCACGTGAAATCATGTTTCATCAATGTCAAAGAAACTGTGAGAAACAAAAGTTTTTCCATGAAACTTTCATTTTTTTATTTCAAATGTTTTGTTAAACCTAAAAATTTCCCTAGCATAGAAAAGAATTTGGAAAGTGAGAGGAGAGGAAGCAACACAGACACACCTGAAAGAATGGAATAAATGAGAAAAACAAAGCACCACTTAAGACCAGAGACAATGTTTGAGGCTGGAGGGAGGACTTGTTCTGCAGGAAATTTTTAAAGGGTTCAGTTTTATGTACGAACAATATTCAAAACTTAAATAGTGTCTAAGGTCAGAAGCTAAACAATGAAAGCTGAAAATAATGTTAAATGGGTATTTTCTAAATTAACAGTTTCCATTCTAATGTTTAAAGGATGTGGGGATATTCTGGAATACCATACCCAAGAACAATGTTAAAGTCAGAGCCCAGGCCTCTAATTTTTAGACACTTGACACTAAGTGAAATGCATCCCACCCCAGGTGACTGCCTGGTTAAAAACTGCTGGATTCATTTAGGGATGAAAGAGAAAGAGAAGGAGAGATTTTGATTCCTGGTGCAACAGAAATTTTGATATTGTCTTTTCTTTTTTTTAAATTCTTGATCTTACTAACATTTTACAAGTAAGTTTTTCTTGCATATTTATGTGAATTAAAGACCCACCCACAGCTTATCAACTCTCAGTCAAAAAAAAAAAAAAAAGACAGGTGGCTTTGGAATAAGAAATAGCTCAGATTTAATTAATATTATATTAGAATAATGACAGCATTCACAGTTCATAAACTAGGGATCCTCAAAATCATGAAATTATCTAATAAATTCTGAATTTGAAACCAAATAAATGTTTATTTCAATACACTGATATTTCCTTTAAAAGTGCTGGTGAGGAAGGAGAATGGATCTGATAATGTATTCTATTGCCAACTTAATGACCTGTAACAAAAATATTTAATAGCACCATAAAACTGGCAGAGTTAACACCACTGTATTCACAGCAGTCCATGACTGTAATTAATTAGTTATTTATACAGAATTATTTAATGAAATAGAGAATAGTTTAATGAAATCTGCGAAGTCAAAGTGCCATGTGAAGAATTTCAAAAGTGGGTCCCTCCAGTTAAACTCATTAATTTTTTGTGCCCACACACTTGTAATCTAATTTTCTAATGCTACACTGAGTGCAGCTTTTGAAAATCTTGAGTTACTCCAAAGTTTAAGCTTAGACTCCGTGTAAATAAATATTACCTGAATGACTGGATATTTGTATGGGACCCCAGATCTCTACCTTTATTATCAGAAATGTATGCCTGAAGTCTGAACTTCATGTCTGTACTATCTCTACAGTAACTGGAGGGAGACAGGAACCTACTTAGGAAGATTAATCTTTCCTGTCTTGAACATTTATCTAAAGAAGATATGAATTTCTCTTGGAAGATGCCTGTTTCCATTGATAATTGGGAATCAAGATGTCTAACATAGCCCAGGCCTCTAATTTTTAGACACTTGACACTAAGTGAAATGCATCCCACCCCAGGTGACTGCCTGGTTAAAAACTGCTGGATTCATGACATATACATATGTCAAAATACTGACCTTGTAAGGCAAAGTTTATATACAAGTAATTCTTGTTCCTTCCTCCTAGTGAAGAATAAGAAGTAATAATATTGCCATCAAATTACAATTCTTGAGTCTGAAATTATTTCTCTCTGTACATTTCTGTATTATATAAAACTGTAAAAACGAGCAACATTTATTAAAATCCTAGTTGTTTAAGTGTTTTAAAAAATAGGATTAAAAAAGATAAAGCATAAAGTTAGATTTCTTGGCAAGCAGGATGAATTATTTCAAGTGATGAGCACTTACCTGTTTCCATTTAGATTTAACTCTTTATTCAATACACCTTTACTCAGGAATGCATTCTTATAAAGATGAGGTCATCGCATTAGGAATAAATCTTTAGGCTCAGGATGTCAAAGATACTAAAGGCAAGTTGGCATCTAAGTCCTGTTAGGACAGTTGGTATGCAGAAGCTGGACATCTCTGTGACAGCTTGGCCTTTGAAAATCTGTCTCCTGGTGTTAAATTCACTTCTTACTTTCTTACAGCTATTAAAGAAACAACAACTGAAATTGTTTGACATCATAGAAAATTCTTACCTGCAGTTTGCATGCTCTTGTGAAATGCCCTAAGTTTTCTACATTTGCTTAGTTTTGTTGTAATAATCATTGTTCCTGTTGCATGGGAACCAAATGTCCTGAACAAGCAATTGAGTTAATAGGTAAAATGGAATAAAGTGTTATAAGTATTATCTTGATCTATCTCTCTCTTTTTTTTTTGTTTATGCTTTTTATTCCCCTTTTTACCCTGCTGTAAGTGACCAGTTCCTTACAACCAGAAAAGTGAAAAGGGGGCAGATGAATCTAGTCAAACTCATCTAATCAAGTCATGTTCACTTCCGCTAAACAAAGACTTCAGTCAAATGAAGAAGCCTGAAAAGAGTCAGAGCATAACAGTGATGATTCACAACAATTTCCCACTTGAAAATTCCATTTAAGAATTTTTCACCTACTCTTTTTATATAATGAAAAGAGGGACTGTATTTGGATTAAAGTTCTGCTTTAGATTAAAATGGAAATAGTGCGTTTGCTTAGTTTATGTGGTAAAATTTGCATGATCTTCCTTATTATCTGCTTGTTTGTGTTTTATTTTTTAATTCTTTTTTTTTAAGAAAATCTGTCTCTTGGTACTATTTATTCTAATTTACCGTGTAATTCAATAGTTTTGTTTTAGGGCTAACTTGTAAACTATTCTGAGCTGCTTTTTTTTATTCCAAACAATACAGTTGCAAATGAAGAATTAGGACTTGTCCAGCCATAGCTCATTTATTTTCCAGGGACTCTCATAGCCTCCAGGCTAAACATCTGCGGAGACTACACCCTATTTGAAGGAGTTACTTCCTCTTCAGAAGCAGCCATGTACTGTTAAATTGACATTATACTCTACAGCTTTTGAAGCATGCACCATTGCCAGAAGTGAAATCAGAACTCCACCCAATAGAGTGTATACTTCAGAGTGTCTTGCAAGTACGGTTTATACGGACACTGCAGAAGAGTAGTTTGTGTCGATGTAATGCATATAAACCTCCTAAACTGTTGATACATGGTTATTGCAGTGGAGATTATAACACATTTCTTGGATATGCTATTCTAAATCATTGAGGCTTTTAAAAAGCTGTCTATGAATGTAAAAGATATCCTAAATAATGAACACTTCTCAAAAAATCAGCATCCCCAATCCCATAGTGCCTGTCCATTTCTTAAATTTCACTTTGAAAAACTAACTGCTTTAAGTCTTTATTTTTACTATTGTGCAGATTCTATATATAACCCTTTGATCAGTGGAATTAATTTATGTTCTTAAGTATAAATTTCTTATATATATTAAATATAAATCTCTGATATATAAATATAAATCTCTTCATATGCAGCACCACAATGCTATCTCTGAATAAAATGATATAGACTACTTCTTCAAATGACCTTCCAAAAACAGAACAAAAACTGACATGAGCAAATATTTAATACATATGATCTCCTGTGACTCCCAGAAAATTGAATGATTTTTTCTATTGTTGCTGACTGTGGTGAAAAATATAACATCCCAAACAAAGGGCTCCTTTGTTATCCAAGATCTATGATCCAGAGACCTCTAAAAACATGTTGTCTGCCAAGTAGTCACAAGCAAGAACAGCTGATTTAATGCACAAGTTATGGAACTATGTGAAACTGCAAAAGTTATAAGGATAAATGCAGGAAAAAAAATAATGAATTAAGTGGTAGGACAAGACAGCTGTTCAATCACATCTATCTATTTCACATTTTTATCAGTCAACTGGTAGTGAGAATCAGAGTTTCTCTGGTACCTTAATCAACTTCAGAAGGTACTAATTAAAGGGTGAGGATGGGGAACAGCGGGCAGGAAGAGCTAGCAGTAAATTAATGAACTAGAGTCAAGAGAAGCAGAGTAACTGAGAAAATGATAGGAAACAGGAACAGATTAGAAGAGATCAGTAATTGGAAAGTGTAATAGTGGGGAGGAAACTTGAGTGGTATGTGCAGACAAAGAGCTGAAAAAGAACTACAGTAACCCTTGTTTTTTGCTTTTAACACAGACATTTCCTTACACACAATTAAAGTAGATTTAGGGGATTAAGAAATAAATGTCTCAGAGCCTGTGGGAATAGAGTTGTTAGATCTAGTGTCTTGGCCGCATTTCAGTTTGGATATTGCCCCTATTTTTTAAAGCCGCATATGGTAACTCTCTGTATTTCCTGTCCTAAACTGCCAAGTAGCCTTGCTTTATGTTGTCAAATAGCTGCTTATTCTTGAGTAGTTTGTGAGTCTTTGGTGTGAAAGATGGTATATCCAAGAGTCTGGGTCAAATAAATTGCTTGGAGTTGCCAAAAGGAAGTTTTACATGGCAAAGGTTGTAAAGGTAAGACCTTCCCAGAGTCTCTCCTGCAATGGGTGTGTGAAGGGCAAGGAAAGAAATGTATTCAATGCATTTGAATGAGTTTCTGGCAACAGGACTTCTAATTTGGTTCTCACTGGACTTGATGAACTCTTTGGGACAAGGCAAGGGATTTGGAGTCCTTTTGATGAGTCCAAGAGGTAGCATTTGCATATGTTGTGTTGTGAGAGAGGATTTTAATACAGCTACTTTCATCCACTCAACAGCATAAGAATTCTGATTTTACATTATCTGAAACAAGAAAAAAAAAAATGCAATGCTGTAGCAGAACACTGACCTCCTTAAGTCTTTTCCTGGGCAGTGAACTGAGTAATGAATTGTGATATCATCTTTACAATTGTCATTAATGAGAAATTAATCCTTCCCTTAGGAAATAAGACCTTCTGGATGCCATTAGTCAAAGTTGATAGACTCCCTTGCCAGGACAAATTTCTTCTGGCTATACTTACACAAGCACAAACAGACATCTTGACTTCTGTGACTGCTTGGCCAGTGCAATAAAATATAGTTATAATCTCAGAAACTAAAAGGGAGGAAAGGGAGTCATAAAATAATTACCTCCTTTCTGTTTGTGCCGAAGGCCCTTTTATAGTTTATTTCCTATCTGTATTTAGCACTGTTTCCACTATGATGGTTTTCAGACTCATTATTCTTTTTTTGGGCCTTATTTGCTTTTACTTTTTCAAATAAGTGAAAAAATATCATCCTACCAAGAATGCTGTTACAAACTCTTCTTTCATTGAAACTTTTTTTCTCACCCAATAGCCTTCTCTTCTGCTTCATTCATCCTACGGTTGATGAGTATTACAATGGATAGTTTTGAGGGTTACTGGGTGAAGGTAAAGTTCAGGTAGGTTGCCTTCTGAATGACCCTCAGTGGCAGTTGTAAGTGGGCCAAACAGTTCTAATACGGAGTTCACCCTTACAATGGCCCACTTCACCATTTGGAGGGTTGTGGAGGGAGGAATGGTCTTTATTATCCGAAAAGATTGTGCAGCTAAGCAGCTTGCAGTTCACATCCTAATGGTTAATTTTAATGGACAGGTTGTGACATTATTCTGAAAGAAGTTAAAATAACATTTTCACAGCCTGTGGTAATATAGGAAGTCTTGCTGTAATAAAACACCCTATTGATACATTATCAGCAGAAAAAAAACTTTTACGTGATAGCAATGGATATACAAAAGCAAGAGAATTCATTCTCATGCTTTTCAGATTGTGCTTATTAGAGTTATTATAAGGCTTTATGTAATACTGATGGTACATCATTCTATGGACAAGGTTTATTTAATGTTATAGAGGCACTAGTTAGAATACCGTTTTCCCTTGATGCATGTGACTGCAGGAAGACATGCAAATGCTAACACCCTTTAAGGTACTGTAAGTAAATGTTTTCTTTTTGCTGCTTAAGATGTTTTTCTTGGTTGGAATAAGTGTTTAAGGTGAAAGGGATTATTCACACCTGATTTTGTTAAACTGGGTAGAAGAGTGAGATTCTTTGAAAACGGCATGAAAATGTTGAAGCACCAGTGCTGATGGCAGCACCGCCGGGATTTTATCAATTTCATGTGTGGATTGTTTCTAGTGATGAATGCAGAATATCAGGACCCATGTAATATGAAAAGAAGTGGAAGCATGGATGAAAATGAGAGTGCGCTTTTGTTTAACATCTTAGTAGGAAGAATCCCGATGGGAAAAATTATTGGTTTTTTTTTTCCAAATGTAATTCAGTCTTTGAAAATAGAAACAAATATAATCTTATAACAACATAATTAGTTATTGGCCTCATTTTTATGGCAGAGGTAGGATTGTTTGGATGCCCTAAATGATTATTTTGAAGCCTACGCATATTTGAATTTCTTTTAACTGGTTTTCTAAAAGGTACTCTGTCATTGTAGTCATTTAATTCTAAACTTGACTCCAACTTAGTCTAGCTTTTGTCTGTAACCATTGTACAGTGATTGTCTTGACAGTGTACCCAATCTACTTGCAGGGTTAAAATTGGGTCAGAATAACAATGTGTAGCATATTTTGCTATATGAATTCACGAGTAATATAAGAATGTTTGTGGGAGCCGTGTAATTACCTGTTCCATTACCAGAAGACTGCACCATTATTATCTGTATTGATGTGGGCAGGAGTGCACAGGCAATATAGTTAAACACACGCTATTTTTGTGATCTAAGTTACTGAGGAGGTGATGCACACCAGCCGTAAAGGAACAATTGCCATGACTTGTTTTCTCATCCAACTGCATGCTCTTTGGCAAGTTAACAGGGGAGAATTACATGGGTTATATATAATGGAATGTCTGAACAGCTGCTGTGGTGAGAGCAGTCGACAGGTTTGTCAGCTTTAAGAGTAATTAACCAGCAGGAAATCCATTCCCAGGTGGCTACTGGAAAGAATCAAGTTTGGTGAGGCAATGATGGGTGAGAAAATGAGAGTAGAGATGTGTACAAACATCTCTCTCTTTTTATAGAACAACAAACACTTTCCTGAAATTTCTGAGGTTGAAACGTAAGAACAGAAATACTGGTTTGGTCCATTTGTACATCTAGACCCAAAGCTTGTCTCCAGCACTGATCATAAGCAGGTACTCAGGATAGGACAAGCATATGGCTTCCTAATATGCTCTCAGATTCCAACTGATTTCAGCTCAGGGGATTTATGGAGCCCTGCGTAGCTTCTCTCCTTAATCACCTCCAGTGCACGACTCTTCCAGGTGGCCACCGAAGCTTCTTTGAACCTTGTCAACTCTTTGCAACTGCAATGTCCTTTGGCAAGGACTTCCATAGCTCTGCTGCCACTGCATGAGAAAACACTCCCCATTCTTTGCTCTGAACTTGCACTCTACTTTTCTCTGCTGATTGTCCCTTCTTCTTTCACTGGAAGAGATGGGGAACTGTCAGCACCTATCCCTTCTATTCCTCATACTCGTGAGTATGTATACCACTCTTATATCCCCCTTTTCCCACACCGTGTCTTTCTCAAGCTCAAGTATCCCAGCCTATTTGAGTATTCCACAAACAGAAGCCATTTCATACAAAATTTGCTTTGCTTTTCTTTGAAGGTACTTACCGAATGAAATTGCATTTGATTGGATAAGTGGAGTGATCACAATCTAATCTTTGCTCACTTTATGTGAACTAGCTTATATAAGCTATTATAGATGAACCAAGAGAAAAAGATACTGAATGATCTCTTTGGTGATTAGTTACAGAGAAGTTCAAGAAAATAAATGAATCCAAGTGCCAAAATGTAATCCCTTGCTATTAATTTGGTCCAAGTCTGTGGAAGACCTGCTTTTTCATAGCACCATAGTGATGCAGTAGTAATATCTTAATTATTCAGATTGCTAAGTGCAGGAGAGGGACTAAAAAGTGTACAAGAACTTATTTTGCAAGGAAGCTATCAAAATAGAAGTGAACCAGAACTGGAGGCATTCACCTGCCAAATCATGAACAAGCACAGTTGACCGAACCAATAATTTTGTATTATTCTTCAAATAAGTGTCTAATCCAGCTGTGCTACCACCCTGGACAGGAAACTGGAAAACAGGACTCCTTAGAGATGATTAGGGAAAAAAAGCATCTTGCTGCAGGTAGGAATCAGGGAGTGGAATACAGGGGAAATATGGATTGAACTGTGCATACAAATCAGGGACAACCTGGAAAGAATTTCAAAGAATTGTTGTTACCAACATTGTTTAATTAGCTATTTAGTAATTGGTCTCAAGATATTTACATCTTTTATTCACAATAGAACTTATAAAGCAACCTCCACATTTCAAACAAAGGAGAACATAGTATTTTCCACGGTCACACCCATGGAGATGGCAATCAGGAAGTGAAAATTATGCATCCAAAGGACTATGTATAATGATCTTTAATACAAGGCAAGTTAAAATACTTTCAGAGTTCTTAATAAAAAACTTTTAATGGAAAAGCAAGGCCTTAAAAACGAATTACCACATTGTTAATTTTTACACTATGTGCATGTGTTCTGCTTATTTAAATATAAATACATGTACAAATAATGTAATAGAATTGTTAATATGTTATTAATGGGTATATTAATGCTTCAGACAGTGTTATGAATTAGCCATAAGTAATAGTATTAGTTTGACTATTAGGATATGTATGCTTTGATCTCTGACTTTTTTTTTCCAAGATTTCATTGAAATAGTCTTTAAAGAATAGTTTTCTCCACAATATTTTGAATAGGTTCTTACATATTGTATGTGGACAGCTTGTTGTGTACTTGCTCATTAGCTTGTACCAACACAGGGACAGGATTGCTCCACTTTGCCAATGGCAGCAAAATTAAGCTTAGCCCCAGCTTGTGCCTATGGGAAGGATGACTGGGAAAGAGCCCAGGGAGTAATTAATACCTCTTCTTCTTCCCAAAATGTGGTGGAGCTGGAAAGGAAAGACATAGCAGGAAAGGAAAGAAAAGGGGTGTCATAATATCTTGACACGCTCTATAACCCCTGTATCTTGACAGCCCCTATGACACCATCCAGCAGAGCTTCATCTTCCAGAAATCTTCTTAGCGCAGTCAGCAAGTACCAACTGTGTCATTCCGGTCTGCGTGAGCCAACGATTACGGGGCAGAGCCACACTTGGATGGATTTGTGTGGGCATGTGGGGGTAAGCAGCCGCCCCCCGCGGTTCCCCCATCCCCTCGGGCAAACCACTGTGACGGATGCCNCTTCTTCCCAAAATGTGGTGGAGCTGGAAAGGAAAGACATAGCAGGAAAGGAAAGAAAAGGGGTGTCGTAATATCTTGACACCCTCTATAACCCCTGTATCTTGACAGCCCCTATGACACCATCCAGCAGAGCTTCATCTTCCAGAAATCTTCTTAGCGCAGTCAGCAAGTACCAACTGTGTCATTCCGGTCTGCGTGAGCCAACGATTACGGGGCAGAGCCACACTTGGATGGATTTGTGTGGGCATGTGGGGGTAAGCAGCCGCCCCCCGCGGTTCCCCCATCCCCTCGGGCAAACCACTGTGACGGATGCCTTGCAAGAACACGGTGGCTCTGTGAGCTCAGCAGAGGCTGGAGGCAGCTGTGACACTGGTGACGGCACCGCGGTCGCAGCTTTCGTGTCATGAAGCACATGCCCTTTGTGTGGGATTTACTGATAGGGAAGAGAGGCTGGCTTCCGAGTAATTAAGTGGGTCCATCCCAAATGTTATTTCCAAAATCCTGTCTGCTGTCCACCTTATACATCAGCTCAGTCCTAAAGTGGTCAGGCAG
>VWZL01005385.1:33183-189738 GCA_013396915.1 Stercorarius parasiticus | reverse complement strand
AGGGCTTTAAATATATATAATAACAATATATATATATATATAAAAATATATATATATAATATATTATAACGACTTGGTGCAGAACTGTTTATTGCTCCACACACGCAACAGAGGTCTAATAGTCCTTACAGATACGTGTTGCAGAGTGTAACCCTGTACGTTTGAGGAATAAGCTTGTAGCCAGAAATAAAATAAATAAATATATTTAATTTTTTTAAAATTTAATCCTCATCATTTAAATTCTAAGTAAATTATTCAGTATTCTGACTTCAGAGTACCAGGCCTGAACCTGGTACTCTTGAGATCATCACCTCTTGAGATCACACCTTGTCTTTCCAAACAAATGCCACTGCTTCAGGGTAGTACAAGGAACACAGCAGCTTAGTCTGTTTTACTTTTCAAGACTATATTTTAATTAGAATTGGTTAAATCTTCCTTTCTCAGCTTGCTTTCTTTTTCTTCCTGTTTCTCCACTCCCTCCTCCTGATGTAGTAGGAGAGCACATGAACCACAGGTATATATATATACTGCAGGCATCACTGCTCTGCTGTTATGTTCGACTGCATTGAAGAAAATGAATCTTTTCAAACAGGTGAATTTTCCAACAGAAATGGACCAAACAGACTCAGTTCATTGAATAGAAAATGTAATGGTGATCTAAACCTATTACCTTCAATGGAGTCTGTGACATTTTCTTCAAGCATATTGATCTGCTGGAGAGAGAGGTGGGGGACTGAGGGAAAAAGGGAACTTTATTTTTTTACTTACTGTGTTGCGTCAGTCATTGTAATGCTAGTCACAACGTATAGAAGACTCATAGAATCAACAGGGCTAGTCCTTTTGTAGGAGCTGCAATAAACATTTCTGTGAGGCAGAATTAAAAAGCTGCTTCAGAATCAACTCTGTGTATATTTTAAAATTGCTAAGAATAAGCTTAATTTTCTCCTGCTCCCCTCCAGTATTTTCCCTTGCACAATAGCCAAACTAATTTCAGCCAAAACACACCCAGTGCTTGTCCAATGGTCCATTCTTCTTTTGTAATTTGTAATACCTTTCAGCTAGTTAATCACATTTCTCCCCATGCATATCTCTTTCTACTAGGCTGTTAATAGAGACTGAATTAATTTCAAATCTTATTTAACCTAATTTAGATTGGCAACATGTCTGTTAGGAAGGAAAAAAAGAAGACCACCAGCCTGTTTCTTGTATATTTTCTAGGATATTTTATTTTATTTGGTTTTGTTTTGTTTCGTTTTGTTGTAGTATCTTGTCTCTAGAGATTAGCAAAGCAGCAGAGAATTCTGCCTCATTACAGAACTGACATTTGTGTTGTTGTAGTTAGGGTTATGTTAGTGTTTCTATTATAAAGTAATTCCTCTGCTTTACTGAATAAAATGATCTCTTATTTGGAAATTTTTACATGAACAAAATGAATTCAGGATTTGTTCCTCTACTTGTGATGATACACAATCTTTCCATTGTTTAAATCTACTTTTGAATATGCTACAAATATTTTTGTATTTAGGGAATATTAGTAAGACCCTTCCACTAGTACTTTGCAGGGAACATCACCAGTAAAGATAGAAGACACAATAAAATTCCTTGGCAGGATCACTGTGCTAGTGAAGTTCTTTAATATTAACATAATATTGAGTCCATTTATTTTGGCATTATCTTAATTTGATCCATTTTGCACCGTGTCCATGGTATATATATTTTTTAATTTGTGCCAGCGCATGAAGCTATTGCATTTTGTTGTAATCTGAATTTTATAATCTTGCCTATTACTTACAAGCAATCTGCTGCTCCAGTTGTTCCTAGGTGTTTTTATAAACTAATTTAACATCTGTTTGTACTGTGCAACTGTATCAACTTACAAATGGGTAATAGAACTTAGTACTGTTGAGAATTACCATGCAGATAGATGGAGTTGCATTAGTAGAAGTAAAAACCACTCGGTATTTCATTGTAACTTCCTAAATAAGCTTTGTTATCAAGATTGTTTTATTTTCAGTTGGGCTTCTGAATTGAATGGCTTGGTTATTTACAACAAAGTATCAGCCAATATGTTTTATTTAGAAATAAATAAATAAACACTTTAAATCATAGTTAAATTGAGTTTTAAAGTTCCAAACCATTCTTTATCCATAATGTGATTCTGGGATCTGAAGGCATATATACAGTACGTGTTAGCAAGTGAATAAATGTAAAGTGGGAGTTAAAAAATTGCTCTGAATCATTAGAAAGATTTAATTAAGATACAAAGCCTGTAGACTTGTCTGGGCTGCACTGAGAGTAGAATTTAGCCCCCAAAAAGTATGAGCCCAGAGCACTGAGTTTACATGCTACCAACACCTCTATTCAAATCTGTTTACTTACCTTGGCATATTTAATAGGAAAACCACTGTCTAGTGCTGATTATTTCCTTTGGGTCCCTACTATAACGTGTTTCTCTTTAAATATTTGCCAAAGCTGCTTCTGCTACAGGTGTTAAGAATTGTATCATTAGCAGAGATAAGATAGGAACTCCTAGATGTCCACTAAGATTGAAGTTTTGTTTACCAACGTGTTACACATGTAAAGAGAATAAGGTTCTGCCCCAAAAGAGGTGAAAGGAGATAGAAATTGATTCCTGTCTTTTTTGGAGATAAGGTTTGCTGCACAGAGAAAAGTATTTTGTCGAGGGTCATACATGTCTGTAGGGAAAACAGGAACTGTAATCCCTAAATTCATGTGTACTCAAACTCAAAGTCTACAGAACGTGGCAAAGAGCCTTCAAAAGACTCAACTCAGGCTACCACATTCCCATGATCCTACACCTTGGTTAGTGAGAATTCCCAGTTTTCAGGACTTAGTGACATCAAGGATAGAGTACTTCTGGAGCCATGATGGGGCAGTCAGCTGGATTAACTCACCGATCTAACACAGAAACAAAACCAACGTGTTCAGCTCAGGTTTGTCTCTAACAGTCAGTGTGAAAACCTACAAGATTTTATTCAGCAGAAAATGCCTAGTCTGTGGTACTTCCTCAGATAAAGGAATTTTCTGTGTTGATGTACTACATCATGACTGACCAGGTAGCAAAAGACATGTTGGGGGGGGGGGTATAAAAAAAGAAGAACACATCCTCTTTTCCTGAATTTTGCCTTTGACCTTTCATTGTTGACTATTGACAAGGTAGCTCAGGGTTTGCTTTAATGGTGCTGTTCAAGTTCAAGAAATAGAAGGGAGGGTTCTTCTTTTTTCTCCCCCCCACCTCCCACTCCCCCTTAGTGTATCCGAAGAGAAATAACATAAAGGAACAGGACACAAAGAATGTGACAGAAAATATATATACACACACACACACACATATACAAAAGGGGTGTTCGTGACAGTGTTATTTTCTTTTTTTTTTCCCCGTTGATCTTTTGCTTTCTATTTGTAAGAATGGGTACACACATCTTTTTATTTTATGGGAAGACACATATATATACGCATTCAAATGTGCATAAAGCTAAAAATGGCTGTGGAAGAATTTAATGCTATTGCTCATATAACATGCATGATCTTCTTAAAAATATTCTTAAATAAATAGTAAATTAAATGCCTTAAGACTGCTGAATATCTCCAGCGGAGGGAATATATCCCTTCAGAGAACTAAACATAACATGAAAGACCACGAACATCACTTTAGAAAGGGTGACAAGCAAAAGATATTCTGTAAGTGGGAAAACCAGGAGCAATAGTTAAAATTTTGTAGAGATATCCAACCATTTCATACAATGGTGGTTTACTTTTTTCCCCCTTTGGCCAGACACGTTCTCAAGCTCTGAGAGAAGTATATTGCCAGACTATGAGAGAAGTACATCTCCAAAGGAGTGCAGTGCAATGCAGGATTAGAAAGAACAACAAAGCAAATGATTGCTAGTGACTGTATCAGTTTTAATACATCATTACTCTGATTTGTTTCTGAATGTGGAGATGTGACTGTGAGGTATGGTCCCAACCCCATCTAACATCAGAATTAGCCCTGTTATTGACAGGGGTTGGATGGGCTACTGAGGTTTATTCCAACCCAAATTGTTCTGTGAGACTAGAAATTCCTGATACCTTCAATGTCTCCAGAATGGGTAGTAATGTCAATGAAGATGTTGTAACAGACTTTAGCAAGAACTATCAATCTTAATACTGATATCAAGGGCAAGGGGACTTGATTGGCATGTACAGCCTTGTCTGAAGTCCATGCTGCTGCAACGCCATTAATTAGAATAAAGGCAGCATGTATTTGGTATGTCTTATTTTAATGTAGACATATTCTTTGTCTTTTTCTCTCTAGACTTCTTTCGGTTCAGAGAGTAACAGCGATAACTGTCAACTGGTCTAGCAAACCAAGGCACTTCTTAGAGAAGCATGTGGTGTGATCTTTTACTATAATGGCCCAGATTGACATGCAGCTGTAAAACACACTGTGAGATAGCTCACTCGACAGTTCTAGCGAGTAAAGGGTGCATTTATCACTTTGCTCTCTATTATTCATAGTGCAATAGTTTGTAGGGCTCCTAGTCATGGACTAGAGCCCGGTTATGTTAGATGTCTGACATTTCTGTAGACATTACTTAACTGTTTTTACATCTGAACTCACAAATAAAGTATTTGTCATTGTTAATGAAACATTAAAAATCTGACTGATATATATGCATAATGTTCAGAAAAATATCGCAAAAATATTGTCCACTTACAGAACATATTTGCAATTGTGAAAAGCTTTAAAATCTATACTAAAACAGTTTTGCATTAAAATGTCCATTTATTTTATTTATATCGAAGGTTTCTGTTGGAATGGATTTGATGAAATTTGATGAAATATTTACTCAGAGAATGTTAAAGCGAGTTATTTTGACTTTTTCATTTCATACTAATAGTGTTGAAACACTCCATTTTCCTAAATGAAAAATATTTTAACAAAGAGAAACAAATGAATATATATTTCTAACTTTGATATTTTTTTTCTGTTAAAACATTAATGTTAACCGCATATGATATAGATTTTATTTGATAACTGTAGGTGTGTAAATATAATTACTATGTGGGTATACATACAAAGATAATCTAAGCAGGGGGAACTAAATACATCAGCGTTATAAAGCAGAAATAAAATTATTTAACCATCTGGAACAAAAGTATTTGACTATATGGAAATGAAATGTTTCCACATTAAAAACAACAAAAAACACTTCCCCCCTGCACAAACCCAACCTTTTGTTCTAAACAGATTGCTTTACACATTTTTCCCTCTAATTTCCATTTTAGGGGAAAATAGCGTCATTCATGTCGGTAAATTCCTAAAAAGATCTTGGGATATACTATAAATGTCTCCATGATTAAGTAACTGCTCATCAGATGATGTAAAAAGGAGATAGACAATCACATTATGATATTCCGATTAATCTGCTGTGTGAGAGAGTTCATTCTGGCACAGCCTTCAGCTGCCAGCATCTTTTACTAAACTACTAGGATAGTGCTCTGTCCAATGATTTTTGCAGAACAGTCATATGCAGTCAAGTCTATAAAAGCCTAAAAGTACTATAGCAACACAACTCTGCATTTTGTCATGAATTATGCCCAATTCTCCATAATATTAGATCTTAATTTAGTAAGGACCCATTCTGGTAAACTTTGACTCCGTTATCTCTGCTTCTACGTTTAAACACCTATGGGACTATTGGGTTGGATCTGCACCAATTTCTACTCCAGTTTCTCACGTATTTTCCTGAAATTGATGGAATTACAATGGAGTCAAATGACCAAAGAGAGAATCAGACTCACAGGAACTGTTCACATGACTGCAACAGCATTGAACTTTTCAGACAATGAAAATTATGACTCATTGAATTAACATTCAATTTCAAAATATCTGGATGGATGAGGTCCAGGATTTTTATTTGCCTGGATTATAAGTAAGGACAGCTCTCAAATAAGGCCAGAAACCTTAATCTAAATGATCACAGGCAAGTTTTAAATGAAAAACTGTTGGAGGAAGCTTCATTGATTCAGAAGTGTGCAGTTTTATTGTGAAAGAAGAAAGAAATGGGTCTGAAAGCTTGTGGGGATTATCAGGAAAGAATAACAGAACCCACATTGACTGAATACAAAATGTTCAGAGTAATAAACAACAGTGTTATTAGCAAATATAAAGCCTGTGGTAAACAATGCCGTGATGTTTCATTCACTTTAATAGGCAGGAACAGATAATTGGGACAAATAAAGTACCGAATACTGTCTCTAACCACCTTTCTGAGCTGCTCTTAGAACAAGTGAATCAGGTCCTGGCATGCTGCAGAACTCAGCAGTAGCTTTGGAAACCAGCTTTTGTGTTTCACTAAAAGAGTATGTTCACATTGCTAATGGAAAACAACAGAAGCTAAAGACGATGGCTCGAATTGTCAGATCTTCTATTTTTTTCTTCCTCTTTTTTCTTTTTTTTTTTTTTTTTTTTTTTTTTTTGTTTTTAAAGTGGTAATGAGAAGACGGGGAGACAATTCCACACATTCATCAAAGAGCTTGCAGAACTCTTTGTAATTTATCTCCCATTGAAGTCCCAAACATTTCTAACTATGGGTGCTTTTAAAACTAAAGTTATTTGTTTTATCTCGCAACACTCCTCTCTCCATGCCCCCACATAGCAGTTTGTGCATGGGATAGGTCATTCTATTTTATTTTCCTCCCATCTGCCCCTATCTTTCTTCTCTCTGTCTTTTTATTAGTTGAGAACCAGCTAGAGATTTGCCTGGCACTAAGGGTGCTAAGGGAAATGCTGGAGTTGTTCTAATGCATTTGCGTCTGGGCTATCCTCAGACAGCAGGGGGGCTTTGTCATGTCAGCCATATTTTAAAGTTATGACAACATTAATCTTGACATTGAATCATAATTACTCCTCACCTGGGGTTTGATGTACCCAGAATTGCCACTTGCTGCTGTGAGCAAGTGTTTCACGTTAGAAGTGATATAAGCCCAGGTAATGCTTAAAGTGGGAGGATAGGGGAAATGGGTCTTGGCAATTTGCTAAAGCTTTTTATATAGTTTTATTGATGTAAAACGCCAGCCTAGATTTCAGTAAACTGCACACACTGAAATGCTACTGCTACAAATGCAGCGGTCTGGCATCACGGCATGACTTTCAGATCAAATAGATAGCAACATTTTGTAACTTTTAAATGAAAGAAAACCTTTTTCCACTGCACTGACAACTCAGATCAAGTGACAAAAACTGTACTCTGAGCAACAATTTTGCATGTGTGTGGAATATGTTTTGTCATTCTTCATTCATGCGCTGTCCTAACTTGCATTCGACAGTTGTGTCAGTTTTACTTTAACTAAGACTCCAAGTATTCTTGCTGTATAAGCACAGCCATGAAAGCAGGTAAGTTGAGATATGGAGATATTAACAAAATGTGTGTGTGTGGGCAGGTTAAAACACTGGGTTTTGAACTCCGTGAGCTGACTTTGGTACTTAAAGTCGGGTGAAATGTGCCAAGACATCGGTAATTTAGTACTGAAAGTCAGAGAAGAACTTTGTGATGAATAGGAATTCAAAGTCATACCTAAGGAACACCTCCATCTAAAAACTCGTTCTCCCTGAGTTTCTTCTACAGTTAATTGTCAAAGATGGAGAAGTCAAAAGAGTGATTTAGATTACAGGTGGCCTGACTCTCCTGCTACCAGGAGCTTAAGTGACTAAGCATGTCAGCTAAACGCCTCTGCTTAGTGCAATGCATCAAAGACTTAGGACCCAATGGGATATAAGGACTTGAGTATCTAATCTAGGACTTACACAAAATGTACAGTAAGCACTTAAACTGTCATCCTTAGCTGACCCCTAATGTCCAAGGAGCTTAAAATCCTTTGCCACCTGACTTCTTTAGTTTAAAGTTCCCCAGGTACCTATAACGGTATTAAGGTTTGGCAGGGATGAGCAGCCTAACTCATACCTAATATTGATTACAATGCAGCAACTAGGCTTTCTTCTGCTCAAGTCTCCTGGGGGATCTAATTCTAGAAGACAAACTTAAAAAGGCCTAATAAGCATTTATAGTAATAGGGATATCTATGCGCTGCAGTGGTTTCCACCTCTCTTTTCAAGCAGATTAATGGTTGTCATCTTTTCTTTAAATTAACATCTTAGTAGTTTAAGCACTTTGCAAAGATGTGGGAGACGTGTTCATTTCCACACTTTAAAGAGACTCAAACATTTCTCCATCAAGCACATACAAAACAACAGGATGTACATTTGCCATTCCAGCTGGAGGCAACAGATAGAGAACACTGATTTTCACTCTGTCTGCTGAAGTTATAGTGGTTAATAATCTGAATTTGGGGGGTGGGGTGGTGATATGAACACAGAGGAGGAGAGAAAAAGAGACAAAAGGAACGTTGTAACAGGAAATTTAGGACACTCAGTGATGGCAGAGCGAAAATACCTTGCACTTACTGTGCAGGGACAGTATATTTTCCAACAGTGTCTATAAATTAACATATACACTCTATGTTTGCATTCTGGTTTATTCTGCAGTACTTTTTTGCATGCTCGTATCCAAAGGATCTGAAAAGTTAATCATAGATCTGGTAAGAGAAGTGCCTAAATACTATGTGTTCTGTTGAGTTACACACTTACGTTTATTTGATATTTCAGTAAGATCCCTTAAAACATACCCAGTTTTGTATCCTGTGGTAAGTCAGTACTGTGTCCAAACCCTGAATCTCCATCTGTAATAAAGGGATGTTAGCATTTTCATACCCAACAGAGTAGGAAAGACCATTGAAAAGATACACCTTGTTCAGATACCAAAGAATAAGTGTTAAAATGCCTAAAAGAGAGAGACCTGGGTTTAGTCACACAGCACCATGCTTATATTTATAACCCGTAATGACAGCGAAATCTGTAAAGATGCTTTCTTGACCTTACAGACCTTTGTGTCTGCCATATGACTCCATGTATTTAAAGGGGAAACTCTACTCCGAGTCTGTTGACCTAGATGAGTCAATAGTTTGGGTCCACTTTCTACTGGACGTATGCTTACACCATAGCTGGCAGTATCGTCTGAGGAGTAAGTATAAACTGACGAGTTATTTCCATGCTTGGGAACAGTCTTCTTGCGTTACTCTCAAGGACCATTGGTGTGACGTGGAGGAAGATCCTACAGGTACTAATGGAAATCTAAGTCAATGGTTAGCATACACCAGTCTTAAAACCATAGATATACACATTAGGTTTCATGCTTATACATGTGTGTATATAGACATACATACACAATTGTTGCTCTGTTAAGCTGCCCCTTGTATTGTTTTTTGTGCCAGTAAAACATGGATCTAAAATACCACTCCACTTAGCAAAGCAGATAAGCGAGAGTACGAAGAGTGAGGAAAACTGCTGATAACTGGGACAATAGATGTTCACTGATAAAACCCAATGATAAACCTTATTAATTCTTTGACACATTAGTACTTGTCCTGTGCCCTGTAGAGAAGGATAGACTCACTAAAAGCTTGTGAGGTAGCATATCTAGTGAATACAATACGAAATATAGTTAATAAGAATAGAAATCTCTGAGAAATTAGACAGGATTTTTCAAGATTTCTCTGACCTCTAACTTTATTGGCCAATTTTATGCAGTTTATTTTGATAAAAACCTTGTGATAAAAATATGTGCTTAATTTTGCCACATTTTGACTGAAAGACACATTTCACACAGCTCACATAGCCACATCTGAGCAAAATGATAGAAAAATATATGAATATGTTGCCTTAGACAGGTGACTTCCTGAGGGGAGAGTTACAAACCATAAAAGGCAGTGAAGAATTGGACTTATGGATTTTTCCATGCTTTTGTGAGACAAGACAGTCTAGAAAAAAGGCAGGTGAGATGTTTTCCTGGGAAGTAACTTTACCCTTCTCAGATACTGGTACTCACTTGCTTTTTTACTGCAGTTTTGTTTAGTTTGGTTTGGTTTGTAAATTTCATGCTTAAAGAGAAAAGGAACTTCTCAGAACACATCCAGGCAATATGAAGTTTTCTCTTCAGCAAGATGTGCTTGTATTTTAAGGAAGTGCTGTAAAGTTTTCAAAACTCTTAAGTCAACTAAAGAAGAATATCTTGTATAAGCATTATGATCCATAGACAAGATCCCCATCTTTCTGATCGTTATCTCAGATCTGCACCATTGCATTGCATCACACCAGCCATCATCTTATGTTCTCCAAATTTGCCACAAATTCCCTCAAGCGATGGGAAGGATGGATAACAACAAACCTTTGTATTGAAATGTATGCCCCATTGTATTACCTTAACCAGATCTTTCAGATGGTCCTTCTATTCTGTTTCTATTATACCAAAAATTCAAAAACACAGAGTTACATTTCTTCACAAATTGGATGAGATGTGGAATTGCTGTGATGGCAGCTGAGCCACCAGAGGTTGTTATACTTGTCTCAGTCAATATAAAATGCCACTTTCTCACACACATACACTCAACTTACAATCCACAGGAGAATGAAAGAACTAAAAAGAATAGCCACATGAATATCTTATGAGTGTTTACTTATGAAAAATCTCCAAGGTTATTCAGCAGAAACAAAAATATTGGACATTTGTTATATATGCTTAACTATAAGATACAAAAATATGCTGAAGCAAGCAAGGGAAATTTATCAGCCAGTTTAAGGCTTTACACCTAAAACAAAGTTTCTGCTTCTTTTCTTTGCCGTTTGCCTTTCTGTGTGTATAATTCAAAATGTGCATAATAACAAAAACAACACCAAATTAATATAATTCTTGTTTGCAAAGCTACTGAACCTTTTTTTTTTTTATTGTTTTAAGAAATGGATTTTATTGGTATGTGTTTAGTATCAGATGTATCCTCACTGCCTTCAATGAAGCCAAATCCTAACTTACACACCCCTTAACACTAAAGTATTATCAGACCTTTTCATCTCCAAAGACACAGTTGTTCAATTTGTGCCCTAAACTTTTTCCCTTTCTTTTCTGGGCCTTGATTTAACACTTAAGTGATAATTTTAGCACTTGAATACTAGTGGTACTAGTTTTACATAAATGAGAACGAAATTTCCTCATAAGGGCAGTTTCTGAAGTACTGAAGTCACTCAAAAAACACTAAATCCCATTGACTTTAAATTAAACAATAATTGGACAAAGGATATTAAACACTTATGAAGAAAGGCTGGAAAGCTGACCTTAGCCAGGTAAGAGTTTAAACAACTACTCTAAGGAATCCTATTCATAATCTTAGTGGCCAAAGAAAATTAATTTAATGGAAAGGAAAGTTGGCAGAGGGATGCACTTGGAGTGAATTGTAACTTGGTGTGTTATGTTTTCACCTGTCTTTGAATGGCCAGAGTGACAAAGTTGCTATTTCCCTAACAAAAGTGTTTTTTTCTACATTTCATGGAAATGTTGAGAAGAGAAACTGGTTTGGTCATCTCATTTTACTCTAACACATGTATTATATTATCTTCTAAGGTGATATAAACTAATCTAACTATTTTTTGGATTTATTTGTCTGACCTTAATTTGAAAGAAAATCAGGACAGTTTTTTAACGGTTGAAATATTTTCAAAGTAGACTTTGAATCAGCTCTACAGGTCAATAAAGTTAATAGTTAGTCACTGGTAATTAAGACATAAAATAATGGTCAGCCATTTTTGAATAGTAAACCATGTAGCTGGTAGAAAACAGATTCTGGATTTTATTTTTTTTTGTTTTGTTTTGTGTTTCTCTTCCAAAAATTTTGCAAATTGGTCCTAGCCTGTTATAAAACCATGATTTCTGTTGACTACTCTACGAATAAATGTATTTTTTTGTGTACTGTTTATGAAACACATTTTTTTAAGGTGTAATCCATGTGATCTTATTTTAATAACAACAAAATCAGGTGTCTGTCTCAAATCATCTAGTTTTTTTGTGTTGTAAAAATGAGAGAGACATCCAGGGAAAGCTAAAATTAATGCTAAAATAGGTGCCTTCTTTGGAGCTGAATGTTCTTCCAGTGCCTAGTGGGAGACAGTATCCAACCCATTTAGAATAGATACCAAAGTTTTAGAAAATTAAAACTAGTGTAGATTGATCCAGCCACTCATGTTAGCTATTACTAATTTATGAAGTATTATAGGAGAATAAATCACATGTTATTGATTCTGGATTATGAGTAGGTTGTGTTTAATTACTTCTACAGCATTCTTTATATCTTTTCCAACCCTGGAGAACAAGAACTGTCATTAGATATTGCCTTCTCACCTTTGGGAATCCAGTGATCCTTATATTTCAAGTAAAGATTTCTACTGGACAGAGAGTAAAACAGGTACTTGAAGATCTGTTAATTTTTTATTTTTTAAAAAAACCTTTTTTTAAAAAAAATAGGTTTATCTGAGATACAGCTCTTCTTCTTCATAACTCTATTAACAATACTTCAGTGTTTGTTCAAAATAAAAAAAAATAAATTACCTTTTGAATCAACATCTCAGTTTTTTTCTCTATGAATGAAGATATCCTCTTCTGACAAACTCATTTTCCATTACTGTCATCCCTTACCTTACTGCATTTCACAGCACCACACAGCAGAATGATACAACATTCATCGCAATTCCTATTAAGCTGTTGCAAAGTCCATAACAAGTGAAGTCTAATTCTGAAATGTAACTAGACTTTATTACACTGCAGAATTTGTTTCAAACTATAGTCTGAAAAGTAAAGGTAAAAAAAAATAGAGTGATTACAAATGAGGTCTCCAAAGAAAAAGGTAGAAATACTTAATGTAGATAATTATGCAAACAAGATTTTCATATCCTAAGTTTTAATAAAATTAGATTTAACAAAGCTCTCCAAGGAGGTGACCCTTAGGAGTTTATCAAGATGAGCATTCTTAACAGAAAAAAAATTAAGCTTAAGGCTAAATTGAATTAAGGGTGAAGAACTAAAAAGTATTACGAATATACTGGACATGAGTTGTGTACAGGTTCTCCCCTTTTTAGAATAATATTTAAAAAGTATAAAATGTAGAAGAAGAAGAATTAGAGAAGAAAGGGGACAGAAGAAATTAGGCTTTTCGTCCATTTCAAAATACGTTTCTTACAGTAAGTACAAGTAGTGGAACTGAGATAAGGTCAAGGTGAAATCAGATGCGCTGAATTGGCCAAAGTTAAATTAATTCCCGTTTTTTAAACGTGAAATCTTAAGGGACTTAGGCTTCCATATACTCATGTTGCATTTCAAATTGAGATTTTGTCTCTTAAGCTGCAAACATGCTTCTGAAAACATTTCTCCAGGTCACTCTACAGAGGGATCTGGACAGGCTGGATCGATGGACTGAGGTTCAACAGGGCCAAGTGCCAGGTCTTGCACTTGGGTCACAACAACTCCATGCAGTGCTGCAGGCTTGGGGAAGAGTGGCTGGAGAGCTGCCTGGCAGAAAAGGACCTGGGGGTGCTGGTTGACAGACAGCTAAATATGAGCCAGAAATGTGCCAAGGTGGTCAAGAAGACTAATGGCATCCTGGTCTGTATCAGTGTATCAGAACTACTGTGATGAGTAGGACTAGGGAAGTGATCATCCCCCTGTGCTCAGTACTGGTGAGGGCCCACCTCAAGTACTGTGTCCAGTTTTGAACCCCTCACTACAAGAAAGACACTGAAATTCTGGATTGTGTCCAGAGAAGGGCAATGAATTTGATGAGGGGTCTGGAGAACAAGTCTTATGAAGAGCATCTGAGGGAAATGGGGTTGTTTAGTTTAGAGAAAAGGAGGATCAGGGGAGACCTTATTGTTCCCTACAACTACCTGAAAAGAGGTTGTAGCAAGGTAGGTGTTGGTCTCCTCCCAATTAACAAGTGACAAGGCAAGACGAAACAGCCTCAAGTTGCACAAGGGGAGGTTTAGGCTGGATATTAGGAAAAATTTCTTCACCGAAAGGGTTTTCAAGCATTGGAACAGTCTGCCCAGGAAAGCGGTTGAGTACTTAAAAGACATGTAGATGTGGTGCTGAGGGACATGGCTTAGTGGTAACTTGGCACTGCTAGATTAATGGTTGGACTCAATGATCTTAAAGGTCTTCTCAAACCTAAACAAATCCATATATTTTTCCCCTGTATTATATGGCCCTGCATTTTATAATCCTACAGCATGAACTGCATGGTTTCTTTGTTTCTACTCTCTTTGATGTAAATATCAATACACAGTTGCTCTTAAAATGCCATTTCTTTCCTGTTTAAACATAATCAATATAATAAAAAAAAAAGAAAAAAAGGCAGAAATTATATTTTTCCCACATAGAAGATTACCAATTTTGTCCAGAGGGACAACTTTGATCATGTTATTTTAATTTTTGTGTGACACATTGTACAGAATTTTGCCCAGCTTTTTCTGGCCCTGCTTAGAGCCTATACCTTCTAGTTGTTCTAAAATGTCCAAGTGCACCTCAGTAAGGGCAAATAGAGGCTTGATCTGAATGATGGAGAATTTCCAGATAAAAATATGAAAGAGCATGCAATAAATCAGGCACATTCTGAATATTGCAGACGTACTGCGTATGCACACATTGACTCAGTGGTGCATGGATGTGGCACAGAGATCATAAGTCTTCTCTGATGAGGCTTCTGTATGTTCACAAATCCTTGACAAACTACACTTCAGTGAGTGGAGCTAATGGAGTAGGGAGGCAAATTCCCTTAAGCCAGCCTGGTTAATCTGTGCTTTCACTCAGACATAAGTCTTTCACCTTCATATTGCTGTTTCACAATGCAACCAGTGCCAGAAACGTTGTAGAAGCTTTTACAGCCCCCAGCCCCCTACCCTCTGCAATGGTCAGTGTGGAATCTAAGGTGTCTTTTCTTGGCCAGTTCCACTGAATGTTCTCCCAACAAGAAGATTGTGTGCAACCTGATGCAGAAAAGAGACTGAAAAAAATCTTCCACCCAACTCTTGAATGAAGCTGTTGAATTAGCGTAAACCAATGATAAAGATGTTAAGCATTTATGACTCCAGATGTATTTTAACAACTTAGGAACGGTAATTCACAGGCAGAATCTTACCTAAAAACTTGCCACTGGCCATGAGAAGACATGATTCAGGACAAGGAAGATATTTATTTTGACCCAGCAAAAGCTTCATCTTCCTACACCACATTGCTTTTTCTTCATCTAGAGACTTAGATATACCCACATACATTTTCCATTCCGACAAAAGGAAATTACAGTATTGCCTCACCACACCAAGGCATTTATATTGTGAAGTACTTAGAAAAATGTTGTTATAAACAAATTTTGAATTGTATTCATGAGAAGCTGCTATAGGTATCTTTAGTGTGGCAGTGATTTAACTACCCCAGAGATAGGAATAATGTAACAAATTTAACAGATGAGAACCGTGTATTTTGATGCTCTGGCATTACAGAGCCTTGACATTTAGGCATGAATAATTTCTGTAGATTCAATTTTATATCTCTTGCACTCAATTTCCCCCTGGATTGTTGGATTCATGTCAGATCAACTCCTAAAAGAAACATTACTCTCTATATTATTTAGAGTTTCAAGAATCCTTGAGAGAAATAAGTGATCAGTTATACCTGAAGCCTTACAAGACATGGATTAACCAATCCACAGACCCTACCCTTCCTTACACTTGATTCCCTTGAAGAATGGAAGCTGGCAAAACCAGAGAGATGGATTTAATGCTATGTTTGCTACAGATGCCTTATTAGGCCTCATGTAAGTCACATTGGGCACAGTTCAGATGGTTAATTTGGTCATGACTACTTGACTTGATTGATAATACAGGGAGCCAGGGTCTGCCATATACAGATAATAGATACACTGAATTGCAGAGCTGGCTTGAACTTGGACTTCAGATGAGTCACAGGGCGTAACTTAGGCATCTGTACTAGCAAGCCTGAATACATTTCTTAATCTTTTCAAATCTCCATGCCCCAAATGTGAAGTGGAATGATAACATCTCCCCTGACAAGCCTAGTACAAAACTAAATATACTAAATTTGCTGAGTGGTTGAGAAGTACAATAATCATTCAGACTTTCCAAACCTCTGAAATAGTCAGGGTCCAGAGTTCTGTTGTAAAACCATTCTGGTAAAAACAGTTTCTTGTTTGCCTAATAATAATGAATTATTTAATCTTATCTCCTTATTTTCTTGTCATGAGACATTCCTAACCTAGCTAGAGAAAACTGAAGGAGACGAGAGGAGAGGAGAGGAGAGGAGGAGAAACCTGGCAGCATGACTTCTCCCTTGATTTTTTTGTAGCTTGTTTTCAATTTTTTTTTAATTATCAGATACTGTCCTATTCTTACACACTTTTAATGCCCTCCATTGTATGTAATTATCTATTCTAGGTTCAGAAGCAATGTGAGCTTTTTATATTTGCAGATGGAGCTGGCTTGCCAAAAGGGTATTTTTATTACGAATTTTCACATAAAGGCGGCCAAAGATCTTCGCAGAGATAGGTGAATACCATTTGGAGGAGTCAGAAGGAAACAGCTCATGGCAAAGCCACTGGAAAATTCAACAGTTATCCATATTGGGAGGCAGTGGGCAAAGGAAATAGAGTATGTTATACAAGTAATTATGATTGCATTGTGGAAAACATCTCCTCAAAATAGATGCAAGGGTTGGGATTCATTTACAATGCACACATTTACACCTGAATGTCACCCTAAACTCTTCTATTAGGAGAAATAAACAATTTTAGGATTCAATTCATCTAGCCTCTCATGGATGTTGTATTTAGGATAAGACTTTGCACTAAAAGGGCCTATTTTTCTCATTGTGTTTTCTGAATTATTACTACTATGTGGGAATTGGGATGATTAGCTCAGACACAGACCTCTGTGCTGTAGACATCTATAACTAGTCAGATGAAACTTTCTCCAGGGGTCAGAAAAGTATGAACATGAAAATTCAACAGTAAGAGGAGAAAAACAGGTGTGTTTTTTCAGAGAATGGAAGGAAAGCCGTATTTGGAACCTAGTGACCTGTGCATATCCTCTGAGACTGTGTATAAGCATATGTACATATATAATGTCTGTCATAACAGGTGGTGTTCTTTGAAATTCCATGCCTTTGTGTACATAGGAGCTATTTCTTTAGGGTGGGATTATGATGAGTAGGGCAGCTATATCATTCAAAAGTGCTTTGGAATTCACGTTTGGTCTTGTTTCCTTTGCATTTATGTTAATTTTAGTCTCTTCTGATAGCCCTAGGAGCAATTTATAGACCTAAAATAATAAAACATTTGGCCCTCTTGCTGAATTTTAGTACCCTG
This sequence comes from Stercorarius parasiticus, assembly GCA_013396915.1. Classification (NCBI taxonomy): domain Eukaryota; kingdom Metazoa; phylum Chordata; class Aves; order Charadriiformes; family Stercorariidae; genus Stercorarius; species Stercorarius parasiticus. The sequence continues at coordinate 172,419 of VWZL01005385.1, read as the reverse complement.
AAAGATGGGAAACCCACAAAAAGCCCAGCTTCCTTGTTATCTCAGCTGCAGAAATTACCACTTGAGGCAAAAAGAAAAGCCTGTGAAAAATGCAAAGACAGACAGGAATGATAAAATCTTGAGGTTTATTTGGGTTCCTGGAGAATCAAAACACTCAGGCAGAAAGTAAAGGAAGAAAAGGAAGAAAAGAAAGAAAAGAAATAATAATAAAAAAACTAACGCCTTACCATTTCACTGGACAGAAACTATCTTCCTTTTGTTTCCCAGTTCACAATAAATGGTATTTAACACTGTGCATTTAAGTCACTTTTTGTTGCATTTTAATCTGGTAATTAGTTTTTCCATGAATCAAATACTTTTTAAGGAGATCAAACCGAAATAGCATTTAGCTTCATTCTGATGAGGCTGAAGCTATGCTTCATTTGACCAAGGGTGTTTAAGAGTTGAACAATAATGTGTAGTATAGAAAGTCTTTAGCGGCAACCTTTTCCATTCTAACTAGTGCATAATATTGGTTTTGCAATCATTTAGTAATTATATAAGGAGGACATATTTATTACGAATTATTGATTTTATAATTACTGCTGCTAGTGTTCACATTATTGCACAATGAAAATCTTTTAATATACAATGTTCTTCACCCTCAGCTGGCAAGCAGATAGTGCAATGCAATTTACTGAGTAGCCAAGAGTAGATTTTTATCGGCACTTTTTTTTGCCAACTACCTAAGTGGCTTGCTTTCTGAAAAAAATATTGCTAATGGCCCTTAAACCAAGAAGAATATCCAATATCTCAAGGTCATTCCTGGAAGATTATTATAGTTAGTCAACGGAGACAGAGAGAGAGAGAGAGAGAGAAAGTGAGAAAGAGAGGGATCAAGAAGTTTGTTTAATTGTTGAGTTATTTTACTGCTAATATCACCAGGAATTAAAAGTTATAACTTTAAATTTGCTGTAAGCTAAATAGACATAAAAGGCCACTATCACACAATGGATCATGACACATGAAGATATATCTCTTATGAAATTGATTTTTCCATGTGTGCAGGCTGACTGCTCTGCGCCGCTAACTTGCCTGTAGAACTGCAGGGAAAAGTTATATTCAGGGCTAGTGTATAATTGTCAATATGTTTTATATTCTTGAGCAAGGGATTTTTCTTCAAGACATGTACGAAAGAGATTGTCCAAGTGCACCATTTGATTGGGTCTGCAGCTGCTCACTAATAGCTGTTGCTAAGAAACTGTCACCCCAAACACAGAAGAGTTCACACCATCAGAAATCTTTGGAAATAGGGTTTTCCATTACTGGCGTCAGAATTTAACATCCTGGCTACAGAATTTAGACCTGCCAGGTGCAGGGAAGAGGATGGAAGTGCCTTCCACAACATCCTCTGCACTTGTCAGGGTTGAAACTTTGACTGGAATTGTGCAAAACTAAATTTCTATTTCCTACAAACACCTGTGCACGTACACACATGCACACACACACACTTAAAACATATATGCAAATTCAGCAATGGGCCCAAGGCGGGATGTGAGTCTGAATTTTGTTGCTTGATTGCTTTCACCTCAGTAAAATGGTTTTATTAAGCTATGGTTATAATGTAATCTTTTTATGAAAGAAAAAATACTAATAAAACACATCACACAGAGATCAGCCTGTTCAATGAGAAGTATTGGTGTTTCTTTCCAGTATAGACTAGAGATGACCTCAGTTACGTGATATCCTGCTCAGTGTCTCACCACTTTTGTATTCACACATACAAACACAGAAAGGAAGCAAAAAAAATCAGACTGGGATGTTTGAAATGGCAGAAAGAAGTTACTGCTATGTGAAAGACCTGATATGGTCTGGAAAGGAGCATACTTTGGATTTTAGCAAAATATGAACACATATGCAAGAAATCTAAACAGAGGAAGCAGAAACGCACATAAGTTCCTCACAGGTGTTTGACTTCTCTAGATGAGGGAAAACCCTGAGACATATTAATACTAGGAAATACTATCTTTTCTTTTTTTTAGAGAATGAAAGATGAAATAACATTATGCCTGTAGGGGCTCACAGAAAAGCAATATATACACACATAGAGAATAGAAATAGGAAAGATTACCTTTGTTTTTATAAGGGATATATTGTCATGAAATTATAAATTAGTTACTTTTCTGAGGTTCATGAAATATAAAAGGATGATTGCAAAAGTGCTATTGTTATTCAGTCAATGGGATCTGGGATATTTTTGAATTTGAGTATTTTAAGCTTTGTCTGGTATACTCACAGGTTGAGACAACATTGTCTTAACACCTTTCAGATAATTGTGCCTATGAACCTAATTCCACAGCAAGATGATATCAGCACACAGCACTTTACCTTGTTCTTGATCACCATACATTTTATTTTCCAAAAAGAGGAAAGTGAGCTATGGACTTTCTAACTAGGTCCAGATGGGCTAGAAGCACTCTGGGATTGTTTTGCTTTTGCTAAGTGAAAATCTGGTGTTATAAACAATTGCAGGAGTATATACAATGTATCATAATGATTGTGATATGCTAGCCATGGTAAGTTTCACAACTGGGTGTGCTTCATCTTGACAAATGCCCAAGCAATGCAATGTAAGGATCAATCAATCTTGATTTGCTGTTAAGATTAACTGGATAGTCTAATGAGTCTTTTTTGTTTCTTATGGCAAGAGGAGATTAATCAATGAAGAAAATCAGATCAGTGATTTAAAAATAATGTTTTGTCAGTGTTTATACCCAGAAGATTTAAACTTTCAAGTCTACAAGTTATAAGAAAAATAACAAGAAAAATAATATTGTTATTCCCTAATGACTTTTTTTCAACAAAACAAGTAGTAGTCAAGCAGATATTAGGACTTTCTCATTGTATTATACTCTACATAAATTTTTGAAACATGTAAAAAAGTACAATCTAAAAGGTATGTTTAACTGGAAATTTAACACAACTTTTCATAAAATATCTGAAGATTTTGATAAAAGGTCTTAGATAGGATACGCTCTCTGAAGTGCCTCTTTCTCTCTCTGCTGCCTTTTACGCTCTCCATTGATAATAGAATAAGCTGAAGATGATAAGTTTTCATATATAACCATTTGAAAACCTAAAAAGCAGTGAGGCTGAGCTGTGGATGTTCTGTGATGTGTGGGCACAACCATGACAACTTATTTAGTAGTGCAGTAACTTGGGCATTTAGAACTAATTTTATCAACACACCTGCATAAAACATTCCTGCATCAAAAACTCATTAATGTTTTCTAGTTTGCTTGAATAATACTACATAAATTTTAGAAATCAGTAGCCAGGAACAAAATATTTAAAGGTAAAGCTTAAAAGCAAATTCAATTCCCCTAAATCTAGACTATCAAAATAAAAAATTGAATCTATGCTTATAATGCCAGTTATAGTCAACAGAGATGAAAAGTCTGCTTCGAGGTGTGATTCATTCTGCTCTGCCTTGGTACATGTTGTAGGAGGAGAAGCGGTGTCTGATGGTGGTACCTAGCTCTCTTTGTTCATTAAGGTAGGGAGTCCAGATGGCAAATTCAGATTACATAGAGGGTTTTTAGATTAATTACTTTGAGGTTCTCTAATCTGAGATAATAAACACATTATGTTTCAATTATTTTTTTTTTTTTACCTTACCTTGGTTGAAATAAGCAAATGCTTTTTTTGCATGATGTGTCCAGTTTTATGTGTAAGGCACTCAGAATTATCTAGGGAAAATGCCCTGTAAATGTTAACCCCCTTCAACTGCACAGTATTTCAAGATCTAAACAAGCAAATTCCAAAGTTATGGAAAAAACTTTTTCCTGCATCTTCACTGTAGTTTATTCTTCCTATGGCTTTCAGTCTAGGAATCCTAGTCAAAAACAAATTCCTTGCTTTGTCTGTAACAAAAAAACAACAACAACAACAACAACAAATTAAAAAATGGTTTTTATCTGTCACAGAGATTTTTCAATTTACGTAAAAGGTAAGAAACAACAGAACTTCTTGGCAAATGGAAAAGTGGACATCTGATTTGCTCACAGGTCTTGCATTTCAGTGTTTTTTTAGAAACATTTTAATTAACAAAAGTGAAAGCAGCCTCCTTGTCTTATGGTGACCAGCTGTGGTTCTCACAAAATCCTTTTTGCCTTTTTTTTTTTTTCCTTGAAAATGTCAGGGAGTGCAATAATAACAATTAATGATTATGACTGTTGCTTCAAAGCCAAAGACTGTAAGCTTAATAGGTTCATAAGTCCATTCCTCTCTGTGGAAGTTGATTTGTGACATTGTCACAGACCCGTTGGGCATTTTGTTAGTGCTGATACAGAAGTATTTTCTTTTCCCTGAAAAAAAAAAAATAAAAATAATAAAAGTGATAAGAACCATTTTAAGTATTCTTCAACATTTAGAGGCTGGGGGTTTTTTTTATTTATTTTGTAAGAAAAATGAAATTAAGTGCAAATATATTTTATCAAAACACAAAAATGCAATACTCCTTAGAAGAGAGACATCAGCAAAGTATACTAATAATTTCTTTTCTTTTCCCATAGAATGCATATCGAAACAACCGATCTCCACTGGAAAAAGAAGAAATTTACAGAAGTTATCATGAAATTCTGAGAGCACTCCAAAGTTTTTCTTCTGTTAGTTTGTTCAAAGCTATACCAAGTGCCAACTGATCATGTATCTGTCCATCTTGAAAGCTATTTTCATGACATCAGCTGTCTTTCATTTATAAAACATACACAATATTTTATGTAGTTCCTGCTTTAACCAAAGACCATTGGATGTAGTTGCATAAGGGGTGATGGGCTGAGACCACTATCATTGACCCAAAGACCTCAATGACTTGCAAACTTCTTATCAGCTCAGCTATTTGAGAGACAGAATAATTATAATCTGTCAGTACAAAGACAGCTAAGTGTTTTTAAGTGGTTTTTTTTTTTAAAACAGCTTAACTAAGCATCTTCCTTTAGTTAATCTCGTAAAACACCTCTTAAGAAAACAAAGCTATTTAAAACCTGATTTTTCTCATCTGAGGATTACAAGCCAGGCATAAGTGATGTCCTTTTTTTCCATCAGTTACAGACAAAGCCAAGATGACTGACAAGAAACCTCAGAACTGAATAGTAATATTGAAGTGAAATGCATCTTTTTTTCTACACGTACTTCTTAATTTAATGGAAATAATACAAACTGAAAGAAAAATTCAAACCCATGACTTTAGCAGTCTGCAAATCAGTATGATGTCATAGGTGCTGTTTAAACTGAGTTTTCAGATGTTTCTTTACTTGTAAGTCTAAAAGTAATCTTCAGTTTTGTCGTAGCAAAATGCTTTAGTTCGTTCAAAACAAAATCAAAATATATAGGAATAATAATAGATACACAATAATATAGTTACAGTCTTATTTTTGCTTTCTTCTTGAATAAAAATGGACTTTGATTCCATGAGAAAATTATAAACTTTTTCTTTTTTCTCAGATGGAATTATAATTTACACTGTTACTATCAATAAATTTCTATAAAAAAGGAATTTTATCTTTCATGGAGTCAGATAAGAAATTAAATACCCTATAATGAAACCTACATTTTTCTAGAGACTAAATCACAAGTTATTTGAGGGCAGTTCTGTCTGCCATTTACTTTCAGCTTCACTTAATTGGACTGGCAAATAAAGCTTAACAATGTTCCATGTCACCACTACAAAGTGTGTGACTTCTTTCAGAGTATGAGGATGCTGTCTTTTCTAGTTAGCTACCTGCTTTTCGTCAACTACTTTACGGCACATAAATCACTGCTGAACCTTTACAGGATTCTTAGATTTTGAAGTTAGAAGATATCACTGGGTTTTATTTAGTTTAGCCCCATTCGTAGCACAGAAGACAGGATTTTTAATTCCTACTCGAAGTCAATAGCAGTGCTTTGTAGAGAATAATCTTTTGGAAAAAAGAAACCAAAGTACAATCTTGTTAAAAAAATTTCCCATGATGGAGAATCCAATATATTTCTTGTCATTCAAACAGTTAAATTACTCTCACCATAAAAATGTAAATATGCCTACTCTAAATTTCCACTCACTTTTTCTTTTCTCTTTTCCACTAGATTAGCTCTGTAGTATTATTATCTTTATTTTTATTTCTGTTTTTTTTTACTGTGGTATTTCCCCATTTTGTAAACATGACAAACATTATTTGCACCTAAATAAATTACTTGTTATTAGCCATACTGAAAATACACACCAGGCTTAGACACAAAACCTATTATTGTGTGTCAGATGATCTCTAGTGTCTGTTCCATAGTGTACAATAAATCTGGATTAAACATAAAATAAGCTGAGTTTGCTTAGTCCTCTTTTAACGGAGGTAAACTAATTCGAACAGCCTTCCTTTTCTGCAGGGTAGACTACTCCTATGGATAGTTATCATGAATCAGCTGACTTGTTATATGTGATGCTAGAATAACTTGCTCATATATCTGAGTCTAATAGTATCCTTGTCCCTAGATTATTGGAGACAGAGAGCACTGTGTTTCAGTGGCCTGTATTCTTCATTATTTATCATTCCTTTAGCTTTTGTATCAACTCCAGGCTTTACTGGTAATGATTTTATGTTGTCTTCCACTTTGTTGATAAAATGTTTACTAGCATAGAGCCAAAAATCAATCTCAGGGACACCCCGTCAGAACACACCTTATTAGTATTAATTCCCAATTTGCAATCACATTGTGGGACACAATCATCAACCATTTCTTTAATAATTCAGTGTGATTTGAAAAACAATGGAGGTGGGGTTTTTTTGTTTTTTTCTCTTTTTAGTTTCTTGTATACAAGTCAACTTCTTTAAAGAAGTTACATTATTATTCAGCATTATTACTTTATTGAACTAATCAGTCCTCTTATCAAAGTATTGACATCAGCTGGTTTGAAAAGATTTGTTTCCAACCTATGCATATTCACTATCGTAAATATATTATTTTCCTTTAATTCACTGTTAATTCAGGCTTGTCTCAAATGGTTCATTGTTTTTCTTTGAATCTAAATGAAACTTGTAATTGCTTGGATTATCTTTTTTACTCTTCCTTAAAAAGTTTGTTACTATACATTCTTTCCATTATGCTCCTGGCACGTCTTGAAGTTTTAAAGACTGGATTAAATCTACTTTAATGGTTTGGGTAACTCCTGAGCCAGCTCTTTAAAATTCTTAAATACAGAATTACTGAGTCTTAATGATTTAAAAGGGAATCTCACATGAACTCGATACAATTTGAACGGGAAGTATTTCATCATGGTGTGACAACCAAGTACTCATTGGAACTCTTCACTGTTCCTTTCTCTGTTTTCTATTTCCGTTATAGATACTTCTGTCAATCCCATGCACTGACATCCCAGTGTCTTGTTGTTACATGCAATATATGCTATTTTGGATGACACATTGTTATAGACTTTGAAATGGTAATTGTTCAGACAACTTTATACTATCAGTTACAAACCAAGGTGTCTTCACTGGAAGAATTTACTTTTCATATGAGCTACATAAGTGAGTTGTAATATTACCTGGAGAAGAGGGATGTAGTAAGGATTCCTATCTCTTTTGATAATTAACACAAAAAAATCAGATCGAGAGATTGTCCCAGCAGAATCTAATCTCTGCTTCAGGAGCTTGGCTACCAGATGTCTCCTTTAACGCTGTTGAAAAGGAAAGGAAACACAAAAACAGGGTGAAAAGACACCTGTCTTTAATACCATGGTAACAAAGAGATCATACCATTAGATCTTCAGTCATATCTGATCAAGCCACTGTAATGATACCTTCTACTGTAACTCCCATCCGTTGCTCATCATTTTTACAGCTGTGGTAGTTATGCTACCTCTGGTGCTGTTTGCCGTCTAGAATTACTGTTGGGGCTGCTTCAATCTCTGTTGTGCTGTTAATAGTAAATTTAGACATCTGAGTAGATCCTCATATTGGTACTTAATGGCTTCTGAACTAGTTCCCATTGCAATAGAATTGCTTTGTTGCTGTCTAAGGACATGGAGAACAAACACACATGCACACAACTTCCAGGGAGGGCAGACAGGGACCATTTGCAAGATCGCCCTTTGTTAAGTAGCCAAGGAGCAATAACTCTGTAATTAGCATGAATGTGGAAACCAGCTAATATTTAGATGCTTAAATGGTTAGACCGCTTAGTGGGCAAGGATAAGCCCTAACTTCTGATCTTTCACTGGAAGTCCATGACATCTTTCACAGTACTTTGCAAAAGTCTGTTGGTAAGCCTTTACGTAAAAGTCTTTATGGTAAGACACCAGATGACAGTCATTCAGAAGGTCTGCATTCAATAAAGACCTGCAGCTGTAATCTTGCTGCTCACAAACCTATGCCTATCAACAAAATGGAGATAATGATGCCTCCTCTAGCTTCATTATCTTTATAGATCATAAACTTCATTACAAAAGGTTGCATGTGGGGTTCTGTGTGTTTGTTGTTTTGCTTTGTTTTGTTTTGTTTTGGTACTCTGAGTATATGCAGCACAACACTCTCGTGAAGAGGTAACCATACTCTGCTAATATTATCATTACACGGCATCATCATTTCTTTGTCTTTCTCTGGACCCAGCAGTACTGCATACACGCGGAATATCTTATCTTTTCTTACTTTCCCCAGGAAAGAAAACTTTAAAAGTGTTTTTGTTTCATTGATTTTATAAGAACAGTTCTATTGGGCAATATCTGAAATCATAAACCTCAAACTGGCTGAGGAGGTGGTAGGTAATATGTATAACCATGTATTCATTATGTTTTTCCTAGTGACTGCACACATGTTGAACACCAGAAACATATCTCAATTTTAGACAGTAAATATTATTTAAAAAGGCATATAAGTTTAATCAGCAATTAGTCAGTAATCAAATCAAGCCAGTCATTTCAGATTCTCATTTTGTAGTATATATTTGGTCCTGTGCTTCTTGACTGTCATTATCTGAACACATGCAAATGAGAACAGCCAACTCAGTTGTGTATGAAGTATAGGAGGAAAAAAGGAGCTCTCAGTTCATACGGTATTTACCTATTATTTTAAGGGATTGCCTATGTTATGGAAATACCTTAATATTTATTTTTTTCAATTAATACAGAGTACTCTGTATTAGCAGAGAAAAAGATTCCAGCTTTTTCAGCATTTGCTACTATGTTTTCTGTTTTTATTTTTCTCTTCCAGTCTTCATCTCTGCAGCAGTTCCATTTACCTTGAATGGCAGCACATAAAACATTTCACATTACATGAACTGTGCTTCTCTCAACTGCTTTCCTATATAAAAGAAAGAAGTATAAATCTTGTCTACTACCCAAATGTAATGTAATTAATATGGCTATCTAATGGATACAGCTCTGCTTGATTTTCTGTTGGGCAACAAATTAATTTAACAGGAAGAAAGAAAAAAGAAACTACTTCAAAGTAACATGATGTTATAAAGAAACATTTTGATTACTGCTATACACTGTTACGTTGTGCTTCTATCATTTTCATTGTTATTAGACTATTTTCCTATAGAGGTATGTCTTTAGTCCTTCTGAAAACACATGAATCACCTGACCAAGTTTAATTTAAGCTGACAGGGAGTTAGCCAGCAAAACCACAAAGAAACAAAACCACGAAAAGGACTAGTGGAGAAAAGTAAGCATAGTAGTCTAGTCATACCCTATGGTGGCTATTAGGAAAATAGTAGCAGGTACTTCATCCTTATTTACACATCAATAAATCCATGTGGGAACATACTAAGAGCAAGAAGGAAATTAAGTTTAAATATGCTTTCTTGGATTATATGGGTTTTGTTGATCCTGCCTTGGGACAAGGGTTTTTCTACATGTTGCATTGTGATCTTTTCATTCAGATGTTTCTGTGATGGCTAAATTACAGGCAAGCAACGATTAGGATTGTGCTTTTGCCCGTAGTGGTTGATAAAGGATGATTTGTGGATGAAATACCTTGACCAAGACCAGTTGACCGTGAAACAAAGGAAATAAACTGTTTATCAAGAAAATAAATAAATAATTTTTTTTAATGGCTTGCATATGTTTATAATCATCACTGTTAGTGTAAATAAACTTTGTGTTTAGGAATGTGTGTTTATACAAAAATAGAAAATGTAAAGGGAAAAAAGAACTGCATCCTCAGAAAGCGTATAGAAAGTTAGGTGCAGAAAAGTGAAAACTTGTTTGGATACACACACAAAAAGAAAAAAAAAAGAAAGTTAAATGTCAGCTCTTTCTTAAAACGGAATCATACCAATTCTTTAGTACATAAAACCTATTTAAACAAGAAGTTATGTAAATTGCTAAGTAAATAATTTCTATACAAGGAATAGAAACATTCTACAGTTTATTGAGATGCCTAAATTGGATTACATTGTACATCCTCAAAAGAGAAGGAAAAAAAAAGTTACTTCTCAAAGCTGGATGAGTAGCCCAGATATAAGAATTGAATTGCTTTCCAGATATACCTGTCCTTCTCCACCAACTACATTCTAGGACTTGAAGACTTTTAACTTCCAGCTTGTTACTGGTCTAATGCCAAGGTGAGATGAATAAAAGACAAACTACAAAATTTAGTTTGATACCTTTATTCAAGCCAGTGAAAAATAGAAGAATAATAATGTTAAAAAAGTACATTCTCCAGGGTGAATTTGTGCTCTTTCAGGTCTCTGAAGACGTAGATTCTCGCTTCAAAAAGATCCATGAATGTTGGTTTTGTCATGGTCTCAAAACATTGACTTCAAAACAAGGCCCATTTTTCAGTCACCTAACTTTGAAATAGTCTTTGTTTTTTTTCTCAAAAAAGTAGTTCATACTATCTCAGAAATGGAAATTTTTTTTTTCATAACTCGATCACGTCAAAAACCTTTTATTTTCTAATGGGTTAAAGTTTGAAACAATCTAAAATTCCAATTGTTTTTATTTTTTATTCATACAGTTTGGGTATTAAATTCTTCATCCTTCAAAGAATAACTGTGAATTCTAACACCTCTTATTCTAACATCTCTTATTTATGAGGTTAAAAATAGATCGATATGGTGTTTAACTGGAGTATAAGCCATGTGGTAGCCTGATGACAAGTTCAAGGATGGTCTTGTTTTATCATCAAGCTCCCCAAAGATAAGAGTTAGTTGGATTCTGATTTGGGATGTGGGCAAATCCATCATTTCATTATGAATGTGTCATGTATCTTTGAGTAACCTTGACCGAGGTTATGGATTCCTGAAGAATTTACCAATAGCTAAGTTTTGGTGCTTCAATTTTACATCATACCTGTTGCTGCACGGTTACTGTCTGTAGGCACTCCTTTTTCCAAGTCGTACGTGCACAGTGGGCACACCTGTGGAGCAGTCATAAAGCTTTGTTTTTTCACCTACAAAATAGAGATAAACATGATCTTCTACGAAGTGTTTTGACTGTACTCCTACAGAGAATGAGATAAGTATCTATGATTATTATTGCTACTAATTCTGCATTTGCTAATGCATTCAGGAAAATGTTTACAGATATGTGAAGTTCTAAGAGAAGTACATATCTCACTCCCTCTGTTATCTGAGCCTTTCTTTCACTTTCCTTCATTAAAATAAAAGTAATATTAAAAGGTCTGATTGGGATTGTAGCTCCAAAGAAAGTCAATAGGAGCCAGCCATTTAACTTCCGCAGGCACCTTTGAAAATCCCAGCCTGACATCACTACAAATTAGCTGAACGAGAACAGGATTTTCCTTCATAAGTAACATGAAAGTTGCAAAGCACTTCCGTTTAACAAATGTTTCCTTTTCATTACAGAACTTTCTGACTTCTTTGAGTTTGATTCTCAACATGGATTTTTCATATGGAACTGTAGTCAGCACTTAGTTAACACAGTAATGAATGATTAGGCAGTAATTTATCTGCTACAGGGTATAGCTCCAATGAGATGAGACAACTTTTCTTAAGATTTCTGGCAGGGTTTTTTGGGTCAGTGTCAGCTAATTTTTATTCACACCTGGCTGTAGTTACACTGGACTACTATGTTATGCAGAATGAAAAAAAAAAAAAAATCAGCAACTTCACTTGTTTTTAAAGGAACGCATCCAGTTTGAGATTTTTTTCTCCAGTTCCTACTTTTTCTCCAGATTTATCTGAACCCCGCTACCAAAGTATCCAGTATGGATTAGGTCCATAAAAGTTTTAGATGTTGTCACTTAATAAAATGCAGAAGTAGACATTTAGATAATGTACCTAATGTGTGGGAAGAATCAGACACCAAGAAAGTGGTCCACAAACCTGAGAAACTACCATAGGAAATGCATAGGGTGAAATGAGACACTGATTTTAGATCTGTGATGAAGATATTTTGGTCTGGTTTGATAGAAATGTCTGTCAGAACTGCAGCTTATTCTTGAGCTTGTTAAAAAAAAAAAAAACAAAACCAAAAAAACTAATGATAGAAATTACAGGTTGATCAAATCTGAGCAGGAAATCCACCCTTTTATACTCCAAAGCAAATCAGGAGTACATTCCACCTGATCTACCTTGTTTGCCCATCTTTGGATGAGATAAGTCTCTTGAGCTTCTTTCCATTGACTTTACAGGATGACTAAGCTATTATTAAATTCATAAATGGGGACACGTGAATGTCCCATCAGCTGACCAAGTCTATGCTAGTTCCCTAAATCTGTCCCTGGCATCTCCTAGAGAACCCTAAGAAAGCTTCCAAAGGAAGATGCAATCAGTTGCTCTCCAATAGTGTCCGTCATAGGCTGGAGAGTGCCTATACGACTCCTTCATCGAAGTATTCCATAGAAAAATTAGATTAATCTTTCTCTACTTTATGAATTCCACAGGAGCTTAATGGAACTCTAAAAGTTTGGTTGGTTATGTGCATATGCCACAGAAGAAATAAAATGTTCACAGTAGAAATCTAGAAACGCAAGAAATTTTGGTGTAACACAGTGTGAATGTCTAATAAAGGTATTCTGAAGAATGAAACTTTGGGCTTGTGTATCTAAAACACTACTAACTTAAAGCACCTTAACTTGAAGGATCAAACAAGTTTTCAGTCTTACAACTTACTGGTATCAACAGTCCTTTCACACTTACATGTTATTATGTATCTAATCCCCCCTGATTTGCCTCAAGGTCTGGTTTATAGCAATTAGCATTGGCAATAAGATAAAAAATTAAAATTTAGATTAATATTAAAGATTCAATACATTAACATTATTTCAAAATCTACTTCTATTAAAGAAGCATTAACCCTTCTATGATCATAGTCCCCGAAGTCATCTTTTTTTAAGCAAAAAAAAAGAAAAGACTTCTGTAAGCATCCTTCAGTGATGGGTATGGCCCTAAGTCATTCACTCAGCTGTTTTATTACTTTAAGTCTGATGAGTTCAAAGCAGATGTGCATCACTGAATTCTCAATAAAAGGCTACCGCTTGTCCTGCTGAATAATAAGAACTGCTAATGACACCAATTAAGAGCTCTAAATGTCATTTACACTTGTTTGTTATTTTTCAAGTCAATAAGGCTATGGACGCACAGGAGCCTGAGATCACTGAGACTGGAGCAGTCTAAGGGGACATTTTAATTGAAATATTACGTAGAGTAATAATAAAAAAAAGATAATGGACCAATTACATTTGTGACTGGGTCAGTTGCAGAAGATACTTCAGCCTTGTTTTTTCACAATTTATCAGCTATAATAATAGCTGGGGTGTGGGGGGGAGGGTGTGGTAGGGGTAGGAAAAAGATACCCACCCCAAACTCCAAATCCACAAATCCACACAAAAACAAACCAAAACCCCTACTAGTTGCAGAGAATTAAAAGTAAATCTGTTCCAATACTGACTTCTTGCTCTACACTGCATTAACTCATGGATAGCAGGTTTGGTATGCACATTCAAACAAACAGCTGGGATCTAGACTGGGAATGAATCTTGGTGTACTATCAGAGCAACTAGGACTGATGACTGCACTAAAACTACATTTATTTAATACTATATTATAGAGAATTGATAACAAGTGTTCTGAATGGAAATTAGTCATCTGGAATCTGATGTGTTTAGTCACAGATCTAGTTCCAAATGTCAGGCTTGGAGAAGGTACAGGTACAGGGACTCCATATATATTTTTCCATCAAAGCTTTCATTGGAGTATGCCTAAGAACACTCCTTTAAAATTTTCTTGCAAGGAACAGAAAGCAAATGAGTAAAACTGGAAAATCTGAAGCTTCATGGCCCAAATATGTAGGGCTAGAACAAAGGAGATAATTCACTACTTGGAAGCTTATGTAAGCGCCTAACCTCATCAATTATATGTCACAAATGTAGTCAGAACTACTGCCCAAGTGGCTCAAAGGCTACTTGCATTCCCACAGTACTTGAATTTCTCCTGTCAGTCCTGTGCAAGGTCTCTACAGCATATTTCTCTCTTCACTGTTCAACAAGCTGCAATGTGCTGCCTTTGTAGCCATGACCCTCAAACAAGCAGTTTCTTTATCTTTACATAAGGATTCCAGTGCTGTGGTCATGGATCCTATTCACAGAAAAACTGCAGGACAAGAAATGCATGTGTGTCCCCACATCAGAGTAGGTCAATGAAGGATTTTTGACCTACTGTATGAGAAACATTGACGAAAACAATTTTCTAGAAACCAAAAAATGGACTTAAATCTCTTACTACCTAATTGACTGCCCTCTCCACTGACTCATACAATTAATCTCTCTTTCTCTTTTTCTCCTTTTCTCTTTATTTTGGGGATTAAAGTGTGAGTATGAATTTGATTTGAGAAACATAAATTGTATGCAAAGCAGAGTGCAGATTCAGACCTTTACCAAGGAAATCTAAAGACAAGTTCCCTAGTCAATAGGTTGCTAATTAATTTGAGATGGAACTTATTTTTCCTTTCTCTTGTTTTCAGGAGAGTTCAGTGCTTTGCTGTGGCCAGTAAGTAACATGTGCTTTCCAGTCTTTCTTCCCATCCCACTCTATCAAATCTGTCCATACACCTAGCTGAACTAAACCTTTACCTTTTCAGGGCTTTACCTTAACTGTGGGACCTTGGTTGCCGAATTTGTGTTGAAGTTGCTTCTAAGCATCTAGGAAACTTGGAAGAATCTAAATCGTCTTCATTTTATTAAGAACACCCTTTACACTTGGAATATCTTTCAAAATCTGTAAAGGATTTGTTCTAAGTAATGCAAATGTACAAAATAAAGAAAGACATGGAAAAGGTTAAATAGGAAGTTATTGTTCCCTGTGAGGAATAACAGAAGAATTAGAGGCATCAGTTGAAACAATTGTATTGGTTCATAAATATTAAAAATAAATTAAAAAAAAAGAAAGAAAAGAAAAAAAAAGGAAAAGGAAAAGGAAAAGGAAAAGGAACCAAGGAAAATGAAAAGGATTGTGCTCCTAAGCGCTTGGCAACCCAAACCTGAACAACATCCCACTAAAATGTTATGATGCAGATTTTTCCTTCTTTTAATTTCCCAGTGTTTTTCTGCGGGGGTTGGGGGGAAGGACAGGGGAGAGAGAGAAGGGGGGTAAGAAAAAAAAAAGCTAGACAAACAACCAGATAAACAAAACACTTCTACCTTTGCAGACTACCATTACATCTACATCTGTTTTCTTGTACTCACACCAACTAGCAGTTATTGAGTGCTTTTCAATTGGCATTTATGACTGCCTCTAATGGCCTGCTTGTATATGAGGCTTGCATATCCTAACTAAATATTCAGTGATTTTTCCTTATTCTAATGTCCTTAATTAGATTTATGAACTCTTTACTATGTTTTATGTTGATGAGGGACTGAGAATAAAATCCCGAAATGCTCACTCTAATAAAATATCACAGCTAACCAACTTGTGAGTTTGCATGTGTTATTTCAGTGAATAATGAGCTTTAAATAATGTTCTGAATATGTTACCAAGGATGGGCTAAAGAAATATAGACTGGTGATCTATTACAATACATTAATAAATGCACTGGTACATATAGTTCACTGTCCATAAGGAGTAATGGATCATGCTGTAAGAAAAAATTAAGGCATAAGGGATTTGAGTCTTTTTTGGAAAGTCTTGAATATAACTACCCATTTTATATAGAATAAATTAATATCTTTCCATTTCTATTCTATTTTTTTTAGTTCTTTGAATATGAAGTAAATTATTAAGTAAGGTATAAAAGTCAGTTGTAGTATAACATAGCTTTACCTTACGTTTTTATACTTAGAACTAATTAGCTTCTTTTCCTAGATTAGATAGTGAAAATGTTTAAGCAACATAAAACTTGGTAGCTGTCAGAAAGTAGTGCTCTAATCAAACTGACATAAAACTTGCCAAAAAGCTGGTACATAGTAATAATTACAAGAAAACTTACTATACCTATACATTTGTCTAGCACATGAAGACTAAGATGAATTTTTCTTACTGATATCAGATCACTTCAGTGTGAATTCTCTGGGTACTGAGCCTGCTACTGCACTCTGTAGGTAATCGTGCCTTCTATTCAGGGGAAATTGTACATTTTTCAGAATCCTGTCCAGTGGTAATATATATCAACACAGTCCTATTGACTTCAGTAGATCCGCTATGACTGACATCATCCCAGTTAAATAAGCAAAAGCATATTCTGCTGGCTTTTATCCCTCTAGAAGTCCTTGGTACTGTAACAAAGACCAGGAGTTACTCTGTTTTGTGATGTGATGTTTTTGTGATGTGTGAGCAGATAGTCTTATCATTCCTTATTCTACCAAACAGAATAATTTTAGAATCATAGAATCACAGAATGGTTTGCGTTGGAAGGAAGGGACCTTAAGGACCATCTTTTTCCAACTCCCATGCCGTGAGCAGGGACACCTCCCACTAGACCAAGTTTCTCAAAGCCCCATCCAACCTGGCCTTGAACACGTCCAGGGATGGGGCATCCATAATTTCCCTGAGCAACCTGTTCCAATGCCTCATCACCCTCACAATAAAGAATTTCTTCCTAATATCTAATTTAAATCTCCCCTTTTTCGGTGTAAAACTCTTACCCTTCATCCTGTTGTTACACTCCCTGAGAAAGAGTCCCTCTCCATCTTTCCTATAGGTCCCCTTCGGGTACTGGAAGGCTGCTATAAGGTCTCCCCGGAGCCTTCTCTTCTCCAGGCTGAGCAATTCGTACTCTCTCAGCCTGTCCTCATAGTAAAGGTGCTCCACTCGTCTGATCATCTTCATGGCCATAGGCCATTTGTGAATGCCTTCCATCATTCCTCCTTCCCTCTCTTATATGACTTTTGCTGGCTTTGCCAACGGAGTTGAAACACTTAATTCTTTCCACTAACTTCATTGTGCTTTGTATAAGAATCTACACTGATACGCTCTTTCTGCCAGAGACCATTTTTCACCATTTTATGAATAGCCAAGTGAATTCTGAATGTTCATTAAGGCATGTTCATGTTCCTGAACCTGCTACTGCAACTAAAATGGTCTTGTGAAATAAAAGTGACATACCAAGAGCAGCTGGTAAAAAGGCTTCTAAGAAATTCCTTCAGGAATGCCAGAAGAGTGTGTGTATATATATATATTTTGACTCACACTGAACCATATATATATACAGAGCATTATGTTTCTTTCCAGTGTTGCTACTAACTTACAGAAACATAGTTTTCCTTTAACATATATCTCAAAAATTAGGCATTAAAAGCTTAGAAACTTGCATTTATGTGTATGTAAATACACGTGCATGTAAACTCCAAAGCAAGACCAATATAGATCAAGTGGGTAAACCTCAGCTTAAGGGTTCAAGCGTCTGATATCTAGGTTCTATCTTGATGTACAAGTGTGATGCTAGTTCACTTTTACACAGAAATTTTGTGTTAAAGTGTGAGACAGTAAGTGAACAAAAGCTATGAAAGATAAAGGTTAAAACAGAGTCAGTGTAATTGTTAAGGCAGAAAAAGTTATACAAGGATTCAAAGGGAAATATGTTAACACAGAAAGTTAAAAAAAAAAAATAAGGAAAGTTTAAAAAAATCAAGGGGTGGAAATCCGGCATTGCTGAGGTACTCATAAAAGCAATGGAAGTTGATCTCTCCCCAAATGACTGAGCAAAGGCTCACCAAATTTCTTTTTTCTTAGCTATTAATGTTTTGCTCATTTGACCTTTGTATGTGTTGCACCCATTAACAAATAAATAGTTACATTTAGAATTATAGAACAGAATCATTGAAAAATCCAGGCTAGATCTCTGTAGATCTGGTCCACTCTTCTTTAAAGGAAGATCTTTTCAACAAGAGTCCTGCCAAACTGAATTTCCAATGAGGCAGATTCCGCTACTTCTCTATGATGCTTATTCCAGCATTTAATTGTTCTCACTGCAAAAAGGTTTTCTACCTTCCTTCATAAATCAGGTCTGCAATCCATTAACCATCTTGCTTGGTGGTCCAATTCCAGACTCTATTTTTTCAGAACAAAAATTAGGGTGAGAAGCAAACTGAAACTGAACATAATGTTGCAGGTGTACCCAAACAAGTGCTGACCAGACTGGAATAATCATGTCCCTCCATCTGCTGACGATAATCTTTCTCGTGGAGCTCAGGAAACAGTTTGCCTTCTTCGTTGTAAGAGCACTCTGCTGACTTATGTTAAGCTTGGTGTCCCTTGGGACCCTAGTGTCCTTCCAGCAGAGATACACCTAATCCAGCAAGACCCCAGCCTGTACTGCTGCTGCTTCTGTCCTAGCAGCAGGACTTTAGATTTATCTCATGTCAAACCTTATGCAGCTCTTGTTGGCCCATCTTTGTTTGTATCCTACTTACAAAGTTTCTTTGCTCAAAGTAGTAGTTTTCCAAATCCGTGTGACCTGTGGGAGCAAAGGTGTTTACAAATGAGAGAGATCATGGTTAAAATTGGCATTTAGTATTGTCTATTTGTCACATCCAATCTAAGAAACGTTTAAACGATTCTTAGCAAATTCTGAAGTTTGCCAAAGAGCTAGGTGATAAGATACAGCCTGTGCTCTGTGAAAAGACTGAATGAGAAATGGGTTAAAGTTTTTACTGTATCCACTTTCCATTCAGAACCACAAACTGTGAGCTTCAGAGCCAGTCATTGCTTCTTAAATTAAAGATCACACAGTGATCTTTAACTTAAACCAATTACATCATTCTTTGATATTTTTTCCTGTATCAATCACACCTAGTGTCCCCCAGTTCAAACTGATCACTGCTTCCAACTTGTATCCTGTAATTGGGAGGTGGGAGGATGATGAGGATGACTGATCTGTCAGTTTAAAAATGACTTTCCTTTCCTTTCCAGAATCCCCGGGAATAAAGCTGTGAGAAGTGAAGGGAGTGTTACTTTTCTACCTGAAGTTCATCCTGGCTTACATAAAAATCAACATTTCCCCTTCATAGGTGTGTTGGCATCAAAATATAACCAAAAAGCAGGCCCCAGAAGCATACAAGTGGTCAACTGGAACACTCTCCTTTGGAAGAAAAATAATTTCCAAGTAGAACATTTGTTTTAGTCAATATTGTCTTGATTTTGACAATTTTTCTTTTGCTTTTCACAAATGACATTTCAAACCGAACAAACACCACATGTTAAGAGCCCACATTAAAATATTGCACTTCAAAGTGTTAATTTGACTTCAAATGGCATGTAAAATGGACAGTTATTTCACAACAAATTGCAATTTGGCACATCAGAGTTGGACAGGCTGAAATATGAACACTAATTTAGCTGCTGCATTTGCTTCTCATGTAATATGGAAACTCTTCTTTTTTGGGTGTGCCCTTCTGAATTGTTTTGGGGTTTTTTTAACGATGAAAAAAAACATCCAAACCACTTTTTTCTCTGTATAAATTTCCAGTGATTTCAACTCTGACCCAATTTGGAGTGAAAAAAACGAAAGCAAAACATTGTGACAGACATTTTATTTTCTGATCAGTTCTAATATGTGTATATGCCAAAATGCCTCAAAGCAAGAGTTTGTCAGTTTTAAACCCCAAATGACCTACAAGAACTTTTGGAAAAATGCAGAATGCATCAGACTTCATGTTTAAGGAATCTTTTATAATATAATGTTTGGGGGTTTTCTTAGACTTTATTGATAGTGGCTGGATATTTTTGCCAAGGAAGCCACAATTTATTCTTTGTGAAGATTTCCTGACTGAGCACAGAGCTACAAATAAGACCTTTGCAATCTATTCTTCTTATATGAGGTCTGTCCTTCTCTCGAAGTACCAACTCTATATTTATATGTATATTATATTAAAGCACTAGTCTTTGAATCAATATTTATAAATGAATGTTAATCTTTTATGGAGGATTCATTATCAAAATCAAAATTTATTGTAACATAAAAATTAGTCCTGAGTTACTATATTAGCCAATCTTAGCATCCCAACGGACTCTGTCTACGGTACAGATATGTTACTGCAACCTGCATAAATATCCAGGAAATAATGTATTTCCTCTGTTTACTTTTCCTTAGGATAAACAGTGAAACAGTAAAAAGAGGCTAAGACACAACAGGGGATGCAAAACAGACAAGCTGCAACAGCCTACATGGGAGGATATTACAGAATTACAGTTGTTGTTGCAATGGCTACCAGCTGTGCATCTGGAATGAGCAGGTTTGGAGGCCAGGAGTTTTTAATACAGGAGAAAGTTTGCCTCAAATGCTCACTCCTTTACATTTTTATTTCAGTCTTCACTTCAAATGTTTCAAAGAAGAGTATTCCAACAACTCCAGTTATTTCTGTTGCTCTTCTTGTTAACTGCTCTGTCAAAATCTACAGGCAGTTAGAAATATATTAAAATTTGTGTTGGTAATATTTCAGATCACTGTATTTGGTCACTGAGGGTTATCTGCCTGTTTGTTTTGTGTTGCATTTGCAATCACATGGAGAGAAAATTCTTGGATACATGAGCTCTGCAATTGTCCCTTTACTGTTATTGATTCTTACACCAGCCACACAAACAAGGCATTTCACTGAACCAGGTTTCACTTGCCCTGAATCTAGAAGCTGCAGAAGTTTTCTGTTGTTTTTTTTGTTTGTTTGTTTTTTTCCTGAGGTGATGTGTTTATCCACATGAACACGCCCCCTGTCAAGACCTAGTTAACCTCCAAAACACCATCCCTTTTTGCAGTAAATGAGACAGCAGCCACTCTGAAAACAAGAGCTTCCAATCAAAGAAGTGTCTTCAGAAGTGTATCTTCATGTATATGATAGCAAGTGACAGCAAACTCAGATGGTGTAATAACTGTAATTCTGCCATTTTATCGCTTCTTGCCTTAGCATACCTCTTCATTGGAGGTAATGAAAAAGAGTTATGAAAAAGCAAGGAGGGGCAAAAAAACCCAGAAATTTGGTTATTCTGTGCTTATACTGATAATCTCATCATTTACACAGCCCTCAAGCACTTGAAGTAAAGGAATAAAGTCGGGCCAGATTAGGAAGTCATTATCCATATGACACATATTCACTGATAGCTTTTGAGTTGCGATTCAGTACTCATCCAGACTTTCATCTGGTCAGAGCGCACCCCCATTGTCACCTGGGTTGCATGACCAAGTTGTCTTCACTGGGAAACTAAGATGTTTTTGCAGAAATATTCTGAACTCTTCTTAGTGGCACAGCCAGAACAGACATTTCAGCTGAAGAACTTGGAAGCATCTCCAATTCCCCTGGAGATCACTGTCCTTAAAAGCCAGGATGACACAAGAATGAGACCATTTATCTGCTGACTGCTATCAGAAAAGGAATGGAAAAAACTAAGATTTTAGGTTCCTCTCCAGTCTCTGAATATGAGCATATTCCAGTGGACAGAAACTTTTGTTACCATTTTTCCCTCAGTTGGACCAGATCTATCCTGCACCTGATATGAACAAGATTGTTACTCATAAGATGTTATCACAATAACAATATTAAATTTAATATATTTTTTTAAGTAGCAAGCAAAGAAGTCATCAACAATTTCCTTTGTAATATTTTATCCACTTTCCCCAAATTTCCTCTCCCAGTCAAAGATGAAGAGTCTTTCAGGACTATATCTTTTCAGGAGACAAGATAAATCAAATTACATTGAATTTATCAGAATCAGATGATTTTTAAAGTTATTCCCAGGAGCAAGACTGGAGAACCAATATCTGACTACTAACCCAGCCTGACCACTTTAGCTGTGGTCTGCTCTTATTCTACAAGCTATTGGTTCTTTGTCCTCCATCTGTTGTTGGTTACGGCTTCCAGTATTGTTCCTACAAGCAATCCGCGAAAATAACCATTCTCTAGTTGTTTCCCTTCCCCTCTTTAAAAACTCGGACAGCTCAGATAATCTCCAGGCATTCTCCAGTAGCCCTTTCTTTAATGAGAAGATCAGCTGGCTGTATAGCTTTCTTCAGTGTATACTGCCAGCTAAATGGCAACTTTATTAGGTATCTGCAGTGAGATGACGAGCCACCTGGGAGTATTAACACCTGGATTTACAGTCACAATGGTAGAGTATATTGAAGTCCTTCACCACGCTGAATTACTCAATAATAGCTTTTGGAAACATAAATAATCAAGAAGCATCATTTTTGAAGATAAAAGCCAGGAACATGTCTGGCTAATTGACCATGATGGAGTTATAATAGTGAAATACTGCACACTTTTGGAGTGAAGTTCTCTATCGGGCTGCCTATATCTAAAACATTGAGGGTTGGCAACTCTACCAAAGTTTATGGATAGCGACTTTTGCACACTGCTCCTGACAATAAGATGCACATCAGATTTTACATTGGGCTAATCTGTCGCAATAAACTGTGGCAATCTAAGAACCACACAGATAATGTGAAACAGGAGGATTTGAAACAAGATTAGCTCATGGAGAATGCCATCAAGATTGCTAATTTAGTTTGCATCAAAATCCAGGAAAGGTCAGATCCTGGTAACAACAGAATGTTTCATCCTGTTTCTCTACATTCAGTTAAGAAAGTGTTGAAATCTGTTTCTGTATTTTAATCATTTTAACTCCAACTGATTACGAAAGTGCTCAAAGTTACATACAGATATAACTGCTCTCTTGAAAAGAATAAT
Source organism: Stercorarius parasiticus (assembly GCA_013396915.1). Taxonomy (NCBI): domain Eukaryota; kingdom Metazoa; phylum Chordata; class Aves; order Charadriiformes; family Stercorariidae; genus Stercorarius; species Stercorarius parasiticus. The sequence goes on along the minus strand of VWZL01005385.1, from coordinate 149,332 downwards.
TTTCAGTATGAGCTTTACAACTCGGCTGACTTGAGACCTATATTTACTCAAGTTACTTCAGAGGATTCAAGGCAGTGAATAAACACAAAATATAAAACTATATAAGTCTCTATGAATATATGAATATATTTTAGTTATAAATTTTATGTGCTGGTGCAATGGTTTTCAAATGGAAGTTTTTGTTGTTTGCTTATTGTTGGTGTTTCAGATCGGTTTAGTTTTTTGGGGGATGAGTTGTTATAAATTTGATTTTGCTTTTCATTTCCAAAATTTCCACAGAAAAAAAGTTGTAAAAATATTTATGGGCTATCTACTCACTCATATAATTGATAAGTTTACCTCTTTTAAAGTTTTTTTTTAAAAGCAAATGATCAAAAACCTGCAAACTTGGTTTTATTTGTATTCAATTTCTTCTTCATTCACTAATTTTATTGTCAAAATTAAAAAATAAAAATAATCTTCCACTTTCTACACATTTTCTTTACCAACACCCAAAATTTCTAGAAATATTTTTTCTACAAATACTAACATTTGGGAATTAAAAAAAAAAAAAAAAAGATTACACCACCAACAGCTAATTAAAAACTTCAGGGAGTAGAATGAGTACCTCAACACTCATAAACTAGAATCAGAGAACTTATTTCAGTAACTATTTGCAAATAGAAACCACATTTTACTCATTGCCTCATGGAATTAACTGGCAAGGTAATTTTCCTCTCCCCAAACCAAGGAGTTTTTAATTATTCATACAAAGTGGAACAGTTTCAACAGAACAAATATGAGAAACCCACACTGAAGTATCTCATAGCCCAGTGGTTAGCATGGAGCCTTAAGGTCCCCGTTTCTCCTCTTCTGCACCAGAGAGGAGGATGACTTTAATTGAGGCTGCTCACAGTGTGGGTGATTGTCTCAGCAGGTTTTGAGGGTCTCCCAGTGCCTCAGGCTGGGGTGCCTGTGGTCCAGCCTGTAAGACTGAACCCTGAAGATGAGACCACCACTCTGTCAATTCACCAGAAATAACTGACTTTGGTGTAACTCATGTTCCTAGAAGCTTATTTATTTTGCAAGGATGGTTCTGTAAATCAGGTACAATTTGACTGGGGAGCTAGAGACCGAATGAAGATGATCAAGGGACCGGAGCACTTGTGTTATGAGGAAAGGCTGAGAGACCTGCGTCTGATTAGTCTGGAGAAAAGAAGACTGAGTGGGGATCTCATCAATTCTTATAAATATCTAAATGGAGGATGTCAAGAGGATAGGGACAGAAGTGCCCTGTGAGAGGACAAGGGGCAACTGGCACAAACTGGAACACAGGAAATTCCATCTCAACATGAGTAATTACTTTTTTATTTTGAGGGTGACAGAGCACTGGAACAGGCTGTCCAGAGAGGTTGTGGTGTCTCCTTCTCTGGAGATATTCGAAACCAACCTGGATGTGTTCCTGTCCAACCTGCTCTAGGTCAACCTGCTTTGGCAGGAGGGTTGGACGGGGCATCTCCAAAGGTCCCTTCCAACCCCTACCATTCTGTGATTCTGTGTGATTCAGTGATCCTACAGCGTCCCTGAGGCAGAGACTGATGGCCCTCAAAGTAGGGTCCTGGACAGTGGGAAGGGTGGGGGAAGACCCACGGAAGGCAGAGCAGGGACAGTGAAACCTGTGGCTGCCTCAGGGCATCAATCTACAGCAGAAAGCAAGCATTAGGTATGCTTTAGAAATAGAAATTGAAATTAACTCTGTAACTTCATGTAGGACTGAACAGGACACAGTGATCATTCTCAAAATGTTTACGGAAATTCACCTTTACCTTTGCAAGCCCTTGTTGTTGTTTTCTTTACAGCTCCCAGGGTTATAAACTGCTCCATAGCCATGTTTCCCAGGAAGACCGTACTGTCACCCAGTGACATACTCCCGGCAGAAGGTCTGACTTGAAACAGTCATAAAACACATGTGCCTTAAAGCCTTAGCACATATGGTATTTAAAATCATATCTCCTGATGTGCGGTGCAGTATTCTAGACTTTTTCATACTGTCAAGAACCCTTCCAAGGATCCATTACGGCACAAATGCACTCCATATGTATAGGCTGAGGGGAGAAATGTTGTAGTAAATTAATTAGAGCAACTAGGTTAATGGGTGTTCTCCCATATACATGCAAGTGTAAACCAGGCATGACACACTGTCTTGGGACTCAGTGTTTTGTTAAATGAGGCAATGCTGAAAGGGATTTGAGAAAGTGGTGATCAGATGTAGAAGCAGGGGAAAAAAAAACAAACTGAAGTGGGACATTGCAACTGTCTGGGATACTAGCTGTAAACTCCAGATACTGGGGAAGTAAGCCAGTGACAGGTGTGGGTATTGTGCAAGGGCAACAATTACAGAGAGACAGTTACCTGAACACAGAGCATGTATGCGTGGTCATGGTAAACATTGTATACTTGTTGTGTGAATAAAATACAACAACATTATATGTCATTATTAATTAATCAGGTATGAGAAGTTACTCTTCAAACTGACAAACTAAGAAAGTGCCTGGATTTCAGTTAACCAGTTAGGGCATTTGCAATTTTAATTAAGGAACTGGACATGAGAAAGACAAGTAGTGCAGAAGTTGCCGAAAGGAATAATTAATGAACTATGAAACAAAAAGCATTAAGCTTTTTAGACCTGTTGCCATTTTCTTGCTTTCACTGCCAGACAGTGAGATAAAAATTTCCTTAGACGAAGGCATCCCAATTTAGACTCAAGGGACCTGAGTGTCTATTGGAATCAAGACAATCTAAAACCAGCTCTGTTCTGCTTCAAAAAGGTAAATGAACCTTCTGTGGAAAGCAGAAGTGTGAAAGGTTCAGAAGAAACCCATTACAAGCTTCAGCACACACTTGTGACAAGAATTGTGCCTCTGTATTTGCAGAACACAGTCTTCTCTAGGGATGCCAACTAACCTGCAAAGTTAAAACATCGCATTCACTTCAGCTGTATAAGTTCTTCTCTCAGATGGTGGTCTAATTGTTCCCTGTAACATTTCTCCTAAAACAAATGAAAACATTTTTTAGCTTTCTTAAGAGCTGATTTGTTAAAGTTTGCTGGTCAGAACATATTTTAAGTTAAAGTGTATCCTACTATACTATTTTCTCAAAATAGAAGTATTATATAAAAGTGCATTGGTTGCAATAAAGGTTTCCTCAGGATAAGTTTTATTTTTCATTTAAACTTTTTTTTTTCTTTTTTTCTCTGAAAGGGAGAGATGGGTACCTAAATTCCTTGGGACATGAATGCAATATCCAAGTCATTCATTAGGAAAATAAATGTTTCAACACAATGTAGAAAAAGTACAAGTTTCAAAACCTTGAAAGTTGCCTCAAAATGAAAGTGTCACCCTGCCGACAGCTCCAATTCTTTAAATTGTTTTGCCTGACACTTACTAGAGCTTCCAGTAAATGGACTTCTTTGATCATATCTGAAGAATTATATGTCAAAATTGTGAAGCTCCTTGTTCACTTTCACTCTCGCTTTCTGCCTTGCTACATAAACCTTTGTAGCTTAAGTTTTGCATGTTACTTACATTAGTACAGAAAATCAACATTGCGAAAATCAAAATTGCATAGTCAAGGAGACATAATACTTCAATCACTACGAGAATTTTATGATACATCCATCCACACACATGTACACACACACATTAACATAAATTCTCGATGTTACATGTACTCACTGCCTGGGTATATTTCTCAACCAGCCTCTGCTACTGGGGTTAACCCCCAACACCAACCAGGTCAGTTAAGGGATATGATGCTGAAGTGCTGTCTTTGATAAACACTACCTGATGCAGATCAGACCCTGGGCTTTTAGTCCTTCAGACTTCATATCTTTCACAGACTTTGGAGGGGGTTCCTGGAAAAAGATTTCCAGGAGTTATTTTTAAGAGTTAAGTAAGGGAAGCCATTTTCAAAAGCCAACTGCTTAAGGAAAACTAGGCAGTTATAAGAAACGTTACAAATTCGTACATAGCAGTAGGTATTATTCCTATTAAGTAGAATCACACACAATCACAGAATGGAAGGGGTTGGAAGGGACCTTCGGAGATCATCTAATCCAATCCCTCTGCCAAAGCAGGGTCACATAGAGCAGGTTGCACAAGAACAAATCCAGTTTGGTTTCGAATATCTCCAGAGAAGGAGATTCCACAGCCTCTCTAGGCAGCCTCTTCCAGGCTCTGCCACAGTCAAAATAAAAAGGTTTTTCCTTATGTTCAGATGTAATTTCCTGTATTCTAATTGGTGCCCTTTGCCCCTTGTCCTGCTGCTGGGCACTACTGAAAAGAGTCCGGCCCCATCCTCTATACAATTTATTTTCTTTGAGAAAGTACTCTCCTCCGGCCGTCACTAAAGGCCCAGGAATAGAAGGAGAACTAAGATAAAGAAGTTGGTGAGATCTCAGACTTCTCGAAGAAAAATATCTGGATAAAGCTGTTCCTATTTTTTTCCAGGTGTCAAAGATTTCCCACACTAGGCAGGATAGAGGAGTGTTACTGATCTTTATATACATAGCATTTAAAGTAAAAAGGGAACACAATTCTGTCTTTTAATGTCAAAAATGAAAACTCAGATAAAAAAAAAAAATGTTATGAATGGAAATAACCCCAGGCCCTGGCACCTCATCAGCTGTCTGTGGTTTTCCTTTTTTGTTTAATTCTGCAGTATGAAGTCTGAAATAATCATTAACAACTGGCTGATTTTGTCAAGAAGCTTTATTTTATGCTTTTTCCACATCTCCTAGCTTACGGATTCCTTATTTAGAGTTTATCTGATATAGATTCCTACGCACTTTGCCACAGCATCAGGTAATGAGCAGTGCCTTTATTCTAGAACAATGTAATGGAATCATTATTGCACAAATTGTTTTCTATTATGGATCAAGGGCCTGGTCAAGTTAGGGGATTTGTTATGTTTCCAGTACTCAATTTTCAAGTCCTCTATTAATCATATAGAGAAGGAAGAAGTAAAGGTATTTGCATTTGACTGCTTCTTATTCACATGCAGACTTACTATAAGTAAACATGCAAGTCCTGCAAAACTTTTGTTCCATCCACTTTTTAGATTCATAAGCAGTCATTTGTAGGTATGGAGTGGCATATGCACTTTAAGCTTTTAGTTTTCGTGGCATGTCTGACCTTTCAAAAAATGAACTGTGGTGCATATAGAACCTAGTGCAAAGCCCTGAATGGAGCTCACAAATGACATGGGAACAAACCCCTAACTGTAGTTATTATTTATTTATTTATTTATTTTGTTTTCCATGCTATACAAGGTCAAATGAACCCAAACCCAGCTCCTATATACTTACAAGGTTCTAGTACCAGAGTTTTGCCTCTCTCCTGTCTAAAATCTTGTAACTAAGCAACTAAACTCTCAGCTTATCTAACCAGTGATATAAAGTCATCATTTTGTTATATTAGTTATAAACTGATACACTTTCCTCCAGCAGAACCTTTTTAAGTATATACTTATTCCAAGTGAGGATGCATTTGCCTGGTTTCCTTCCAGAAGGTACTGAAGTATGCAAGATATTCCACATCTTGATGATAGCAGCATTCAAACATTATTTATTTTTTACTTTAAAAAAACAAATGGAAACTTGTAAAGTTCTCACTGGTTCCCATATAGACATAAACAGCCCATCCTTCTTTCAATGTTCTTATCTTAAATCTATGCAGTTGCAGAATTTTAAAAGAACAGTCAAGTTGAAGAGTTTAGCAGAAAAGCCAAGGGAGTGATAAAGGAGAGAAAGAGAAAGAGATGTAATAAGACTGGGTTTGAAAACGAAGAGGAAAAAGGAAATGCTTAGTCTAGCAGGATAAAAAAGGCTCAGTGAGGACAACTCCACCCAATTTGGCACGGATAATATAGCTGACTGGCTTGCCACCTCATACATACCAACTTTCAGTCTGTGAATCTCTTTGGAGCCATAATGCTTAGCACTGCAAATCATCCACTGAAAGAACCTTCAAATCTTTGGAACTTATTGATACAATTACCTTTGTGCAGCTGAATGCAATGTCCATTGTTTGTCTGTAAACTTTGTCTGCAATTGCAAGAAAAAAAGAAAGAAAAAAAAGTATTAATTTGTGCAACATGTACTGTGTGGGAACTATTCCTCTTTGGATAAAGCTAAGGTAAGAAATTCATTTAACCTTTTAGTGTCAAGTTTGACAGACCCAAGGTGACACCGAATTTTTTCATTGTGCAGTACAGTTTATGATTGCAATAAACCTGAAGGAAAAATTGATGTTGACAAAGATTATATATATATATTTTTCTTCTCCTCCTGGTAAAATGGAAAAGTGACAAGTGTCACTTTTAAAAAGCAGTAGCCTCACGTACAGTCTAAGGACAAGGCTAGTCATCAATCATGTCTTTTCATAAGTCTTCATTGATGAGTTTGACTTTGGACCTGCAATCTTTGAACCTTGTTTCAGCTTTTCTCCCAGAATCATAGATTCATTCATTCATTCATAGATTCATGGATTTTTAAGGCCAAAAAGGACAATTACAATCATCTTGTGTGACCTCTTACATTACACAGGCCACAGAGTCCAAGCTTTCATTCTCCCTACCCCTACTTCTTTCACAAATGATTTCACACTGTTCTGCTCTTGCACTCAGTTGCTTACTAAACTCATTATGATGCTTAAACCTTATCCAGTAATGCATCTGCCTCCACTTCTCCTTGTTTAGGATGTGTTTCTCCCACGAATCTCTCACAGAATAACTGTTGTGTAAAGGTTGATACTAACAACCTACAGCAGATGCTTGTTAAACACGGAGAACGTTACCCCAGTCTCTTAAAAAATGCATATCATAGAAACATAGAATGGTTTGGGTTGGAAGGGACCTTAAACATCATCTTGTTCCAACCACTTGCCATGGGCACGGACACCTCCTACTACACCAGGCTGCTCAAAGCCCCATCCAGCCTGGCCTTGAACATCTCCAGGGATGGGGCATCCACAACTTCTCTGGGCAACCTGTTCCAGTGTCTTACCACCTTCATAGTAAAGAATTTCTTCCTAATATCTAATCAGAATCTACCCTCTTTCAGCTTAAACGCATTATCCCTTGGCCTATCACTACATGCCCTCGAAAAAGTCTACTAGTGTTCATCGAGAGACTGTCTTCCCTGACTCTAAATGTTCATCAATCTTTTGAAGCATGTGCATTTAACAAGTGTTTTTCCAGAAAACAACTTTGTCTTAGTAAATGTAGTGGAATTAAAGGTGCCATTAGTGATGAGTGGCACTCCTCAGGGGTTGGTAGTGGGACCAGTGCTGTTTAACATCTTTGTTGGCAGCACGGACAGTGAGTTTTAGTGCACCCTCAGCAAGTTTGCTGATGACACCAAGCTGTGTGATGTGGTTGACACACTGGAGGGAAGGGATGCCATCCAGAGGGATCTGGATAGGCTTGAGAGGTGGACCAATGACAACCTCATGAAGTTCAACCAGGCCAAGTGTGAGGTCCTACACCTGTGTCACAGCAATTTGTGCTTGGCAATCCCAAACACAAATACAGATTGGGTGGAGAATGAATTGAGAGCAGCCCTGAGGATAAGGACTTGGGGGTGTTGGTGTCTGAGAAGCTCAACATGAGCTGGCAATGTGCACTTACAGCCCAGAAGGCCAACTACATCCTGGGCCACATGAAAAGAAGTATGGCCAACAGGTCGAGGGAGGTGATTCTTCCCCAGTAATTCTGACACCACCTGCAGTAATTCATCCAGCATTGGAGTCCTCAACACAAGAAGAACACAGACCTGTTGGAGATGGTCCAGAGGAGGGCCACAAAGATGATCAGAGGGATGGAGCACCTCTCTTATGAAGACAGGCTGAGAGAGTTGGGGTTGTTTAGCCTGGAGAAGATAAGGCTCCGGGGAGACCTCATAGCAGCCTTCCAGTACCTGAAGGGGGCCTGCAGGAGAGATGGGGAGGGACTCTTCATGAGGGAGTGTAATGATAGGACGAGGGGAGGAGAGGAGAGTTAGATTAGATATTAGGAATAAATTCTTTACTGTGAGGGTGGTGAGGCACTGGAACAGGTTGCCCAGAGAAGGTGTGGATGCCCCATCCCTGGAGGTGTTCAAGACCAGGCTGGATGAGGCTTTGAGCAACCTGGTGTAGTATGAGGTGTCCGTGCCCTCAGGGGAGTTGGAACAAGATGATCTTTAAGTTGCCTTCCAATCTGTACCATTCCATGATTCTATGACTTCTATTGATATCCATACCTGACACTTCTCCAAGCCTCCTTCTCCCCTTTTTTTTTCCTCTCCATCTCTCAAGTCTGTCTGTGTCTGTCTCTTTCCTTCTCTATCAGTCTCATAAAAGTTCAAATGCAAAGGACTTCTCACTTCATAGATAAAATAAATTGTCAGTGTGTGTCTAGTAGCTGTTCACAGACTTTTATTCCCCTCACCCCTCGTACAAAAATTAATGGGATGCACCAATCTGCCATTGTGTCTTTGACATGTAATTTGTTATAAATAATAATACAAATGATTACAGGGAAAGCTACTACTGCTAGAAGTGCATCAGTTTGCCAGCATGGGGATAAATAAGACAGCTCTCTCTGTGGGTGACTCTGTCATCACGTTTTGTACTGCCGCTACCCAGCAGGCTTAACAATGTGAGTGCTGTCATGGCTAGTCTCAAAGATTCTTCAGAGAGAAGCTGGAGGGCTAAAGCCCTTTTTAAAGAGAAATAACTAAAAGGAGTTAAAAATAAGTGGCTCTCTGATGGGTCGCTGTGTCGAATGTATTTAATTGCCCACAAGTCGCATATCTTCCCATCTTCGTATTATTGCACAAACCTGCTGCATTTCTATGGTACAGCAGTTACTCAGGTTTTATCTTCTACAGAGACAAGCTGTAATTTCTTTTATAGGGAATGGGGAAAAAAAGATTCATAACAGAGAAGGCAATTACAGCAGCAACAGTCAATGCCAAGGATGGGAGAAAGGGTTGCGTTGTTATTCAGGTGCAAACCTGAGAATCAAAAGTCCTGGAATGTATAGCAGTTCTGCCCCATACCTGTGTGGGTAATTTACTTAGATTAAGCAGTAAACTGGAGAGATTTACAGGGATACTCTTTTTTCAATACCTCTCCCAACCTTGAAACTGATTTCACCTTCTTATTTGTTGATATATCCAGATTGTATTATGGTGTAACTATGCAAGTTGCTATACAAATAAATATAATGAAATGATCAGTTTGTAGGGTTTGGTTGTTTTTGTTTTGGTTGGTTTTTTTTGTTTTTGTTTTTTTTTTTAATTTATGGTTGAACAAAATACACACTTTATATGAAAACACATATGAATTTGCCATATCTCTTTGATGAACTTCTGTAAGAAACGTATTAGAAAATCAGAAGAGATAAGCAGAAGATTTGATGAATCACAGACATCACTCGAACGTGGAGTGTCAGACAGTTTACACTTTACACTTCTGCTGATATGGGTTATTTTTTCCTAAAAAAAAAGCTTTCTTTTTGTGCTTCACAGCATACTGGAAAGGGTAATTCTGATTACCCCATACCCTCTTTTTGGTGGATAAGCACTGTCATTCATAATGAACCAAGGCTTTGAGTGATGCAAATTTTCAGCAATCACATATCATTTAGTGCATTATGCAGACATAGTGTGTTGGAGGAGTATGTGCCATTGCAAAGAATGAGTGTCAGTTACCTGAATAGTTCAGACTCCAGTACGTGAAGGCAAGCAACTTGAAAGCCTGCATTTCAGATTTAATAACAAAAAAACTCAATCACAAGCGATTAAACAAATCTTTCATTCTAAACAAATCTTTTTGGAAAATTGCATTCCATGCAGTTTTTTTGTGTTTCAGGTTTTTAATTCTGATTCATGACAATAATATTAGTATTGAGTTACTTGTACTTCCCCAGAACATTAAGATTCCTCATCTTATTATTTATCTTTTGTATTACTAAAAAACCTCAGAACATCCATTATGATAGCATTTATGTAAGTGTGGATAATAGTCTGCTTTTGCCATCAACAGTTTGCAATTGAAATAAGTTGCATTATCAGGTTATGTTAGCTGCCACAGAAGTTCAAAACCCAAATTATTTTCCCTTGTAGAAAGGACATAATTGTAATCAATGGCAGGTACTTTCAAGAATAGTGCATCCTCCACTGCTCAAGCAGGTCTCCCATTTCCCACTCACACTCAAAGACACACATCCTATTATACAGTGAGAACATGATATTCTAGGTCCAGCAAATTGTTCTACAAAAGCAGAAATGTATGGATTTCAATGAGGTTTGCAAGGTAGGATCAATGTCATGCATTACCTTTAACTGCCTTGTAATGGAACATTCCCATTAGACAAATGAAGGAAATGTCTCACGGTGAGATACAGGGTTGGAAAAGTGAAGGCATCAAATCACTTACATTCATTGGTAGCTAGAGGAATTTATTTATTTTTTTTTAAAGATAGGATTTCAACAGAAATGGCAAAATAATTTTAAATATCAAGAGATTGTGTTAGCATCTTTTCCTAATATTCTAAAAATACATATTGCCCAGTCAGAACCCCAATCCTTTATTAAGCACTAACAGGAGAACAGATTTTCTGAGGAGCCACTAAGCATTCCCATTTGGATCAATACAACCAGGAGCCACAGGTGCTTAACCCTTCAGAAACTTGGTGTTTAATTTAGTTGGTTATGCCATTTTGGTGCCTGCCTTTAAATCCTTACATCAAAAAATCTTGATCTATGTTTATATGCAACTGTTGTTTGCAGTTTTACTTTGTTTGATTTACAGCATAGATAAGAGTTCTAAAAGAAAGCTAGCATGTACTGACAAGCTTTATGACACAGTTTTAAATATTGCCATGAAAAACAAGACTTTAAGACTAAAAAAATCCAAAACCAAATCCTAAACAAAGAGACAATAGCTGTATTAGAAAATTGTTTCACCAAAGTGCATCCTACATATGAAATTTTCAGGTTTCTCTTCAGTCTCTAGGGATATCCTCTAATCATTTAATTCATTTCTACTTCCCAACCTGTTTCCTCTTCATTGGTAGATAATGGCTACATGAGGTTTAAAAAATCAGAGGCCTTTCCAAATGGACTTAAAAACTGACAGCTTTGAACTGCAGGCATCAGATTGTTGTGAAATTTAGTTCTAATAACTGGATGGTCTCTCTGATACCCTTATAGGAGCTCTGAGCTATTAGAAAATATTATGAATAATACAACCAGACTGTAAAGTACAGATGTTCTAAAGTAGCCAAGATATACCTTTGTGTTGCTACATAAAGCTGGGCTGCATTGTTCAAGCTGCCATCAGGGATGTTACAGGGAATAGTGTTGTGGGAGAGAATACAGCATACACAGTACCCTTCCTCTAAGGAGTAGTTCCTGCAAATACTGAAGTGGAATGAAAAAACCGCATTTTTGAATCACATGTTTGCTTCATACCCTGATATCAGAAATAGTGTAAATTCAACTATATGATTAATTTTCTCTATTTCCTCTTTCTTTATTTTTATATCTACTGAAATACATTCCTCTAAACAAACAGCCCTTTTTTTTTTCCTGTTTTCCCCATATATTTTCATTTGCGTCATCGTTCAAAGTACAGTCCACCCCCCCGCCCCAGTTTAGTTTAGAAATAAATCAATATCTTTCAAAAGTGGAAGGTATGTGCACTTAATGAAAATAGCAAAAAAGCTTGACTGCAGACAAGCCAAATGTTAAAACATAATAAAAATAGGATGAAAAGATTAGTGTGAGAAACAAGCTGCTAAAGTTTCCAAAATAAAAGAAGTAATAATGAAAAGTTTTTCATATCCATCAAAAGCAAGAAACTTGCCAGAGAGTTTATGGGATTTACAAATGACCAAGATGTAAAAGAACCGTACAAGGAAGATAATGTCATAACACAAAAGAAAAATGAATTCTTCATATTCATGTTCACTGTGAAGAAGGGAAATTCTGTTGCTTCTCTGTGTTTGAATGTCAGTCTCAAAATGAAGTGTCAGCAGAGGAGATTTTAGACATATCAATAAAAAGTAACAAATCATCAGGATCAGATGTTATTTACCTAAGAGCCTGAAAGGAATTTGAGTATATAATTACTGAATTAACTGTGTTTTAAACTCTACTGCTTCAGGATAAGAAGCAAGCNAAAGGGAAGGGAAAGGGAAGGGAAGGGAGATTCTTTGCTTGTAAAGGTATCTTGTTCAAGAAATGAAATCATAAGTCCAATCAGAATACCCACTAACTTTAGTGTCCCTAACTCAACATTGCATTATGATTGCATGCAGAGCTTCTACTAGTATATATCTGTTGAGTTTTATCTGGGAAAAAAAATAATTCCGTGGTTTGGGACATTTTTGAGTTTAAAAGTTTAGACACTTCTGTTTTCTTCCATTTACTCCACAATGTGGCAGCTATCACACCAGCCTTCTTACTCTGCTCATTAAGGAAAGAAATCACAACAATATTAACAACAAAAGCTCTCCAAAACTGTGTTTAAGTCTTGTTCTTTTAAGGAAATGCAAAATTCATTGCTGACGACATGGCAATTTTCAAATCAAATGTTTCTTTTTGTTGCAAAGACAGAAAGCATGTGAAAACAAAAAGACATTTTGGCAGTAACAGCTTTGACAAAACTCACTAACAGGGGCTTCTGTTGCTGTGAAATATTGGCCTTTGAAGGTGAATACTAATTCAAGTAGCATAGCACTGAATACAAGTGAGGGGTCCAAAGACCTTGAATGTGGAAAAGAGCTGCAGATCTTCAAAGTCTCACACATGAATAAAAAAAAGTGTAGTGTGTAATGGAGACCTGAATAATGTAAAAGGTTTTGTCTGTGAGGAAGGGAGGTGAAGGGGAGGGAGAAACAAAGGAAGGAGTAGAGGATAAAGAAAGAGAAGTGGAGAAGTGAAATATGAGTTTTAAGCATTGCAATCAGAAGATGTGAGCTGTCACCTCTTGCCTAGATCTCATAAACAACAATATCCAGACTTAATGAGCAGCTGAATGTCAGTGCTGGCCTGAGAAATTCAGTAAGGTAATTACATCAAATGTAACAGCAAGTGAGGTTTTTTGATAAGAAAAGGTATGGATGGTTTGGATGCTTGGTTGCTAATAGAAAGGTACCAAAAAGGAATTATGTCAGAGGTGAAGGAAAGTTGGTCATGATTGTTGATAAGAATGCCTGGTCAACATTTGAAACAAAAAGAAAAAAAATCTATTGAATTTAGGAGACTAGTTGCAGAGATGTCTAATGAAAAAAATATAAAAAGGAAAAAAAAAAGAATTGGAAAGACAATGCAATGAAAGACAGAAGAAAGGCCCAAAGGTAAGAGAAGAAACTGAGATGGCAAATTATGCAAATGCATGTACTTGTTCTTTTTTTTTTTTAACCTTTACGATGTTAATATAATTCAACATTCCTCTTCTATAAAGCCAATGACACTTTTCCATTTCATTTTAATAATTTTCACCCACCAAATAATGTTTTTAGCCTAGCCCCAAATCATTATCAAGATATGAAGGTTGAAGTGTATTCCTGCTTTATAATTAAAAGCAGAGACTACTCTTGGATATATTTATTCATTTAATCTATAACCTAGGTTTTATTTTCCTTTAAATTATACTTATTTTATTTTATATAATTTCATTTTATTTATCAATAAAAATAGCTGAAAGTAATTTTTCCACAGGAATCTGAAGACAAATATATTAATAAGAGCCAAGGCAGTTCAAAACTAGTCAAATGACCCCTACTGTCCTCAGCAAAATTTCATTTGGCCCATGTATACTTTTTTTGTTGTATTTTGGGGTTTTGTTTGTCTGTTAGTTTGTTTACTTTAAAAAAAAAAAAGAAAAAGAAAAAAGCCAATAAGTTTAAATGAAAGACACAACAGAATTTTAAGAGCAGAATAGATGAAATAATCACCTTAGAACCCAAAATGACAAGGTCTTGTTTCAGATCATCAAAACATACTATTTGTATTGAGGAAACTGCATTTCTATGTTGAATTGCAATGAGAGGCTTTAATTCTGTGTTTGATGAAATCAAGCCGAGTTGCAAGGTATATTCCTTTCTGTGTCACAGTGCCATTAGTTCAAACCTTTGCAGGAGGGACAGGACCAAAGAGCAGTGGAAGGGCCCAACACACTTAAAAGTGACTACCTGCAGACAAGCAAGACACACCTATGGATGTCAGTATGTCAGGGTCTTGGGCTCCAGGCAAGTGAAATCATATGACTAGCAATGTGAGTGTTAATCTCAATTAAGACCCCGGGTTTTACTTCAGTTCAAATGCTGTTATTAGTATTAAATTTCAGTACAGAAGTCTTCTTAAAAGGAAATAACAATTCCTGGCAGGAAATGCTTTCTCTTGATTCAGTCTATATCTGCTTGTGTTGGGTTGTAATTCTGCTGCTAAGACCTGTCATTGCCAGGGGACATGCTTCCAACCTCAAAATGACGACTGATGAAACTTGTCGCTTTTTTATGCACTGGTAGCTAAGATCTCCTGGCTACCAGGAAATATCCGGACTGAAAGTTATTGAATTTTTAAAGTGTTGATGACAACGTCCAGATATTTCAGTGAAATTCTGATAAAACAGAGACAGATAGACAGACAGATAGAAGACACAGTGTACCTATATGTTTTCTATTTAAACAGCATACATACATATAATGCCATACTATATCATAACTCAGGTTTACTGATACTTATCTGAACAAAGTTTAGTACTGCTCTTTACAGATTAAGAATTCTGTGGACTTAAACTGTAAAAGTGTAAGAGAAAACTGGTACCTTAAAATACTTGCAATTCCTCCATGGTGAGTGTCTAAAATATCAGCCACTTTGGGAGGCTGATTCTGCTCTCGTCTTTTTAATTTTATACCAATGTACCTCCATAGTCTTTCTCAAAGGTCTAAATTTATACCAGTGGAAATGATGACAGATGTCATTATCCATTTCACAGAATATTGGTAACCTATCTTTAGAGAGTTACACAGATCCTGTCCCCCCCACCACCAAATGTGTCACACTTTAGACTACACTGCTATCAGGTCTGCTGCTATCAACAAGTTAAAACCCTTCTTGGCAATTGTTATTACTGGTAACTTGGAGATGTCATCTAATACCAGGAATTTAAACTAAAATTATTTGGACAAACAGCTTCCTTTAAAATTGTTTGCTTGATTAAATATGATAGAAAACATTTGGCCAACAAAATCCATGAACCTGAAACCAAGACCTGGAGACTTTGCAAAGTTGATAAGAGATCAAAATATAGATATATTTTAAATCAGTAAATCAGAGAAATATATCTTAATATATTTTGAAACTGATTATTGTAGATCTGCGAATCATTGTGAGAAGATAAACCTTTGATGAGATAAATGTATGAGTCCATAAACTAAGAGACATAGTTCTATACTGGTAGGACTTGCAAATTTCGCTTCTATTAAATTCTTCTATTCGGGACCCTCCTGAAAATGGCAACAGGACTTTTTTTTTCTTAGTAGAATAGATAAATAAAGGCAAGTAAGAAATTAATCTACTAAAGATATTTTGATATCAATATTAAAGATGTCTTCAGCATGTCATCAGTCGAATGATGTTGTGTACATGTAATTAATATAGATTGTTTGCTAGTGAATCCTTTACAAGGCACATTCTGGAAGTACAGTAATTCAGTGTTATCACTAAAAGTCTAAGCAAAGGCATAGGACTAAAATATGGTGAGATTTATTTTTCCTGTTTACTCCACATCCTACTTAACACAGCTATCAAAATGACTGGCTAGAACCTTTTTGTAATGTATTTGATACTGATGTTGACTATTATGATAACTATAATGATAATAATAGCCATCATAATAATAATCAAACGCTTTCAAACATCCCAATTCTGCGTTCACAGGAGGAACAGATCGCATTGAGAAACCTCTGATGGGGATAAGGTGAAACGATGTAATCAGAATAATATTCAGTTGAATGTATTTCAGGAGTAACTCTTAACTTTTAACCTTGCACATATTCTTAACACATTGCAGTCTGAAGGCTTTGGGGGAATTATCCCATTGTATTCAGCATTGGTGCAGCTTCACCTTGAATACTGTGGGCAGTTCACAATTTAAGACGTATGTGAAGGTCCTTGAATGCGTCCAGAGGAGGCCAAAAAAGCTGGTGAAAGGGCTGGAAGGAATGTCCTGTGAGGACCGGCTAAGTACTTTTGGCTTGTCTAGTTTGGAGAAAAGGCAGCTGAAGGGTGACCTCATTGCTCTCTACAGCTTCCTGAGGAGGAGAGTGAGGTGCCGAGCTCTTCTCCCTGGTATCCAGTGATAGAACACGAGGGAATGGTTCAAAGCTGCACCAGGGGATGTTTAGACTCCACATTAGGAAGCATATCTTTATGGAGAGGGTGGTCAAACACTGGAACAAGCTTCGAGTCTCCCCAAGCCTCTCAGTGTTTAAAAGGAATTTGGATAATGCCCTTAACAACCTGCTTTAACTTTTGGTCAGCATGAACTGGTCAGGTAGTTGGACTAGATGGTCGGTGTAGGTCCCTTCCAACCAAAATAGTGTATTCTATTCTATTCTGTTATTCTGTTCTATTCTGATTGAATTGCAGTAGGGAGTCACAGTTATGACAGCATTTAAATTCATTTTTTCTCTGAAAAAAGTTAATAGAAACCCTCTTTTCGTTTTTTACAGTCTACCAGCCTTTCTTTTGACTCTGTGAAATATAAGGCCAGATTACGCAATAATTAGCGTTATAAAGCAGTGAATCTCACTGGTTTCAATGGCATCTTAGAGGGAATCTATCAGGCTCCCGTTATCAGAATCAGACCTACCCGTTTCAAGGACCTTTCAGCAAAGTGTAAAGGGTATAAGAAGGACCCTAGGTATGGTGATTCTCAGTACCGAAATGTCTAGAAGTGAGGCACCTGGCTCCAGCAGTGGAAATGTCAATGCTGAGACGGATATCTATGTTCCATGGACTAAGTGGGGACATTTCTGCCCACAGTGGTTTGTTCACAAGTATCAGAGCTGTAACAGTGGTAACATCTAGGACAGATGGGAATAACAGCTACAAAAGAGAAGGTTGTCACTGAAACCTCTTCCCTTTCTTGAAATAAGTTCCTTTTCTTAAGTTTGTCACTCATACTATATCAGGACCCAGAAGCTGAACTACCCTATTTTAGCCTATACAGCAATCTTAAATATATAAGTGTATAATTGAGAGCTGGGGGTTTGGGGGGTTTTGTTTTTTGGTTTGGGGTTGTTGGGTTTTTTTTTTTGTTTTTTTGGATTTTTTTAATGGCAGAAGATACTGGAAAACCTCTTCTTCAACTCCTTCTTTATTCTGCAGGTAAGATTTCAAACTTCCCATTGTGCTCCTCAGGAGTTGGCTTTGAATAAAGGGCTAGAGTCTCACAGGTGTCCAGAGAAGGAGAAAAGATCTCCCGTGCTAAATTTAAAATGAGCTCACAGTGCAGACAAGCATGATACAGTAGCAGCTCCAGGAAATGAGTCCTCACCTAAATGACCCCAGGCTGTTACGTTGCAGCCCAGTTCCAGATGCCTCATTCCTCGGCCCACCCTCCACCCAGGGGATCACCTGCATGGCTGATCACGTCTAGGATGCGCGTGTGTTTCTCCCCTGATTTAAATGAACACCAGTCCATTAGGAAGCAGCAATTACAAGGCCTTGGCCACAGCACGCTTTTACCATTAGGCCTGTTCCTCTTGTCTGTTTTCTTAGTGATGTGTATTGAAAAAGGTTAAGAGAATGGAGCCTAAGGAGTTCAAGCAAGAAAACAACACCCAAAAGGTGTGAAATAAACTAAAAAAGGAAGGAAAATAGTCTCCCCAGCAAAAAGAGGAGCAAAGACAGCTTATATAAACAGCTCTTCAACTAGCAGCTCTCACAAAGCTACTAGTTAGTATTCCATTTCCAGGCGCTGGCAAGCACCCCATCCCATTATGTGGGAATATAATCTTCTTTTTGCTTCATCGTTTGTTTTTAATAAATCACATGCAGAGCTTTTATATCATAAGCCTCCAAAATAAAACTCGTGTGCACACATCCCACATAAATAAATAAAATAATAAACACACATGCATACACACACAAGCAGAAGCCAAATAATTACTGAGTTGCCAGGGTCCCAAATGCTGGATTGTAAATTATAGATTGGTTTGGGAATTTTGCCCTGTTTGGCTCAGTTGTGATAAATATGCTTTAAAAGGTAAACTGTCTGATGCTGATATACTGTGGGTATATTCACAGGGAGTCTGGGTTCCTCTGATATATTATTCTGGCTTCCACAGAAAGGTCAGCATTTTACCTGCTTCTGGAGCAAAGACAAGCTCTTGTAGGTCTGGACAATGCCATGAGTTTTCTTTGGCAACTTACTCTGCTTCCATATGTTAAAAGTGGGAACACTAATTTCATACTTAGCCGTAATGAGAACTATCATGTAATTTTTCAACTAGGCACAGTTATCAATTACAGATATGCACAGTAAAGCACACAAAATTATTCAAATTTCTGATTTTTATTACAATAAATGCATGACTTTTTGTTTTGCCTGATAGTTTTATGTGTGGGAGGGTATTTTTAATACATGTTTTTCCAACCTCTTCCTGTAACGGTAATGATAACAAATTTGTACAAATGAAGAGACAGGGCTTTACTGTCGGAAAACCACACGAATGGAGAAGTACAGATTTAAGAAATGAAATAGATTTTGTGAGAGATGACAAACTGATAGGACTAAGTAGAGGTTGTCTAATGCAGAAATATAAGAAGCTAAACCTGAACTTAAAGCAAAATTAATTTAGTTTCATTCAAGCCTACACTTCAAGCCACCCCAAGCTGCAACTAGGTGACGTTTCCATGAAGGGCTGATCTTCCAATGTACCGTTTTAGATACGTTGGTAGTGGACCATGAAATTTCAACACTGTGTGCTACTCCATGTAAATGAGAACAAGTGTGCTAAAAAGAAATAAAATCTTTAACAACAAGTTTCTGGATGACATAAAATTGGAGAGAGGGGCAGCACTGTGACTCAGAGGGATCTTCATAGGTTGCAGAAATAGTCTCATAAACCTCATGAAGTTCAAAGAAGGCAAATACTAAGTCCTATATCTGGAACAGAATAACACCATTCAACAGTGCCTACTGGGACCAACTAGCAAGGATAAAACTTTGCTTTATACTTTCCAATTCTAACTTCTGTTTTTAATATGTATTTCTACAGGCTGGGAAGTGCAGGGACACGGATGGAGTTGTGGTGATTTTTGAGTTCATTGCTAGGTTTTTATGTGTCTGTATGAAAGGCTGTTCCACCAGCAATTTTGCCAGGGGCAACTGCCCCAGAAAACAAGAAAAAGAAGCAGCAGTCAGATAAGTTCACAAGAACAAATGCCAAAATGGGTGATATCCCTTTATGCTTCTTATTCTTTCATCATTTGAAGATTGCTCATATTCTAGTTTGTGAGCCCAGACAACTGATTCTAATGGCTTTTAAGAAAAGTTTTCACTGTCTGTATATAGTAACTCAAAGGTTACTATACTCTATGTGATTCTGAGGTGAAGTGGCAGGGAAAGGGGAGGGGGAAGTGAAAGGGGAAGAGGAAAGGAAGGAAGAAAGAAAGGGAGAGGGAAGGGAAGAAAGAGAGGGAGAGGGAAGGGGAGGGGAGGGCAAGGAAGAGGGAAGGAAAAGGAAGGGAACACAAGCCTAAGCATAACTGATGGTCTAAAAGAATTACCTTTCAGCTGTGGTATTTCATAAAGAAGGATTTAAAATCTTAAGTGGCATAAATTCTTTGTCTCTGCAAAGGTGTGTTAGGCATTTGCTATATATTACAGATGCATTAGACACATAGATAAGATTGTAAAAGGCATGGGACAATCACTGGACGCAGAACTGCTTCAGGCACACCAATCTACAGGTGCTAGCATACTACAATTACAACAACTAGGTTGAATTACAGCTACCCAGCAGAGATGTAATAAAGGTATGAATTATTGACTTGGCATCATCCTGAGACACCTTTGGTCACAGCCTTGCTATGTTTTGGAGATGATAGAATGAGATTTGTGTGATGTAAAATTATAATCAAAGACAGTTCAGGATGAAACATGACTGCCAAGGTTATGAACCTTAGTGGGAGGCTGCATACGCTGATAAAAAAGGAACCGCAACGGAGAAAGTATTGATCATTTGGTTGCATGGAGCCAACCCAAAGCACCAGGCTCCATTCAGAATTTAACTTCAGAATTTATTTACTTGTCCAAAAGCACATATAGCTCAGGGAGTTAAATATATCAGAGTGGGCAAGGATGGGAATAAACATACCAAATGACGACTTCAAACCCCAGGGTCATGCAGTTTGCCACTGGAGAGAAAAAACGGTGTGAGGAAAGCAGCTGTTATTCTCAGTCCAAGATGCAAGGAACACAGGTGTAAGGTTAAGATTTGCAAAATCACTTTTTAAAGTAGAATTAAGGCCCTGTTTCTATACCCTATGGCTTTTGGTTGGTTTATGTTCTTTTTAATATTGGCCCTGTGTGGCTGCTATTTTGTCTCTGAAATAGCTATTAATATCTTATGGCATTCAAAAAAGGAAATCAGAGAAGCTGGGATTGAACTGTGTTGCACATCAGGATAGGAACAGGCAGATAAACATTTATCTTTCTCTCACACAAACACTCATAATGAGAAACTTTGTGCGCTTTCTGAAATAGAGTTCAAAACCGCTATAGTCTTTCATTCTCCATCACAGATGCTAAAGCAAGGTTCTGTGGGTTGCTCCTGTTGAATACAGCAGGTAGCATAAAATGTGACATGGGGTAAAAAACGTTACTATGGTTGCAAAATCTTATGCACACTGGTAATAGACTGAGATGCAGTAGTTGGATTTGTGTGTCCTGAGAGAATGAATATGAGGATGTAGTTACTCAAAGAAACCGCATAATGTCATCAATAGTGGTAATGTACTGAAAGATGAGGTTGAGAGCAAAATCAGTACACCACTCTGTGGGAGACTGGAATGTCAACTGTCTCAAAGCTTGCTTGTGTCTATTTAGAACTTTCTGCAGACCACTCTTTTGCTTATCAGGCACCACCCAATGTTGCCACCAACTGAGAAGGGTGTAGGCCTTTGGTTATCAGAATGGCCAGACCCTGTCTACCCCGGGGCTTGCCCGGGTTGTCCTGCTACCCCAAACTTGCTGTGGCATGATGACTGTGCTGAACCAAGTGCTCCCCAAGCAACAAGGGCAGGAAGAACTCATACAGTGACTGTGGCAAATGATGATTGGCTGGGCAAAGGCCACCATGATGCTGATTGGTTGAACTACGAGCCAGCCTAGACTGTAACTACTGTGGTGCCCCACCACAATCAGGACCTTCACCACCATCAAGACTTGGGAACCACGGATCAACAGGACGCTGTTGAATTCCAGAGGACCGTTGGGCTTGTGGTGGTGACTATACTCTTCCTGTGCTCTGTAATACTGCTTCTTTTTTTTCTGCCTTTTCTCTGCTCCTGCCTTTAATATACCGCTTATCTCAGTGACTATTGCTGGGGAATAACAACAAACCTGCAGGAGTGGCATCTGACCTCATTTGTGTCTTAGTCTCACCCTTGGAATCATTATGAACCTTCTCCGGGGCCCAACGTAGTCGGATCAGGACGTAACACATCCCAGTTTCTTTCTCTCCTCTGTCTCAGCAGCAGTCTATGTTTTTCACTGGACAACTGTAGACTAACTTTGCCTTGAATTTTAAGAATCATGAAAAACAGAAAAAAAAGCACAAGGAATTGCAGAAATTATTTATTAAAAAAAAAAAAAAACGGACATGGAGCCTTTGTCAGATCTGAACAGCAAACCTTTATAAGCAATTTGGCGTATCCCTCCTCTTTTCTTGTCTGTCTTTTCCCCAGCATTTTACCTATTATAATCAACTCATGCATTCTCCGTTGTTTCCAAAATTTTTGTCTGGAGCACATCTTTTAATGAGGTTTCTTACTGATAACTATTTATTTCAGCCATCTTCTGATAACTCATCTTTTTTTAATTTTATTTTGTTAGTATACGTTTTTATTAAAATTTTTTTGAAAATGTCAATCTTCTACTAAAAAATAACTTTAATGTAATCAAACCCAAACATTAGAACATGTTGACATTAGAGAGAGACCATCTAACCTATCACAGTGTGTCATATGTACTTTAACACACTTGTTTTAATGATCATACGAAAGACCAAATATAAAATAAGAGCCAAGATGGAAAATGTTAATTGCAAGCTGATGACTACAAGCATTCTACGAGGTAATGAATCAACTAATTAAAAAAATAAAGAAACATTTATAGTGAAAGATTCAAAGTCATTTTAATTTCTCAGGTTTCTCAAAGGACAACGTTAGTTGACTGAAAAATTACTGTGCAGAATTTGGAGCATATAATATCAGAGGAGAAAAGTCGTGTCAGAGGCTAAGATGATAGATTTAACCTGGCCTTTATTTTTCCAATTTTCTCTTTTCTTTTTCTTCATTTTGCTACTAAAATGTTATTGTGAGAAAAAAAAGTGAGAATAAAGGGGGGGGAAGGGAAAGTGAATAAAAAACCTGGAAATTTTAATGTTTGGAGGTCATCAAGAAAATGGAAAACTAATCAAACAATAAAACACAAAAATAAAAACTGTTAGATTTTTTCACTTTTCATTTTAGTTTTATTAAAGTATATATTTTCTACAAAAATATTTTATTGGTAAATTTTCACTCTACAATATAGTTATTGTTATAGTTCGTCTATATCTCCATCTGCTACTTTAACAACTCACCTAGTTATTTCACCCATTCTGTATTTTCCCCTTGTCTTCCATATTTGTGCAGAGGGACATGAAACAAAAGTCAGTTTCTCCCTTGGAAATAACACTCCCTTTTAAGGGGTCATTAAATGTCTGTCTCTCACTTGATTATTCTGTCCTCAGCAAAATCCTTTATTTTTTACTACTAAATAACCATTTTTATGGACTACATTTTTTGCCTTTTTTCTTTTCTTTTCTTTTCTTTTCTTTTCTTTTCTTTTCTTTTCTTTTCTTTTCTTTTCTTTTCTTTTCTTTTCTTTTCTTTTCTTTTCTTTTCTTTTCTTTTCTTTTCTTTTCTTTTCTTTTCTTTTCTTTTCTTTTCTTTTCTTTTCTTTTCTTTTCTTTTCTTTTCTTTTCTTTTCTTTTCTTTTCTTTTCTTTTCTTTTCTTTTCTTTTCTTTTCTTTTCTTTTCTTTTCTTTTCTTTTCTTTTCTTTTCTTTTCTTTTCTTTTCTTTTCTTTTCTTTTCTTTTCTTTTCTTTTCTTTTCTTTTCTTTTCTTTTCTTTTCTTTTCTTTTCTTTTCTTTTCTTTTCTTTTCTTTTCTTTTCTTTTCTTTTCTTTTCTTTTCTTTTCTTTTCTTTTCTTTTCTTTTCTTTTCTTTTCTTTTCTTTTCTTTTCTTTTCTTTTCTTTTCTTTTCTTTTCTTTTCTTTTCTTTTCTTTTCTTTTCTTTTCTTTTCTTTTCTTTTCTTTTCTTTTCTTTTCTTTTCTTTTCTTTTCTTTTCTTTTCTTTTCTTTTCTTTTCTTTTCTTTTCTTTTCTTTTCTTTTCTTTTCTTTTCTTTTCTTTTCTTTTCTTTTCTTTTCTTTTCTTTTCTTTTCTTTTCTTTTCTTTTCTTTAATCCTGCCAGTGCTTAGAGGTCAATAACTGTAATCCAGTATCTCACATCAGTGAAGTCTAAGACGGTATCATGCAACATTGTCTAGTTAGTCAAGTTTAGTTCACAGACAGGCTTTTCCAGATATTTGAGACATTTGGGACAAAGTTTTCTTTCCAGCCCTATTTGATCTTACACGTGTTTAATTTAAAATAATCAAACTCTAATTCACAGATTTACACTCTGCCATAGAACAGTTTTATGTCTTTACATAATTTCAAATTACCTATGAAAAATACAGTAACTCATATTAATGCATTTCCACAACATGATCAATTACACTGCATTTCCCAGCCATTGAAGTACAATTTTATAGCATCAATAACAAATGTAATAAAATTGTATTTCCTTATTAAGTCTTTTTAACAAAAAAACCCCACAGTAACTAAGAATTATTTTCTTCAAAGTTACTTTCTTTTAAAAAATGGTTTAATTGTTCTTATATTGCATAATGAAAGAACAGATGACATTGACAAAATTAATTCTAGAAAAAATGGTTGCTCTTTGTTTTTTTATCTTCCAATAAAGCACAATGCTTGACTGGAATTTGAAAAATGGCCTAATAAAAAGAAATCACTTACAAAAATGCAAGTATTGGTAAAGGAATTGTTTTACTTTTTGTCATTCAGCAGCTGATTTGAAGAACTGTAAATTACTGTAAATATTTTGAACTGATTTTGCTTTGGAATAACCTTATTTGCAATTATTCTAATTGAAAAATAGAAAATGTTCTAGAGTGGGATTTTTGTATGTATACTCGATACATGCTACTTTTCACCAGACATTTCTTGTCTTTGCTCTCCACTTGCTGCACAAAGGCTTTTATCTTCAAAACTTTTTTCTTCCCTGCTGATACACAGGCTGGGAGAGAAGGGAAACTTACTTACTCGGGAAGGGGGTAAATTAGCCTGTAGAACTTCTTTTATGAGGTCTGAGAGATTTTTACTGACCTTTGACTGACAGAGGAAGTTGATGTTTGTGTGGATCACAGACATCAATAAATCTGTGATTCTTTTGTCCTAGGTCTTTGAAATCACACTCAGTCTGGTCCCAGAACTTGTCTGGGTCAGTACATCACCTAACAAGGAGACTGTGGAAGCAGAGCAACATAACAGGCTGCCTGGCTCTCCTATTATGTGTGGAATTTGGGGAAATAGTTGGGGGGAGTGCCTCTTACTTTCGAACGTGTTAATTTCCTAATCTCAAACAGGCATACAAACCATAGGGAATCATTAATATTTCTTATGTGTTCCTGGAGTTTCTTGTTTAGCTATATTTTCAGAATTCTTCCTGAAAATGATTGAATGTGAACAGCCCATACAACCTTGTATTCTCGCATGTGCCACTGTTGATTTGTTTGAGACTGGACACTTCCTGCTTCTTCTCTACGTATCCTTAACGTAAGACCAAAACTAGTAGGTGTTTATGAATGTGTTAAAGAATACTGCATTAAAAAACAAACAAATGGTATGGTTTGTTACTTCACTTTTCCATGTATTACTTTTCTAATATCACTGTGATGTAGGTTTAGTAAAAATATATCAGGCGATTGGATAAAGTTGAGATATTATCCTTATAAAGTCCATTTTGTTCCCTGTTGTTGCTATCCTGAATACTAATAACAAGACAGCAACATTTCAGAATGATTTTACTTCATCCAGTCACACAACCAGAGTTATCTTTGTAGATTGCTTTTTTGGTTGTATTTTGAAGCCAACGGGACATCAGATTAATTAAAAAACAAAAACAACAATCAAAAAAACCCTAACTTGTCTCCCCCTCAAAAAAAAAAGTACAGTTATTCTACTGAATTCGTTGTTAATAAAGCATTTTGATTGTGCAGAACACCTCTTAGTTCAGTTCAAGAAATTGATATTTTTACAATAAACAGACCTCCATATCATATTTATGTTATAGCTCTTGAGAATCCCATTCTTTGTGGAGGAGAGTGCAGCGTAACATATAAGAGTAATTTTATTATTTTCATATACCCATGTATTTTTGTGATACCTTATTTTCAAGTATGTTAAAACACTTCATCGTCGTCTTCTAATTTTTTGTGTCCTAGAAAAAGGAGTGTCTCATCCATTGTCCCATTAAAACTTGTCCATTTATGCGTTCTTTCTTCCCAGGTCTCCAAATAGGGAGAATTTATTAGAGGGGTTTTGATCTATGATCTGTGTTTAAATAATGATAGTGATGATTATCTAGACATGTAGAGAACATTTTGTCAAACTGGGAGAAAGCCTAATCAGAGGCTGTCTTCAAAGACATATTTGTGCATGCTGCTGTGTGATTTCCTATCATGTTTCAGCATACTGCACCAAACATTATAATAATGTCCACATGTCAAAATTATAAGCTTTTCTTTTTCCCATTGTAGCTTACAGTAGATTTATAAAAATGAATTTAACAAGTTGGACTTCCTTACTACGAACATTTTCCCTTCCAAAGTGTATTGGGACACTTGTAAGAAGGTACTCAGATGACTGATCAATAGATGATATAACCCCATAACAGCTTCACAGAACTGGAACATCTCTTGTTTTTAATTCTGAAAGAAAGCTCTCCAGTCACGAGTAGTTTGGCCATTGGTATTTGTTGTTGAAATCCTGAAGTTTTGTTCTTGCCCTCTATTGATAGTTTTTTCAAGTCTGCCTCTATAAATAAATCATATTTTGTGTATTAAAAAACTATTCACTTGTGGAAACATTGTGTGTGGTTCTCCTACGCAATTTGTACAGTTATCTAGTTTTGAAATATGAATAATAACAAGTCCCTAGAAATGGAAAAGTTCAAACATTGAAAACAGCTAAATATTATGTTTTATGCACAGGTTATGAGGTGCAGCTCTTGGATATTTTAACTTGCAGTAATTGTTCTTTTTTCTTATTTGAGCATTATTTCACCATCTGTTTTATTCAACTATTATTTTATGACACATTAATCATGCAAAATGGCATTTAAACATTAAACTGAACTGTTCAGGGCATTTCCTGTGGGAAACTTCATATTGATATCTTTTACCTCTCTACAATTTAGAGAGTTAAAAAACCACTGTGCTATGTTTCAGCTCCTGGTAGACCTGTTTCTATAGATGCCACCAATGATGCCACTCTTTAAGGCATAAAAATGCCTGCAAGGCATCAGAATCTAGTGAAAGAATGACTGTTTCAAACACAACTTGAGCATGGTTGAAGTGAAGTCTGTCTGAACGAAAACATTTCTGAAGACTAGACATATTCCTTTTCCTTCTCCATCAAAGAAGTACACAACATAAGAAGTTTATTTTATTTCATTTTATTTTATTTTATTTTATTTTATTTTATTTTATTTTATTTTATTTTGTTTTATTTTGTTTTATTTTGTTTTGTTTTATGTTATTATGTTTTGATTTTGGATTGGTTGAGTTGACATTTGACTGAGAATAGTTGGACAGGCAGCATTGGCAAATAAGATTGTCTCAGTCTCTGGAGGAAGCAGGATGGGATTCATCTGACTAAATTCTACGTCTGAGGTGGCCATTCTAGGACACCTTTGCAGTCAACATGAAAATTCAAAAATGTGAAAGAGAAATAAACACCTAAAACACAACTGATGACTTGCTCCTTATATATTATCATGGTTGTAAACATCTATGCACCGTGGATGTCTGAAATTAGACTTATTAAACCCAGTGTCTGTCCATGTTCCAAATGAAATCATGGGACTGAATGTGTGAGAAGATGGTCAGCTTCCTGGGACATGCACTGTTAGGAAGCTGACATGACAAGGACACCAAATGTTTTTCTCAGAATGGTTGGAATTTTACATCGTACTAAGACAGTTTTGTGCAGGACATATGCCTCTTGGAGTTCTTCAGACTCCAGCAACTGTTTGCAAAGGGACTTGTTAATCGAACATCAGAAGCAGCAGAGTCTCTTGTATTTAGGGGAGACAAAGAGTGGTCAAATCAAATATGCAGTACTAATGTGACCAGTTTAATACACATTGTATCAAAAACATGTCCCATTGGCATGAAGTCTGTGTCTGTTTCTTTTCTAAAAATAGAGCCTCTGGGAACAGAAAAGGGCTAGTCAAGTATTTGCTTTCCTTTTTTCCTGCAAAGCAATGTATGAGAAGTCTAAATCACACTGGAAGAATTAGTCATTCACACTTTTTATTGCCCATAAGAACTAAGTGAGGGAACATACAAAGTCAATACCCTCTGTGGGCAAATGTTCCAGAAGCCACCATCCATCAGTAGGAACGTTAAGAAGAGTGTTTTCCTAGGGGGAAAAAAACCAAACCAAACCACACCGAACCAAACCAAACCACACCGAACCAAAACAAAAAAACAACGAAACCCTTTTAGCTCAAAGTCTGTGTAGAACAGAGCTGCCTTAAACAGTGCTCTGCATGTGCTCACATTCTATGGGTGAAACCCTAGTCCTTTTCAATCACTTGCTTCAACAAGGAAATTTTTTTATCTATTTCTCTGTACCCTACAGAATTAGAAAGTTCTTATTAAGGACACTGGGAAAGAAAATCAAAACAACAAAAAACCAAATATAATTTCATTTTGCTATTAAAGCAGGCACTATTTAGAGATGGGGAGCTTAGATTGAAATCACAAGATTTATAACGTGCATTTTATGTTCTTGAAGGCATCATCCACGCGATTTAAGTAAAATCTTGCAAGTATGCAAAGAAGTCTTTAAGAAGTCTGGTCTACCTTACAGTTCGTGTAAGGGACTCAAAATACTAACCTTTGTTGTCCTTCCTTCCTTCCTTTCTTCCTTCCTTCCTTCGTTCGTTCGTTTGTTCGTTCCTTCGTTCCTTCCTTCCTTCCTTCCACCCTTCCACCCTTTCTTCCACCCGTCCTTCCACCCTTCCTCCCTTCCTTCCTTTCTTTCCCTCTTCTAATTTTTTATTGCAGGTCTACTGGAGTCTAGCATTTTTGGGGGGGGAATGCGGGGAGGGAGAAACTATAAACCTAAATTATAGCCAATCAGATTGTACTCACAGCTAAACTACTAGACAAATTGCAGCTCATGAAATTTGCCATGGGTCAGGAGACTGAGTAATTTCATTTTAATCAGTCTTATTTGAAGTAGAGATGCTACTACAGCAAAAGAGTCATAGCAAGTGAAGCCTGGCAGAGAACGCATCAAGGGGTATAAAGTTGTAGTCTTTTTTTTTTTTTTATTATACACTTAGTTTTCATACCTAAGCTAAGAGCCTGAAATATTAGTAGAGATCTTGGAGTTGTCATGTAGCCTGAAATGTATCATCATTTGAAGCTTGCAACTTGCCAAGGTCTTTATTGCTGGTACAGTTAAACTGTCCCTAATTATATCCCAAGAATGTGTTTACCTGATGTTGACTCTGGCAGAATTTGTACATTTTTACACACAAGGTCTTCACCCATCCACGTTTATTCTATTTCTATTCTCTTCCTTTGGGTTTTAAAAAAACCTCTGCAATGTGCAGTTTGGTTTCATGCTCCACAAGTAGAATAAAAGTACACCTCAGCTGCACAGCAGAGAAAAAGTAGTTTGGTTTTGGTTTGTTTTTTTTTTCTTTTTGTTGTGTTTGGTTTTTTTTTTGTAGAGGATCGTCTTAGAATCTTTATCCAGTATCTAGAATTACTAATGTAAATTACATTAAGATTTAACTCAAATTGCTTGTATTTTATAATCAGAACTCTGCATGCCGATTAGGTTATAGCTGTAGGGAAGAGCTGATCTTAATACATGAGGAATTACTGTGAGTAAAAGAAGAAAATTTATTTTAAAAGTTCATTTCTAATTTCTTGGGGAAACTGGAAGTCATAATGAGGCTTTGCACATATTTAATTTTAAAAAACAGATCTTTAAGTATTCGAGCCAAACAATAAAGAAGCCAAAATACTATTTTCCCCACAGCTAGAATTTAGAAACAAGGTCAGGTGTGTATATAGTCCCTGAAACAGTACTTAACAAAGAAAAGAAAATAATAGTAAAGTCATTTCTTCTTTGTCTTAACACAGCTGATCAAAGCCTAGTATATGTGGAGGTGGGTTGAATGGCTTTTACCTACTTTTTATTGAAATTAAAGAGTTTAGAATCATTATGTTAACAAATCTTACTCACATGTCTTTTCAGGGCTTGCCTTTGGTGGGTTATTGGACCTCGTATAAATCATTTGGTCAAAATCCTATATAATTATTTTTATCAATATAGTTATATCAGTGTCAGGCATTTTGTAAATATGTTTGTGTAAGTGATGAAACACAGTGATGAATGACATGTTCTACTCATACCACATCTTTCCTTCCCTGTTTAATAATACCAAGATACTCAGATACTATATAAGAGCATGGGGGGAGAAGAGGAGGGGAGGGAAGAGGAAGGAGGGGAAAAATAACAACAAAACAAAACAAATAAACAAAAACAAGCTCCCAAATCCTCAGATCCTACTAATTTGGGGATCTAAAGGAAAAGTAGAACTTAAGGTGAAAAACTACATGAAGGTAAATGTTGTCATGTGATTCCTACCCATGTAAACCTTTTTTTTAAAAACTTTATTTTTTTTTTTCTGCAGGAAACCATATTATTCTTCTGTACAGTCATGCCCAGATTGATATCAGTGACTATATGAGACACTTTAGAAATATACTATAATTATCCCTTATATACCACTAATGGAATCGATCACATTGTAGGAAGCACCCGAATACAAATAAATAATAATTGAATTTAACACTGTCTTTAAAAGATGTGATGTGTTTCATGGAGAGATTTCATGTACATAAAGATATCATGATCCATACCTCATATATTTCTTGCAGAAGTGGTATTCTTCCTTTTCATTAAAAAAAAAAAAAAGCAAGAATCAGATTTTTCAGGAATACAGCTTCTTAAAAGTGTGTAATTTTTTTTGAAAAATAAAAAAAAAGAAAAAGCAGAAGGAAGACAGAAGGAACAGTAGTCCATTCATCTGTTTTAACAAAAAAAACCTCAAACAATTAAACCAAAAAAACCCAGTCAAACACAAAACCCTTGTATATCCATTTTTTGAGTACTTAACTAGGCCTCATTGGGAAACTGCATTTGTCAGGAAAATGTGTGGTTGATATGAGCTCATCAGCTGGATGAATGAGGCTGACAGTACAGAGAGCTTGTCAGCTGAACGATGAGTTCTCAACACAATCGTTGTTATGATGTCCAGATACCAGGCTCCATAATAACTAGTCTAGCAAATGTATTGATTTCTTTCTTCTTTGAGTGCAGGAGCAGGACAGGTTAACATATGTAGGAGCCCTGAAGGTTGTTGCCAGAAGGAGCTCTCTTCTATTAAGTGTAGTACTGTCATTCTTTCCATGCTAGCCCAGAAGTAGAGTTAATATGACCAGAATGTTCAGTTCTGAAACATAAGTTCCAAGATGATATATGTGAACAAGTGTATGCTTTTAAGAGAAAAATGTATGTCAATAGAGAAAGAAAAGAAGTATCTCAAATATGGAGCATAATAAATACATAAATCATAGAATATTTGATTGTGAAATGAAAGAAAAAACATATTTATATGTTGGTTTTATGTTGTCTCTTCTTGTTATGGTTTTTACTTATGTGGTGGCTTTACAAACAAAATCTCTGTATTTATTGAAGCACACTTCAAATAATTCTTTTGGTGCCTAAAATATCTGTTTGAATTCAGACCTTTTTTGTGTTGTCGTATACCACTTAGTTCCATTGTGGTGTCCTTATAAAGATAAATTCATCTCACTCTACATTAGCCAACTAAAATGTAGGTATCCAAATATAAATGTAATTGCAACCTAATGATATAATAATAATAATAATAATAATAATAATAATAATAATAATAATAATAATAATAATATGTCCTTAATTATTGTGTTTTACCAAGCCAAGAGCATTCCACATAAGCCTGGGAGCAATATGAGGATATAATTTGTTCCTCTCTTGCAGTTTAGAATTGCTATCTACAAAACAAATGGGAAAGGAGGAAGGAAGGAAGGAAGGAAGGAAGGAAGGAAGGAAGGAAGGAAGGAAGGAAGGAAGGAAGGAAGGAAGGAAGGAAGGAAGGAAGGCAGGCATAAGAAAAAAGAAAAAAGGGAAAAAAAAGAAGGAAAAAGGAAAAAAGAAAAGGAAAAATGTAAAGGAAAAAGGAAAAAGATTATTCCAAAATAAAATGCAGAGATTGCATTTAGATCTACATGCAAAGATTCCATTCATTAGAACAGAATTATTTGCAGACAGATTACTTTTTAGGAAATATTATTGGGACAAAATAGATAAAAACCTGGAAAATATGTAATCTCATGAACAATGGCATGTTATCTACCCAGAGAAAGAATCAAGACTGCCACTATGTCATTAAAAGTTCACAGGACACGTGGGAACCAGACCAACTGAGAAAAAGGACCTCTTCATCCACTGTATATGCTGTGGAAAGCAGTGCTAAACATGGAAAATAAAGCACAACAGAAAAGAAGTTAAGCCTAAACAGAGATAAAAGAGTGAGCTATGAAAAATAGAACCATTTTAAGATCCATAACTGCAGATCAACCAGCCAGCAGGAAATATAATAACTGAAACTAAGGAGATCAGGATTTTTGTGCTGTGACTGTAGTGTATCCAAAGAGCCTCACTATCCTCACATTGTTCTATTCATTTTTCATATTACAATTACTTTTTTAAATCAATGACCAATTTGATTCTTGCTGTGTTTTGTAGTTAGCGGCAATATAATCCCAGAAAAACTGATAAGCCAAATTTGAAGACAGAGACAATATATCCAAGGATGTACTAAGAAAGTAATTTCAAAATTAAAGAAAAAAAAAAATTAGACTTTTGATTTAAAAAAAAAAAGAAGAAAGAACAAAAATAAAGAAAAAATAGAAGAATTAAAACCAAGATGATATTATTTATTATTCCAAGTTGTTTACTTGGAACAGTACCATATATTGCAAGGTATGTGGTACAGGCAAAATCAGCAATTCAGTCATGACAGGACACCAGAATAGTGTAAATGTGTCAGCTTCAGTCCTGCCCAGCTCTCCAGGAGGCTATAAGGACAAATTTCAAAGAGATGGACACTTCGAAGGCAAGCTAAATTTGGAAATATATCCCTCTCAAACAAGCTCATGAGACTACCTAAATTTCCATTACAGATCAATATAGATGCACACAGGCATATAATCCATCACTTGTCTATTTAGATTACAAACTTCTCCACAAGAGAGATCACTTTTGACTCTGTGCTTCACATTGCCTGGCGCAATGGTGTTTCAGTCCTGGTAGGAGCTTCTAGGTAGTATCATACTAAATTAATCAGTTAGTAAAGTATCTGGGCATTCTTTGTACCTGTATGCAGTTTCTGCTACATTTTCTGTGGGATTATACATGGAAGGATGCCTGTATCTACAAGATGAACAAAGGAGAAGATTCGTATCGTATAAATAGAGGTGCCTGCGGTATACAAGTCGATATTTAGTCATTCCTCATAGTCAAATTAGAAAAAAAGATGCTTTCAGGGTTATGCATCTTATGATGCATTTGCAATGTCTGTTTTAGGATGAGGTCAGCCTTAGTCTCGAAGTGCTTGTTTTTCTGTTGACAATTCAGGGAGTCTGGATGACTGGCCCAGGTATATAAGGTTACACGTGATATTTCTACTCTTGGACAGATTAGACCGAACAGAAATCAGTTGAAAACAATAACAAAACAACCCCCCTTCCCCTCTCTCCCCACCAGAAAAAAAAAAAAAAAAAAGTTGTGACTCATAGAGTCCTTGACATTCTTGATGGTTGACAGCATTCTTTTTTGTTTGGTTGTTTTTTTGTTTTCCCCTAGTCATTTCTTTTCTCCCTTGTAGGATAGCAATATTGTCAGCTGTTAGGGTTAAAAAAGGGTAACTGAACATTTACAAACTACTTAAAGTAGCTACAGCACTAGATAAGCAAATAGTGGAATTAAAGAAATCTTGCTGGTGTTTAACAAACACATTATTGTTTCCTGGAATTACCTGTGCTCAAGTGGTCTACACAGAAGTTAAAAGTAAGCCTGGAGGTAACACACATTGAATATGACTCATTGGTATCAATGCTTGTACATTGTTTTGAAGAGTTTCTTGGCTATAATTTTTCTTCAAAACAGCTTGTTACCAGCACTTCCTAACCTGTTCCAGCTGGCTTTTACAAAATTTTTGATTTGTGGCAACTTCTCTCCCCCTCTCATTGTCTTCCACATCAGTTTGCTCAGCTAAGTTTCCTATTCCAGTGGAGAAATTAGACAGTGACGTTTGGAGAAGTTGTTGATACCACTCTCAACATTGGAAAAGAAAACTACTGAAACACAATTTTTAAATTGGCATATTGTTCAGTATATTTAGTATGCATAAAAAGCAAATAAATGTAAGATCAAAAATTTAGATAACATTCAATATTTCTTTCAAAAAAATCAAACAGGAGACGTATATATATATGGTAAATATTTATACATCATGGCACTAATGAAACGCATTTTAAAGAAGGAATCATAATGATTCAGGAACTTAGATTGTAAGTGGGAAATCAGGGAGTTGTTCTGATTGTGTGCCTGCCTTCATGGTCTTGTTCTTGTTAACCCGTTGTAGCCTTATTACAGTTTTGCCAACAGCGGAACAAAAACACAGTCAGTGCATAAACACCATTTTCTCCTGCTGTCTTCTAGCACCTTCAAAGTTGTTAAAAATCATACTTTTTGGCTCAGTAACTGTAGCTGATATGCCAACCAGGAGCATGATGTGCTAGAACACAGTGAATATGCATATGTATATATATGCATGTATGTATTTCCTTGAGAAGACACTTTGTGACCTAAAAGAAAAGCTTCATATGGAAAAAAAGATGTGCCACTTTCTGTACTAGAATACATATAGAAATAGATTTTCACAAAATTGATCTGAAAACTGTAAAAACACAATGTAAAAGTAGTTTTCCAAAAGTGTTTTAAGAACATACAAAAAGTTGTGCTTTCATTAAAACATAAGGTATAAAGCACAATAAATTTCAAAAATAAACCCCCCAAAAGATTTATTGGAAATAAACAGTTCAGTTTTCCAGTCTTTAATGTTGAAAAGTAAGAAATGGTTCTAAACACAATTTTATCAAAACAGATATAACTTCAAATAAAAAAGTTTTTTAGAAACTTTTTCCTGAAATGACATTTTTCTGATGGAGAACTTTTTATGGGTTTTCTGATTTGGTTTTGTTATATTTTTTATGAACAGTTATAGAAGGTATATATATTAACCCTTCCAGTTCTGTCATCTTTCGTTTCACTTTGTGACAATATGTGGTATTTTCAAAGACATTGTGGGTTGCTTGAGAGCAGAGGAAATCTTCAGAGAACATATACCGTTTTCCCATTGAAAATGGTCTGAATCACATCAGGTTTCTATCATTCATGTCATTTTCCATGATGTTCCATGACACACACTGAAAACGCAGAGAGAAAAAGACACTTTAACTGGGTTTTTTTAAGTTTTTTTTAAGGATTTTTAAAGTCCCAGCTACCTGCCAGAATTCATTATCCTCAAGAGCACTGACAGTATAGGTTTCTTTAAAAACATGATTAAAAAAGTCACAAAATGTCACGGAGTAGAAGAAAGGAGGGAAACAAGAGGCATGGGCTGCTAATGACTGTTTTGCATCCGAAGTATTAGATTTAATAGTTGATTAACTTTTCTTCAGATTACATTACTGACACAACGTAATCTAAATGTAACCTCAGTTTATATTTCCAAGGTACTGTTACTGACTATAGGCATATATTTCTGATAAAAAGAAAATATAATGGTTAAAATATATCCTCTCTCTTGTTACACTAACAACCACTTACCTTGTACATTTAATACATTTCTATTTTGCCTGTGTCATACAGGCAAATATAATTATTTCTTCAACATCTTCTACAGAAAAAAAAAGGAAAATAGTCTTTATTGCCTCTGAAGAATTTTTTTATAGCATATTGAAATAGCTGTGTCAAAGTAAAATCACATTGGAACAAAATATAGGTGTTTCTTACATCATTTTGACCAGGTGAGGTCAACATTAAACTCCCTTCCTAGGGTTGACTTTGAATGTCTACATCAAGGTTAGAACAACAACGTCCAAACTTCACGCAGTGTGACATCCATGCTGAGATAGTTACTGTAAAAAGATAATCTTTTTTCATTGAAGACCTACTTTTGAGGAACTTTTTATAAAAGTTATCTGTATTGGTTTCTCCCTGGGGGAATTTTATCCCATCCTAAAGTGAGAGATCTCACACACAACTTTAGATATTTAATATTAGATGGTATGAATCCTACCTTGAGTTACTAACTTTGCAGCAAATAGCTGGGACACCAATGAATTAATTTTCCCTCTATGTTCTTTACTTAAACAACCTAGTATTTTAAATCCTCCTGTATTTAAAAAAAAATACGAAAACTACAGGTGAGACTTGAGGGATTCAGTCTGATTCAGCAATGAAATCTCAGATACTTGGAAAAGAATCATTAGCCAAATTAGTAGCAAAAAACCCAAACCAACAACCCAAAGAATGAAGGTCAGTGGATAAAATAGTTTTAGTATTTTTATAAGACAATAAATGGGAATTGCCTTGTTCCACTGTTTGTCATTTAGTGATTAAATCGTAGATGTGGGACTTCTTTAGTGCAAACACAATTAAGATTTTGAGAGTCACATGAAACAGTAGTGAAGGCTACACAAGTATCAAAAATGTAGACTATTTCTTTTCATAATGTCAGATTTGAGGTCAGAAGGAGATGTAAAGCAACACTACCTAGCCAAAAGTTGGTTTTGTACAAGATAGGACTAGGAGAAAAATACAGAATGATATGCCCTTCATTTCCACAGCTATATGCTGTGTTCAGAATATACAGACCCTTGTTGGGCCCACTGCATGAAGGTTCACAGGAGGTTGTTCAACTGGTGCGTACAAAAGAACACCAGCACTCATAAAACAACAGCTGAAAGAGCAGACAATAAAAGCCTAACTGCAAGAGGCAGTTAAATGATAAAGAGATGCTGCAGACTGAACTTGCTTAGGTAAGAACTTTCTGCCCAGTGCCACTCCATTATGATTAATGTGTGCACATGCGAACTTTATGAAAAAGATAATGAATTGATTGTGTTCCTAAACGATGCCATTTTAGACCTGTTTGCATTCCTGCCTTCCCCGGGGAGCAGATGACCACAGTCTGTTAGCTTAAACAAATGAACGTTTAATGGTCGTCTTTCTGCCAGCCAAGTGGAAAAGGGGAAACATTTATCAAAAGAAGGGAGGAAAAAACTGATCAAGCTGGCTATTCATCTGGGATATAGGTGCTGCAAAGTGGTTGTTGAGAAGGGAAAACTGCAGCATTTACCATGCCAAACTCACTTCAAGCATTGTTCAAAATGTGGAGGTCACAGAATTCACAACTGGGGAGAATTTCACATCCTGGCTTTCTCAGAGTACAAAAACCAATGAAAGTTAGTTTAATTACTTAACCACACAAAAACACAAGCACAGGAAGATCTTGTAGTTGATGTGGTTATTGTACAATCTTTTTATTTTTTAAGTTCAGTATTCTGTTCAATGAGACAGGGAAAATTCAGAAAAGCTTTTGGCTTTGTAAAGGGTTTTGTTTTCCTTTGTTTTGGTTTGGTTTGGTTTGATTTTTTACATCTATTTTGCTTTACATATTTTTTGAACCACACTTAAATTTATCTTCTCCAGTCAATTGCTTTTATTCCTAATAGATGGGTTCCTTAAGCAAAGCAGATAATCTAAAAATTCAGTGTCTTTACATGTATTGGCTTTATTTCACTTGTTTTCAGATGTCTATTTTCACTGAGAAAAACTAGCCTAATAACTACTTTAAACTGAATGCATAACTTAGGATGATTTAAGTGATACAAATCTTTGTCCAGAGACATGTCTGCATCCTTCCTGTTGGTAAATCATCATCCATGGTTTTGTACTACTTAGAGGGACTAGATACACACGCAAAAAAGAAAAAAAAAAAAAAAAGGCTGTAAGAAATGAAAAAATTCTCTGATACAGTAACTATGGATTGATCATGTTGGGGGCAGAAATTATTATTTATCAGTGCCTTCTAGAACAATGCAACATTAAGTATGTAAGAGTACAGGCTGGGTGCCAACCCAGTAGAAAACAGCTTTACAAAAAAAAAAAGTTGGTATCCTGGTGGATAGGTTGGAGACATCAATAGTGTACCCTTGTAGAGAAGGCTAACTGCACGTGGACCTGTATTTGCACTAGTATAGTCAGAAGATTGAGGGATTTGATTATTTTTCTCTATTATGCACTTATTAAACAGTATGTGGATCTGGAGGGCTGCCTCCACTTCTGGGCCCCCAGTACAAGAAAGAGGTTGGCAGACTAGAGCAAGTTAAGTCACCAAGAAGCTTAGGGGGCTGGAGCATGTGGTTTATAAAAGACACTGAGACACTCAGGTTTGTTCAGTTTAGAGAAGAGAAAGTCAGAGAGTGGGAAGGCTAATAACTGTTTACAAATTGCAAAAGAGAAGAATCCAGCTGGGTATTTGAATATTTTTTTCTTTTTTTTTTTTCTTCCCCCCACCCTGAAGATGATCAAACAATGAAATAGGAGCCCAGAAAAGTTGTGGACTATCCATCTTTTAAAATACTAAAAACCTGAGTGAACCAAGCCCTAAGCTACTTGATCCAACCTTGAAATTAGTGTTAAATTTGAATAATAAACAATGGTTTATTTTTTATGAAATTTTTGTCTTTGTCTCTTTGAGACACAACATCAGAAGCAACTATCCTGATTGTGCAGAACTAATCTTTTCAGCTTCACTCACTTATGTGTAGTTGTTCCTGTCCAGTTTATAGCTCTCCCATTTTGAAAACTTGCTTATTCTAGAGATAACTTTCCAGTACATCTATTTACCATAGTAAGAAATTTTTTTTCATGCAAGTAGCCAATTTCAATCCATATCTTGTAAGCATGGTTTAGAAATATTAGACATTAATACACAGAACTTCAGCCAATGCTGAATGAGAAGCTGAAAAGCACAAAGAGTAACAACTAGACAGCACCCTAATTTTAAATGACTCAGGCAACTTCCTGAGATCTTTATTCAGCACAGGCAATCAGGTGTTCAGTTTTATGTCTCATCCAAAAAATACTACTTCCTATAGCAGAGCACTGCTCTAATATAGTATTGAGAAATCCTTGAAGACTATTGCATATTGAAGAAGTCACACACTTCTGTTAATGAATTGTTGATTTTCCCAAAAGTGTTGGGCTAGTCTTTTTGAAATAAATGTAGTCCCTTTGCTAGGGCTTTTCATGAATGTTGGATGTCCAGCTGAAAGTATTTATAGCTTCATTTGCAGAAAATCTTAATCATCAAGGTATACTCCATGATTTTAACATCTCCAGAGCTAGGTTTAAGTGATCACTGAGATTTTAATTAAGACTTTCTCTGAAGCTGACTTAGAGTTTCCCACAAAATGAGCTGGATTGTAAATGCAAGCAGTCATGAATTTAAGGCTGAGCTGTATGCTTTAAGCTCATCTCTGTCAGAGATGTTCTGTCATGTTCCCAAGAAGTCAAACAATGGGGTTGTGTTCTTCTGTTAGGGTCCTCTGTTCAGATCACCTGAAGAAACACAACTCCAGTTAGCGATGTAATTCAGCTTGTTCATTCTGCTAAGTACAGTGTCTCCTTGTAAATTATAGACATGCTAACCTATTTAAAACATAACTCAGGTGGCTGGTGAACCACAGCACCTGCCAGCTCCTCAAAGAGAGAGGATCCACTTACTCATCTGCTCTGTCTCCATCTGCATGTTAAATTTGGATTGACTGCTCACTGTCCAAATTGATAGAGAAAGGATCTGTTTGAGAAGAATTCCTCTGAACAGACTTTATTTTTTTATTTTTTTTCCTGTTTTCTCTAC
The DNA here is from genome assembly GCA_013396915.1 of Stercorarius parasiticus. Lineage (NCBI taxonomy): Eukaryota > Metazoa > Chordata > Aves > Charadriiformes > Stercorariidae > Stercorarius > Stercorarius parasiticus. Next base: position 109,549 of record VWZL01005385.1, on the reverse strand, counting down.
ATTACCCTCTCCTTTTGTAAAACAAGTTTGTTGCTCTGCATTAATGTGACATGGTGTAAGCTGAACTGTCACCACATGTCAGAAATTAGAAAGAAAATATTTTTTCCTTATATGATTTTTATTTCCTTCAGCTTTTAGCAGATTGAGTATTGAATTGTTCAGCTACAGTCTGAGGAAAACTTAATACCCACAGCATTCCTCCTAGTGTGAATTACAGACATATTTGACTTGTTTGACAAGGTCCTGAACATATTGTTTCAGGCCTTATCTATTTCATGTGAATCTTGTAAATATTGATTGATGAAATCCCAGAGAAGCGTCTTTTAAAAAAGCTGCTTTTTTAAAAAAAAATATACTGAAAACAGAGACTAGTCATTATCGTTTCCATCCACTCCCATGTACAGACACTGGGTGATTGTGATGTGATGTAAATCAGCATAGAACCACCGCTTTCAACATTGATTTTCACTACCAGATAATCTTACTCCTCTTAAAATTGTTTTACCTTTGCAAATTTTGAGTTTACAAGCTTGTAAGAATAAGTTCAACCATATTTTCCTCTTAGTTTTATCAGTATATATCTGCAGTAATCATCAGTCAAATCCGTGAAATTTCTTCAATGGAAATTATGGGAATCAGAGGAGAATCAATACCATTATATTTACATAGGAGTTTCTTTCAGGTGGATGAAAGGCTTCCGCTTTCAGTGTAGAAAACTGAAGTTGTGCAAAATTATAGAAATATTGAGAACCATACTAATCTTACCCAACTTCTGCCATCTACAAAGGAGGGAGATTCATCTCAATAATAATCTCAGATACCTGTCTACATGCAGATAAATCACTCTTTGGAGGTGCTTTTCTCTTTCTACAGACTACCAAGGCAGTCTATACTACAAACATAGATTAAATATATGAAGTTTTGTCGCTAACATTAGTTGAGATGAATCCAACCTTGGGATGACCATCAAAACAAACAAACAAACAAGAAAAATCTACTGTTACCGTGTAAAAATACAATTAGGAAGTATTTTGCATTTTCTCTTGCATGAGACACTCTTCCTTAAGAAAAAGATTTAGATAATTCACTGATATAACGACAATGTTTCGAAATTGGAGACAATTTTTGAAGAAGGACTTGAACAGAAAGTGGATTGAGAATTCATAAGTAGGTGACAGTTACTCAGTATAGTGAAATATATAAAAAATGTAGAATATAAACTATTACCCATTCAGTAAAGGAGTTGTTATTCGTTGGGTTTTTGTTTGTTTGTTTGCTTCCTTCCTGATATATACACATTCTATACTGAAAATGGTCAAATGAAAAATTCTCATATCAATTTTAAAGGGTGTAACATTCTTCCTGAAGTGTCATAGAGAGAAAATATACCGTAATACAATGTACAATAAAGGAGGGGAAAAAAAAATATTTTCAGTATAACATGGGCATTGGGAGGTTTGAATAATATAGTTAAATACTGACCTTACTATGGGCAAGTTAAATAGTTCCCAACACTGCATTGACTATACCAACTAGTTCTCCAGTAACTGCAGTACAAGCCAGTGAATTGTTTTTGTGCAGCTAATTGAGTCATATCCAGGGATGGAATTGCTTTGACCAAAAGAGGCACTTCTAAATGTACAATTTGTCTCTTCTTAAAATATGTCAAAATATACAAGTAGAATAATATCTTTGGAGTGCCTGCTTTCCTTTGCTGACTGTAACGGGATCCTAAGATGTTTACTTCAGAAGTGTAGTTCATCTGCTCAATGCAGATACTTAAGTGAAATTAATCATATCCCTGATTTCTTTGGAAACTCAACTTTGGATCATAACTATCAAAGCTATAAAAAGTTAAAGGGAAATTATTAGGAAAGGAAAAGCAGGAAGTGAACAACAGAAAAGTTATGGGAGGACATTGCTTGCCCCTGCTTGGAACTGCAGCCTGCTTTTAGGAGACCTTAAAAACCAAAAGTCTGTGTTATTTATTTGGGGAGAGACAGAAAACCTTTAAGGATGAGAGAGTCAGAGCATGAAAGTTGGGGTAAGAAACCATCTGTTCCCAAGAACAAAAGGAGATTATGCATTCTGTGGGGTAATTTTGAAGGTCATTCTTTTATATTATTTATGTGTAGATTTATTTTTCTACTGGACTGAAAAATATTTTAATTGAAAAAAGATCTTAAAAGGTCTTCCTTCATATATTTACTTTTTCAGTTTTGAATATATTAAACTGAAAGCATACGAGCATTTAAAAATGCAGTTACTTTCCCTGCAGTTGAGGTAAATTAAAAAGTGAAAGACTGAAAAAATGCCAAGAAAATGTAAATTTAATGATTTATGTGTTTATTTATATGTGTGTTTGATGGAAATTACTTTTTCCTTCTTTTTCTTTTCTTTTTCCCTTTTAATAACCTTTTTTCTTTTGCATTTTAAGGCTAATCTAGTTAAGTAAGCAAGCAATTAGTTCTGAAAAAAAGTATGAAGTAAAGGGAACATGTAGTTTATGTTGTAATTACAAAGTTTCAGCTTTGATTAATTTACAGTCATGAGCAAGCAAACAAAATGGGAGGATGAAAACCCTAAGAAAAAATAAACCAGAAATTGTGCTTTGCAATTGTGGCTCAAGCATCTTGAAAATTAGCAACACTTGCTATATAAAAAAGCAGTTGCAAACTTGTGTGAGTGCAAATGTCAGTGATAGATTTGTATTTCCTGAAAAAGGAACAACAGCAGGACAGGCTGAGTTTCTACTGTGAATTCAAAAAGATGAAAATCAGTGTAATACTCGGGTTTCTATTTTTCACTCATGAAAATATTGTGTATGGAAAAATAGCAGAAGACTATGTAGAAGGACAAAAATGGGAGGAGTAAGTTAAAAATCTACACAAGTTCCTAGAACCAAATGCTAGAGAAGATGGTTAGAAAAAAAAGTGTGTGATATTTTTTATTAAGTGTGTATATTTGTTTTTATCTTAGAAGGGAGACAAACACTGTAAAAATGAAAAGTGGTCCATCTGAAAAACTGTAGAAAAAAATTCAAAAACTCCACCATTAGTCCTAAATGTTGTTCTAAAAATGACCAATGCAGGATGAAAAAGCTACCAGATGAGGGTATGTGTCAAAAATCAAAGTATACCATAATTTTTGTCCAAGCCGATGAAGAAATCTCATCATGAAAGGCAGAATCTGTAGGTGAAATCTGTAGGCCAAAATCTTCTTTAATTTCAAGGGGTGAGTTTGCATCTTGTAAAACTGCAGCAAATAAAAACGGAATAGGTCCACTACAAAAATTTTATGCAAATTAATTAAAAAATAAGGTGCTAGTTTTTCACAGTCTCAAGCCACCTGGTATGGTCTTAACTACACGTGTTTAGAAGTGGTCTCCTGTAAAAATGTAATATTTCCAAAACCTGAAACTGGAGAAAACCTGCTGCTTCACTCCCTGAACTATTAGAGATGAGTAAAAAGATTATTTTATAAGTCCATATCATAGAGAATGCATCATGCTTCATCTTAAAAATATCTGAGTTGTGGGGGGGGGTTGCCATGACTACTTTATGACTTTCACAGAAAATATAGGCATTATGCAGATAAGTGTCAGTTTTGCACAGAAAAATTTACAGAAAGAGTTAAAATGTGTACAGAATCAAGACTCAGAAATGTAAGCAAGTCAGATAGTCTATCTATCTTGTATCCTAAGTTTCAACTCTACCAATGTCATTACTAACAAATATCTTGTTGAAGTCCTCTAATTCTGTCTACTCCACTTTTCCAGCATAACTATTCCACGTTGCTTTAATATGTGGAAATTATGGTAAAATTTTCCTTGAATCCAACTTAGTCTTTCTTCATGCAATTCAAATCCATTAATTTGTCCTAATACTTATGGACTAGGAAAATAAACTTGTCCCTTTTATTTTTTTTAGCAAGCATTTACGCATACGAAGGATGCTATCAGTTATTCTGGCAGTCTTCTCTACTTTAGCAAAATTACCCCAATTATTTTAGTTTTCCCTCATAACTTGTTTCTGGAGGTCTGATCACTGCTTTCCTGTGTGCTCTTTCCACTTCTAGCTCTGAAGTGCAGCACTCAGAATTGGATACCATGCTTTAGCTGAGGCCTTATCATGAAAACCAGAAAATTAATTCATGTATCTCACAGGGTATATTTATGTTCATATATCCCAGTATAGTGTTTGCCATTTCATCTTCTTTTGTTTCAAATATGTGTCAAAATGCCTCACTTAAAGAAAGGAAAATCAGTTTAATTTTATTTTTATTTTCTTCCCTGCCTCTAGCAGTGCTCAGATAGTTGTCCTGCAGCAAGTTATTTTATTTTCCTGTGCCTAATTTTTCTTATTTCTGAGGTAAGAATACTGACACTATTACATACTACATCTTTGCAGTTCTTTTAAATCTAGGGTTAACTGTTACTATATAAGGTAAAGATTAGTATTTTAGATTATAGACAACATTTTAGTACAATGTTTTACTGTTGTCAATTCACTATGTTCCCACACGAAACTGTTTATACAATTTAGGGAAACATGAAAATTTTGAATCTTTTTTTGGCATATAGACACACTAGAGCTTCTGAAAATCCTGCTTTATAATGATCAGTGTTCCTTTCTGATTACCCCAAACTAGTAAATGACTGCTTGCTTGGGCTCCAGTCCTACATTCAGAGACTCTCATTTATCAAAAACTTAACTTTAATTTTGTTGTGCTGTTGCAATGCGTATCTTAACTAACACCATTTTTGCAATAGTCAAATTTTGCCACTTTCTACCAGTAAAATCCAATTATTAAAAAATCTGTGAGACTTAGCCAAATGTGTGTATTAAGGTCTTTTAAGCACCAGTATGGACTCAGGACTGTTGGGATTCATCAGTAGAATGCATTAAGCAGAGGAATATAATTTTATTGACAAGAAAAATATAGTTTACATGTCCATTACATGCTGAATTAAGTTGGAAAAGAATTTACTAAATTCTTATTTCATTATTCTTTTGTGTTACCAAGAGGAAAAATAAAAGGCTACACACAAGTATTTTAGGGTCCCTTTTGAAAACTGAACAGATTTAAAAACTTATGCTTAGGAAGCTACCTGGACACCTCTTGAAGGCAATGCTTGTTCCTTAAAAGCAATGTTCTGCTTCTGAAAAAAATATTTTCTTAAAAAAAAAAAAAAAGAACAAAAGAACATTTAGTATCAGAAGGGTCTGCCAAGCAAACTTCAGGAAGTCAGTAATAATAAATAAATATTGTTAATGTGTAAATATATTGTATTTTAGAACCTGTCTTGTATTGTCTACTGGTTCAGCTAGCCACCCTAAAAGCATTTTGGCAGAAGTTCTAACATGAATATTTCGCTGTTTACAGTAAGGTTCTGCAGTCAGCCATTGACCATATCTACTGGTGCACCACCAATTGTGCTCACTGACCTGAGTTTAAGTAAGGCCAGCATATACGCCTATTGTGTGAAATACAGACCCAAAGGGAGTCTGTGAAATCATGGGTACCCAAGTTGATCATTGTATTTGTATTCCATTGCCAGGTCTCCCTAACTAAGCTGATATTCCTGATAACTTCAAAAACCTGCCTCTAAGCCTTGGTCACATCCAAAAGTAGTACCTATTCACATAAGGTTTCCGCACAACACACCAGTGAAATACTCAAAAGCAAACTAGTGATGAATGACAGCAAACGACAAATGACAGAATTTAAAATGCTAAGCCTAGAGTTCGTATTCCAGCCACAATTATGGCCTTTCCCCCTACACAGCTTTCTCAGGAGATCATAGAATCATAGAATGGTTTAGGTTGGAAGGGTCCTTAAAGATCATCTAGTTCCAACCCCCCTGCCCTCTGCCATGGCCAGGGACACCTTCCACTAGACCAGGTTGCTCAAAGCCCCATCCAGCTTGGTCTTGAACACTTCCGGGGATGGGGCATCCACAACTTCCCAGGGTTTCACCACCCTCGTAATGACAAATTTCTTCCCGATATCTAATCTAAATCTGCCCCTTACAGTTTGAAGTCATTACCCCTCATCCCGTCATTACATGCCCTTGTAAAATGTCCCTCTCCAGCTTTTTTGTAGGTCCCCTTCAGATACTAGAAGGCTGCTAGAATGTCTCCCTGGAGCCTTCTCTTCTCCAGGCTCAAGAACTCCAACTCACAGGGGTCCTCACAGGAGAGGTGCTCCAGCCCTATTATCTTCTTCGTGGCCCTCCTCTGGACCATCTCCAACAGGCCCATGTCCTTCTTCTGCTGGGGGCCCCATAGCTGGACACAGTACTGCAGGTGGGGGTCTCATAAGAGCGGAGTAAAGGGGCAGAATCATCTCCCTCGACCTGCTGGCCATGCTTCTTTTGATGCAGCCAAGGATAAGGTTGGTCTTCTGGGCTGCAAGTGCACATTGCCAGCTCATGTTGAGCTTCTTATCCACCAACACCCCCAAGTTTTTCTCCTCATGGCTGTTCTAAGAAATAAACACAAGAGGAGCACCTCCTTTCCTCCTTACTGGCTAGCGTAGTTCCTTTTTGTCTCTTGTAAAGATTTGCCCACGTCTGAACTCACCCTTAACCTTTCAGAATACTAGAGACTGACACGTAGATAAAAGCCTGTCTTCTTAGGGTATTCTGTTATGTTCATACGATGCTCCCTCTTCCCTGGGATCTCTTTCTCTCCATCTTGCTGCAGCTCAGAGCTGTTCTTTCCCCACTTCAGCAAGATTTTAATATCAAGCTCAGAGCTCTGCAGAGCTTCAGGCCACAGCATGTATGTCTTGTTCGAACTACTAACAAACTACATTAGCATGGAAGCAAACACTATTTATGCAAGAAGATCTTAAGCACCAGCTGAGCAAAATTATGCACAGATTGTGCAAAAGGGTCTAGCTATCATTTTGAGCTTGCAGAGATGTTGATAATATCTCTCTGTTACGAAACTGCCCATAATCACTGATCACCTAACCTCTTACTCTGCTATTAAGAGTGGAAGAGGGAAGGCAATTTTAGTTTTAGCTATTCTGACAATACAGAGCAGGAGGCATACTGGATGATGGTTTAGAAATGGTGTACTGAACACTGATCTTCAGCGCAACAGTTTCTGATACTGATGGACTTCAAGGTTGTAAAATGATTCTACTGTGGATAGAAGATGCCACAAACCAGAATATTGTTCAAATCAAGCAATTACTTGAGACGGTGAAGCAAATCTTCCAGACCAAACAAAGAGATAGCTTTTCATCTGAAATTTTAAGCCTTATATCAAAAAAGTGAACAAACAATTTAAAAAAAAAATATTCTCTTGAGTTATCATTTTTATAGGAAGGATGTGATCTCCTGTGGTTTATAAGACTCATTGATCTGGAAAAGTACTGTCATGAAGTTTGAAAATACTTTTATGAAAACTCTCTGAGTATGGTCCATAAGTAAGATTGTTAGGTGAGTAGTGATAAATGAAGACACTGGCCTGTATTAAAGAAATTCATGTGTAAGGGTTTGCTCTTGGCAATCAAATTTCTGGAGAGATCCAATACAAAGGCTGTGCAATTTACAGGTGCTCTCTTATGATACTGTAATCTGATTACAGTCAATGTCTGAGACCATTTCCCCATTCTCAGTTAATGTGAGAAGACTGAATAGTTTTGTTTCACATCTATGTCATGTACATTATCTGGTAATAAAGTTTACCATATGTCTTCATTTCAATCACATAATTTCAAGAATTGTTTTATTCTTCTTGCTTTCTTTCTTTTTTTAAGAAAACACAAACATTTCATATGCATTTTTTCTTTTTGTTGTCATCTGTATTGGGCAATATTGACATCTAATAATTTCATAAACCAACAAAAATATTAAGGAAAAAATGTATCACAAAGCAGAAAGTATATTTATTCCCCTAAATCCTGCCACATATATGTCTGTAGATTCTGTATTAAAGTTGTACAGATTTTAAAAAGGATATACACAAGGATCACGTGCAAGAATGGAATCTGTGAAACCTCCAGCAAGGAAATGTATTTATGTTTATTAGGTAAACAACTGAGTAGATAGAAGTTAAAATGTAGTTTCAGGTCTATGTGTTAAATTGAAAACTCAGTTTAAAAATAGGCAATGAAATTCTACTCTCTCTGCAGTGTATTGTATCAGATAGAATATAGGAAATGAGATTTTAGTCACACTCTTCTGTTTTCTCCCCAAGTGCTAGGAGTCCACCGATTGAGGTTTTGCTACATGCAAAGCTGTACCATCCGTGAACTCCACCATGATCTGCAAGGCAATTGCAAAGTCACTGAATTTCTCACTTTTATCACCATCTAACTAAAAGTTCTGTTACACAGGACTGGAGCTTGCTATTAGTGGGTTTTCACCAATACAATAACACTTTTAGAGGAAAAACCATCCATAGTTGCAAGACTTCCAGTGACATGCGGTTTGTATTACACTAAATCTTTCTGTACATATTTACATGCATGCAATAAAGTACACTGATTTTTGTTGTCACTAGCATGTTTTCTGTGTGCCGCTGTTTCATTTTACCTCTCTAAAAAGAAATTTTCTGAAGTACGTCTTCAAGAAGTAAGTAGTCTGGGCTTGCATTGTTGTATGGGAAATGGTGCAGGCAATTCATCCTCAGTCTCTGTCTTCACACTTCACCAAGATTTAGTAATTAATAAGGATGTATTTTCCAAAGAGGGGCAAGAGGACTCCGGCTGCCCATTAACAGTAGCTTGTAGAGGTTCACATTCCCTGTTACATTACAAGGGTGATGCTGTACGCCTGCTTTGTCCTCTCATCAGATTGTGGCTGTGTCCAATCCCGACTGCTATTTCTGCTGTAATTGCAAACAGTTTGATTTCTCAAACAATCTCAGCTCTTGCTATGCTCCCCTGGTCCTCTTATAGAAAAATAATTTGTTTTTCTTTCTCTGCCTGCAGATTCCGTAAACATCAGATCACATTTTGAAGTGTCCCCTCCACCCCCCACTTGCCATTTACGGAGCCTGCAGTGACTGATAGGATCGTGAGGGGTGTGTTATTGGCAGGATGTTTTAATAGGCAGGGAGTTTTAGGGCTCAGACAGGAACTCCCTTAGCAACCTCAACCCATTCACTCATCTTCCCTGTGCTCTCCTTGCATAAAAGAGTAATCTTATCTTCCTTTAAAATGTTATGTTTGCTTAATTTAAGCACCTATGTGACTTTTGGGTGAATTGCTATTTTCCCCACTGTCTATTTGTTGTATTTATGTTTTTAAATAAATACCTAAATCATAAGAAACGTCTTAGATTCCTAGATTCTCTTTCCATTACAGACCCATATATAACATAGCTCTAATATTAGGGGTTATGGATTTCTATATAATGCCAAGGAAGTGGATTGAAGACAATGAATGAGTAGATAAGCTAAGTCACTTAAATTTTATGCCGTTGATATTGTTTATGTTATGTCTTTTTAATTAAAATGAGGGGGGAGGAGGATAACAAAAAAGATATCTTTTGCTTAGGAAACACCTATTTTAGCATGTGTTTTTCCGACAGCCTTTTGCAAGAGTTGTCCTTGACGCCAAATGCCAAAACATCTTTTCTATATAAATTATTAAGAAAGAGCATTGCATATATTTTGCACCAGATAAATTATGCACCCATTTTAATCTAGACGAGAAAGAAGGAATTCCTATTCCACCGCACATCTGAATTTTGTATGGAATTTTGCACATACTGTGATGTTGGGCCCAATATTTTATGCATCAGCATATCTCATGTTTTCTTTATAAACTGCAGAGAATCTGCACACTGAGCTATGTGTTTTATAAAAGGGAAGAAAGAATCCAAAATTAAAATAATATAATCAAACAAGGTTGGGGGTTTTGTTGTTTGGGGTTTTTTTCCCCCCTTTTCCTGATTCTTCCTTCCCCTTTTACCTTTTCCCATCCTATTCTGGATCATTTTGAATCTCTTCAGTCACATGCAATTTCACAAATTAATTTCTCGGTAAGAGACTGAAGAAATAAAAAATACAATGTACCAAATCTGATAATGGAAATGCTACTCTGCTCCAACTACAAACTTTTGCTCATTTTTAGTAAACTCAAGCTAATTTTGGGATTTTTTTGGACGTGTTGAATATTATGGTTAACTTATTAATTTTCACCATGTGTTTAGTCCTGCCAAGATTGCCTCTAGCAAGGGATATTGATAGGGAAAGATGAGAAACATAAAAGGTTAACACAGAAGGGCAAATAAACAAATAGGGTTTGATCCAAAGACTGTTTGAGTCAATGAGAGATTTTTCCATTGACTTCAGGAGTCTTTGGATCTGACCCATCAGGCATTTAAGTATCAATACGGTGAAATGCTGAGCCGGTCCTATGAAATGACAGTTGTCCTCAGCTCCCATCTGTGTCAGAAAGAGTTAACAGGGTTCAGTGCCCTGGAGATGTGGAGTATTTAAAAGTTAATAAGAAAGTACACATCTAAAAGAGGAACAAGGGGACAGAAACCACATACTTTACTTACAGCTTCTGAGAAATCCTGTTAAAGTCAATCAGATCAAGCAGGCACAACTGCTTTGGTGAATTAAGCAGGGAGTGAAGAAAGAGGCACAGGGAGATAGCAGCTGAAGTAGAGGAGGGAAAAGACACCAAAAACTTCTCCACAGGAGAGTGGAGAATACAGGAAAACTTAGAAGGGAGCCAAGATTAAATATGAAGCAGGAGGATGAAAAGGTTTTGTGTGATATTTGCCTCCTGAACACTTAATATACAATGGGAGTTAAAACATTTTTATTTTATTTTTTCGCTCTCTTTTTAGCACTATTTAGTTTTCACTTCCGATTTTGAACAACCCCTAAAATTGCAGCAGGTCTCTGGGACATTTACAACCTTCTATTTCACACATGACTCCTGGGATCTTCCCTAGGGGCTATATTTGAGAAGCAAATGAATTTTGTTCACAGCTGGTGGCATGACATGAAGACTCTTTTTCCCTTGGCAAATTTAACCCTTTACTGCATTTTTTTTCCTATTCTCTTTGCTACTGAGTGAGAAATGCTTTCCATTTCCAAGATGCTGGTTTTATAGAGATACAGCTTCACAAAACTGATGTATTATTAACAAACCACTAGCAAAATAGAAAATTCTGAGGAAAGGTAGACGACCTGATTTGTGTTAAGCTACATCTTGTAGGTCACTAATCCTAAAAAAAAGTAAAGAATAAATCACACTAGAAGGGACCTCCAGAGGTCACACAGTCCATCTACCTGACTAAAGGCAGGGTCAAAAATTTCTAAACTGTGTTGTAACTCTGCTTATATAGACAAAAAAACCCAGAGACGTATTTTGCATTTATAAAGAGCTACAGCTAATTAAATAAGCTCATCAAGCCAGCATATTTTCTTTTTTTTTTTAATAATAAATAAAAAACAATTGAATGTGACTGCCTAACTAGTTAAAAGAATAGTAATAAGAGAATAATTGCAAATATTGAAATTTGACTGAATAAATTATTTTACTATGGTGCCAGCTCTCCTAGCAACATCCTGACATATGCTGCATGTGATATTTTAACCTCTTATGCATAAGCTTTGTTGATGTGGAAAACAGTATTGCTTTTGTGTTCTTCGAGGCTGAATCATTCTTTTTCTCTGGTCCAAAATAAGGTCTATGTGCCCGTTACACCACATGGAAGTCATGAGAATAATATCAACACTTTGAAATTTACCTTAAGTTGTGCATTCTTTTTGTTTAGATTATACTGCCAATGTCTAAGTATAAAAGTCAAAAGAAGCATAAGAAAAGAGAAACTGTTGAGCTGGTATTTCTTTTGGGAAATGAGACAGGGAAATAATCCTAAGAATCTGGTATGAATGGCATTTGCAGCCTTAAAGGAGGAAAGAAATATGAAAATCATTTCACAATGTTTCTCTGCATTTTTCAAGTCTTCTCAGAAAGAGATTTAGCAAACTAATAAAAAAAAAGCAAAAAAAGTTTCTCATTCTAATTTCACAATATTGCAGTGAACAAGGACATAAAATACAGTTCAATAAAACTTCAGAATGACATTTTTCATTTCAAATATTTGAAGATCAAATTGATTTTGAGGAAGTTCTATTTAAAAAAAAATATATTTCATTATATGTGATATTTCTTCCAAAATTTGTATTAATTCCTATTTTAAGGACAAGGTAAAATTTTCACAAACAGTCATGTCTGAGAGCATTTGATGATTGATGAGTTCAACAGTAAATCACTAAAGATGGTGTTTATTTCACCTGATTTCATAATCTGACTACTTTAAGTAGTTATGGATGTTCGCTGTATACCTACTGATGAGCGAAACACCTGGAAAGGACAATTCAGCAACTGAAATATGAAATAAAATAATTCATACTCTGGACTTATCTTTTGTCTTTCTCTCTCTTTCTCCCTTTCTCTTTCCGCCTTTCTCTTTCCCTTTCTCTTCCTTTCTCAAGATATTTCTCCTTCTCATCCTCTTCCTCTGTCTCTCTTTATTCCTCTTTCTCTCTTCCTCTTTTAACTAGAAAGGGAATATACATGAATATTGAGATTACTTGTCTACCATTCAAACTAATGCAGGTCTGGTTAAGGGCCCTTGGGTTCTTCTTATCTAAGCAGTATCATAAAGTTAACAGAGAAAATACCGATCTTTTGGCTATGCCATGATGTAAACTGGCAATATTCTTATTCATCAACATTTGATGTTGATGTCATATATACATGTACAAAACCATATAAAATCTACTCAAGACTCAACATTGGAGATCATAAGACACTGGTAATTTTATTAATATCTAGTGAGATTTCTTTCCATTAGAAGAAATTGTTCTGAAAATCATTTGTTACGACTATTTGGCAAATGATTATATTAAGGAAACATTCACAATTAATTCAAGGAGCAAAAATTTTACAGAAGTAATACAAAAATACATACTACAAATAAGCTCAGGAGAGTATTTAAAACAGCTGATTTCAATGAGATTTTTTGGTTTATATTTAACAGATACAGTGTTTTAACAGATATGGATTTCTTACTCACTTGTAGCATTTTGCTAAATTATCAAAAGGTGTTCTTGTGCTGTTTTTACTCAGGAGGTGGACACTATTCCTGAAAAGGGAATTGAAGTCTCTGATTTTCCTTAAAAAACTCATATTTGCTCCTTCTTACTCCACAAGTTGTAACAGAAAACTTTTCCTGGCTTTTTCTTAACAGTCTTTCTGAGGGATGTTCCCACACTTGTGCTTTTGGCTGCTTAGAAGTAGAACCCAGCTGAGTGCTGGTTGGTTACTGTTGTACTTGCTGCTTCTTGCGCATCGGCATTATGTGCTATGGTGTCTAAGGAGGTCTGATATGGAGGTCGCTATGACATCTCTGCTTGAGAGGCATTAAGGAATCCATGTTAAGTTAGTAAAGAACCTTTGTTATCATTGTTCTGCCGTATGATTAATAATTTTGAGGTTTCTTCTCCCCCCTACACTCCTTCCAATACCTTATGTTAGTATGAAACTTTGACCTTGTAGTGAAAGATAATAACAGAACATATCTATGGTATCCATGTGATTAATACAGCAGTCTGGGAATCACAAGGAGACTTATGGAATACAGCTAAGATGCTTGAATACACCAATGATCTCTTCATGTTTTTCACCTTCTTACTAAATAATTTATCAGCTTAATGATAATGACATTCAAATATCATAATTACAGCTAACTCTCTAAAAAACATCAATTCAAAAGCTGAAAATGTAGCAGTTCTTTCTTTCTCCCTCCCTCCACACTTTCCACCATTAGCTATTAACGCCAAAATATGGTCTTTATTCATTTCACTGACATAATATAAAACCAACGTAGATTTCCCATTTTTCATAAAATTTCCATCCGCACTATTAGTTTCACTGATAGCAGGCTGGGAAGTGTTGTTAGGCTACAAGATGGACGACACTGCAAAACCTCAGCATATTAAGAAGCCATAAAATTTTATTCAGTTCATTTAATGCTACAGTCCAGTAACCCTATAGTAACAGTGTGCTATTTTTATTGTGTATTTATTTAAAGGTTGAATATTCCCTGTACTGGGCCATCTAACCAAATTACTTTGGTTTCTTAATGAACTCTATTGTAGGAAGTCAAGGGTGTGCATCTGACCCATGGGTCCTCTTTCTTTCAGATGTTCTTGGGACAGTAGTCTGTTGTTTCATAAAAGATGAGTTAAGAAGGAGAGGAAAAAAAAATGTACAAAGCAACAAGCCATGAATAAAAAAGTTTGCCTTGAGGAGGAATGTAGGGATAGGATCACTGGCTCTGTAAGAGAAAAACTAAGACTTTTACTGAGATGTGTAGAGACACTATTCTCACAGGCAAAGTATCTCCACCCTTTTACAGGGGTATCTTGAACCCATTTTAGCACGTGTGAAGACCCATTCATCTCACTAGACACAGACTTCTGTCCTACAAAGAAATCAATTCAATCTTTAAATTTCAGGTAGCTACTGAAGACTACATATTAAAAACAAAATCTGTTTCTATTTGGTTGCTCAGGAAAATGACCCAAATATAAAAAAAGAAACAAAAACAAAGGCAAAAAAAAAAACAAAAACAAAAACAAAAAACCTCCAAAAAAACAACAAAAAACCACCCAAGAACAACAAAAAAACCCCCTAAATACTATTATTTTCAAGCCAGCCTGTGTGCAAATGACTCCTTTTGGGGTTTTTTGTTTGTTTTAATATATTTATTTATTCATTCATTTTTATTAGGGTCCCTGTAAAGCCTTTCATCAATAAATAATGTTGAATAACCTATGAACCTTAGGTTAGGGATTAGAAAGCACACCCACAAAAACAAAAATGTTCCTGTTCTTTAAATCTTGCAAAATAGATTAGAAGTTTAAGACAGGTGACAACAGGTTAAGGTGGTAAACAGCAAGGCAAGAGTGCAATGATTAGAAACAGCATGGTGAGTGGTGGTCACAAGATAACAGCTACCTAGCATTGCTGCTTTTCTTGTAGAGACAAGAGCAAACAGGAGCTCCAGAACCTTCTCTACCACACTAATGAATTCCAAAAACTTTGTACAATCTTGGACAAAAGGTTACCCATCTAACAGGCCCGTGTCAGAGAGACCTGTACTATTGGGCACATGCAGTACAGTTGACTAATCAGGCCAAGGCACAGGTCAAATGTTCCGCAATTAACCGCTATTAAATTGTCAGGTGAGGTTGAGCCTAGTTTATCTACTGCTCTGTCAGACTTCAGTCTGACACAGGCTGGGGTTAGTATAGTTCTAGGCCAGTGGGTAGTCTGGATGCAGCTGGTTTGTTTTGAGATGTAAATTAAAGTCTGTGAGTGCAAGCTAGGCTGGACCAGAAAGTGTTTCACTTCTGATTTCATTTACTAGCATAGTTGTAGCCTCTACTTGCTAACACGTTAAAAAGAAGGCAAGGTGACTGCTGACTTGGGTCACTAATGTCAGGTTAGTGGAGGAAAGATTTGCACAACAGAAGCTGCTTTTGTCAATGAAGGTGAGACTCTTCTTAAACACGGACTTGTGAAAACAGGGCGTCTAGTTTATTCTGTTTATCTGAGCTCCTATTCAGACAAAAAGAGGCATATCTAGAGAGAAAATAATTTCAATGATCAATCATTTCTCTTGCAACAGGCTAAATTGTCCTCTGGAAGTTCCTCATGTCTCTTTCTGCTGACTGCAGAAAGAACCTAGATGACTATTTGAAACTGGATGCCTCGCTTCCAGATGGCTATATTTACATGAGATGATCTTAATGCATGACTAGAAGTTGCCAAGTATACCTAAGTAATGAGGAAGAATCTGTTTAACATAGACTAAAGTAGATGTTCATAAATTAATTATGAGCGCCTCATAAGGACCAGACACAGCTGTGCCTACCAAGGCAAATCCTTAGCTGAAGAAGGTGGCAAGCTGCCTTTTAAAAAATCCTGACCATATGAGCAAGCAGGACTCGACCTAAAATGTTATTAATAACACGCTGTATACAATCTGTGGTTCAGGAAGTCACAATACTGCTCACTACTGGAAACCAAAGATGCAGCAGGGGAGAAATAACTCCATATTTTCAATGTGCCTCAAATTCTTTCCATAGGCACCCACAACCTAGGTCAGAAGCTAGATGAAGGGTCAGATAGTTTGTGTGAACATTCTTATACACACGTACAAATATATTAAAAAAAAAACAAAGCAAAACACAAAACTACAACCCTCAAAACAGCCCAAAGAGTCTCTTCATACTTCTCCAGTTTGAGAATTTTCTCTTCCATGTCACACGTGCCATAAATTCCTCACAGGAGCTGCAATGAAGTATATTTTTTATAAAGATATCTGATTTTGCTCTATCAATTTCCAACAACAGGTAGTCCACTACCTTTCCTTTTGAACTCTTCTGCCTTTTGAGTTGTTCAAAAAATAATGTCTATTTTACAGGAAGCTGTGGCATTTCAACATAGAAATTGATTTCAAATCAAGACACAAAGAAGAAAGAGCACTTGATATTTGAAATTTTGTCTCTAAACACTAACAATTCCTTTTAAGAAATAAAGGATCAAAATGTTGAGATTTTACACTGACTAACTGCTTGAATTTGATACTGAAGCATTATAGCAGCATAATCAAAAATAGAAAATGTAGACTTAGTTTATATAAAAATTAGTTTAGTAAACTATAAATATTATTTTAATTAACATTAATATATCAAAAAATCTAAACAAAAGTGCTTTAAGAAGTTATGTAAAAAGGAATATTTTTAATTTTTCAAAATGAAACAGTTTAAGATTATGAAAAGAAACTAAAATCAGAACTATGCAATGAGAGCTTTTCTTCCTGGTGAAAATTTATTGGAATGACACATTCCTGCAAAATATTTCAGTTTGACTGTTCTAGTATTTTCTCATGCAGAACTATTATGTCTTTTTTATTGGTCCTGCTGATTTTCATCAGCTTTTGAGTAGTGTTACAAACATTTTTAATTACATACTGTACATCGAGAACCCTCTCAACACTTTCTCCTTAGTATGAGATTTTGTGGAGAGTTTAAGTTTCTTTCTTATTTGTAGCGAGGAAGGCTGTACAAAGAAGAGGAAACACAAAATGCAGAAGAAAAATAATAACAAGAAATAAAATATAAAGCCAACAGCAAAATTTCATTTTCTTAAACCTTAATTGTATTAGAAAAAAATTCTTGATACTCGCTTCTGCTACGACTGGGAAGATGATGATTACAGATAGTATTATGAAGATACTGCTTTCTACTAGAAATGGAATGAATCAGACTGATAAAATTGTATAGATCGTGTTTCCCCCTATGCCCAGACCAAAATATAAAGGGAGCAAGTTGCATCCGTTTACATTAGGGTGAAAGGTTTGGAATGTATTTATTCCAAAGATCTGTGTTAAAGACTACGAGGTCACGATGAATATGCCAGAGACATTTCCCAAGGGACAGGGAACATACATTAAAATGAAAAGAGAAACATGTACAAATTAATCAAACAGTGACTATGGGTGCTTTCAGCATCTTTAACACTGGTTTGGGAACACTGAAGAATCGATATGTGTAGTAAACAATAGCATCTTGTAGCAAAATGTCGCACACGCTTCCCAGAATGGCTAATATCAAAATCCAAACTACTCTACTGACCAAAGCAAAATGAAGGAAATTCAAATAAGTATACCAAACTGTGTGATTAACTGTTATTGAATACAGCATTTTTGAAAGGGGTAATTTCCCAAATCAGGAAGCATGGCCCGTCTTTTCACAAGAAAGGAATACCAGACACCTTTTAGCACAGCGCTTTCAGACACAAAGAACTTCATGGGATTGTGAGGAATTAATATGTTTCTCATGAAGATTGAAATGTTATACTACAGTGGAATGGAAGTACCAGTATGAAATGAGAAAACCCCCGATTTCCCCTTTGACTGGTAATTTAAGAGATAAATAAGGAAAACAAGGATTAGAACACAGGCTTCCTTTCTCTCAATGGAGTATCGGAGACATTAGGCTTCCAAATGATGTTTTCTTTTTCATGCTCTATCCCTATGAATATTGATGAGCCAGTGTGTAGCTGGGAATACCTCAACAGGAGTCATGAATTTACGCATATTTGGGGGATAGAGCCTCTCCTTGGGTAACGGAAGATGCAGAATTAAGCCCATTCAGGCTCAGGAATGATGATTCTTAAGTAAGTGCTTTAAGCACTAGGTTATACAGAAGGAAACATGAAAACTAGAAATAAATCAAAAATATTGTAGAAAATTTAACCTCTTGTCTCTTAACAAAATTCTCAGACCTACATGGTATTCATCTTTCTAAGTGCTGGTTTAAACAATGAAATGTGTCATGTAAGGTCCCAGTAAAAATCCTTTATGTATGAAAACTGAATGCAACATGATATTCAATACTTGTTCTCACTAAATATCTAGGAAGCCAGGTGACAAATGTTTCTCTGATCTTACATCAGTTTAAGAGAAGTAAAACACAGAATGAAAATATGTATCTATGAAAGCCACCATAATAAAAAAAACATGATTGAGATTCTGGGCTGGGGGTGGAGGGGGGAAGGTATAAACGTTCTGTAAACTTATAACACAGTAAGGGAAAAATTAAAAAGTCAGAAAACTATAAAGAAAAGAGGACAAGTGCAAACCTCAGAAGAGCCTTTTATGAATCAACATATCCAAGATACATTTCAGGGGAAAATAAAATAAAACAAAACTGTAAGACTATTATTCAAAAAGAAGATTCTTTGCCCCAAGGCTGTAGCTGAGGCTGGGGCTCATCAACCCTTGCTCCCCGCTGACTTAAAGAGAAGAATTTCAAATAAGAGAGTTCGAAGAACAAAAGATGTGAATCTCAAAGCAACTAATGAAAGAAAAAGGAAGAGCAAGCTCCACCTCCCACCCTGAGCTAACCCAAGAAATAGCAAAAATATATGAACACAGCAAAGCTTTTCTTTTTTCTTTTCTTTTGCAAACTCTTGAAGAAAAAAAGAAGAGCCAGAACATTCCTGGATGGAAACTTCGAACATGTAAATTCGAAAATAAAGCTTCAATAGGCAGAGAAAGTCTCCTTGAATATATCCTTCTATGCATGCATGTGTGCAAGCTCTCCTCTTTCTTGTCTCTAAAGATATTTCAGGAAATATTTTCTGAAAAAAAGACTTAAAGAAACTTAACTCATGCTTCTGATTCTGTACCTCTTTCACCAAATACTCCTTACGCAAAAGTCATCATTACTTAATTTTTTCAGACAATATCCCAGTGAACTCTGGAGTCTTTTTAGGAACACGCAATTCCCACAGCTCTTCTTCTTCAATATCAGGCTGTTTGGATACTTCTTCCAGCTGGTAACTTCTACTTTAAGAAATATTACTTTCATGAGTAGACTTTTATCTGAGTTAGCCAGGAATATATGGTCCAGCATTCAGTGTGATGATGAATTACAGTGTGGAGTGATGAGGAAAATCAAATGTTTTCAGACACTATCAGAGTTGCTTTTTTTGGTCCAAGTGAACATTAACAACAGTGTTTCATAAGAAAATCTATCATTCAGAAAGTTACTGAGGAAAAACATCAAATTTTTTACTTTGAGAAACAGAAAAATATTTAGTCATGATAAACCAGAAATGTCACTTTGTTCTATGTACATTTTTATATTTTCCTCTTTATTTCACAAGTTTCTTTTTTAAATGCACTTTTTTATTATTTCAATTTGAAA
Source organism: Stercorarius parasiticus (assembly GCA_013396915.1). Taxonomy (NCBI): domain Eukaryota; kingdom Metazoa; phylum Chordata; class Aves; order Charadriiformes; family Stercorariidae; genus Stercorarius; species Stercorarius parasiticus. The sequence goes on along the minus strand of VWZL01005385.1, from coordinate 89,774 downwards.
ACAGTATTTTTTCCAGTATACAAAATCCTTAATTAATACCGAGATGAGAATAAAACTTTGGAGAGCTAACACTTGAACAAGTGAAGTCTAATACTTTTTTGAGACTTTGCAGAGATGTGACCCTCACACCATGCCTGGCAATATAATGGATGTATGACAGCTCAGACAGTAGTAATGAACAAACAGAACCATTGCTAACTCTGGTCTGACTTTAAATCAGCTAAGGAGCTGGCAGGAAGATATTTGACAAAGGGCTTTAGTACTTTGACATTATTAGATACGTCTATGCTGTACAACCCAATGCCCAGTCAAAGATGCCAGGCTATTTATCCTTACGTCTTCAGCTGATGGCGTGCTGGGATGAATGATGTTCACCTGCCTTTCCTACACCGCTCCTCCCCCTTACTGCACAGCTAGTAATGTGTAAAACGTGTTTTCTTCTTAATAATCAGAGCATGAAGACTTCAGAGAACATTTCCTGTACAACATATAGTCAAGTAACATGACATAAAGTCAGCTAAAAGTTTGATGTCACACAGGAAACAGTTACCTCTCTCTCTTCACTTCCACAGGGACTCAAGCCAATCTTTCCATTCCAACATTTCAGCTGATCAAGATAGTCAAGTCAAATGTATGCAATACCTTATGCAATACCAAAATTGGAAGAAAAGTTATTTTTGTCTTGCATTAAGTTAGTAGTGTAGTTCGCAGACCACTCTTGACAGGTTGTACTGAAAGCTGGGAGGGGAAGGCAGATCAAGCAGCTGTAAGACAAGTGGGCAGACAAAATTTCATCACTGTGGAATTACCACATGAAATTATGTGCTCCCAGGCTGTATTTCATTTCTTAACAAACCCAGAATTTGCTGAGAAAACTATCACACGATTCTTTATATTGCCCTTTGTCCTGGTTTGAGGTAAAACAGAACTGATTTTCTGATTTATAATGTTGCTTTTTAGCTGGGCTTCTTCTAACTGACTAAAATCTGAAATTAACTGCATATTGTTCAGAAACTGTTTGCTCTCAGAGTGATAAGACCTGATTATACCAAGGAATGGTATGCACAAAGGCTCTTGCTTATACTTATTGCTATAACAACCAAGGTCAGCTAACGTCGCTTTTTGCCCCGTTAGAGGGTCGGAAGCAGAGAAGTGTAGAGGCGTCCCACCTGCAGGGAGGAGCGGATGGGACAGGTGACCCAAAACTGACCAACAGGGTATTCCATCCCATCTGCATCACGCTCAGTATAAAAGCTAAGGGATCAAAGGGGCAAGGCTGCTCTGGCTTGCTTTTTCTGCAGCGGCCGATGCCTGAGGAGAACCCTCTCTGTTCGTCTGCCTTTGATCCCAATCTGAGCATTCCTGACTCTAGTTCAGGAATTCAGCTCCTGTCTGTCACTGACTCCAGTCTGGGACTTTCCCTGTGTCTGCTGGTGACGCAATCATCATCCTGGGAGCTGGATACGGTTTTGTATATATTGTATACTTTTTTTTTTATTTTATTCTATTATTATTTATTATTTTATTATTTATTATTATTTTCATTGAAGTAGTTTAGTTCTTTTTTTCTAAACTCGTAAATCTCCTTATCTCTTCCTCTCCTCTCTGTGGAGAGAGGGGGGGAGGGCCATCTGTCATTCTGATCAGCCAATATGGCCCAAACTGCGACACCCTTCTTTATTCTTAGTTTCTGCCCCAGAGCAGACTCCATTTGCAAAGTATCATGACTTCATTTACCCATGCATAATCAACAAATCTTAGAAAGATCACCAAGTGTTCAGATTCTATGGGAATTATGTGCATGCAATTATCAAGATAATAACTGCCTTAAAAGATGAAAACACAACAATTGTGGATTTGAAAGACTTCTCCAGCCAAACCACTGAGACAACTGCATACAAAACTTTAAAGAGAATAAGGGTCAATTCAACCCTTGTCAATATTGTGCATACGTTTGTCAAACAATAGCACCTGACAACATGATAACCCCATCACTTTGATTTCAGAAGGAGAACATGGAAAATGAAAAAAAAGCTTTTCTGAATTCCCTGTAGTTTATATTTGATCAAAGAACTCCAGATAAAAGACTGAAAAATTGTTTAAAATATATAATAAAACCCCTCTGTATTTCAACTGTCATAAAAGTTACTACCAAGAAGAAGACAGCAATCATCTTCAATGTGATAGAAGTTTTCTGAAACTACAGAGAGTTTCTTGTCTGGCTGTTCCTCTTTAAGAGAAAGCTAGATATATTTTTGTTTTGTTTTGTTTTGTTTTGTTTTGTCTTAAATTTTATTGTCAGCAAAAGTATCACAGGAAATCTCTGAATCCATGGCAAAACCTGAGAAGTATTCAGTGATTCAACCAATGAATTATTTAAGTCTAGGGAAGAAACTATTTTTTTCCCAATCCCACTCTCACTGAAGATAGTTGTTGGCAGCACAGTATTATCTACACCTTTCCTATATAATATGGAGAAACTTGGGTATGGAACTTATTTTCACATCACTTGTGTCAATGGTCAAAAAATATCCTTTCTTCCTCATGACTCGTAGTATGACTCTGGGAAATGAAAGTTGAAAATGCTTGAATAAATAGAATATATAAGATTTATTCAACAATTGAATTATTTAAATCTATATAAGGAATGAGACCTGTAAGGCAAAACTTCTGTTTGCAATTCTCCAGGCTTTTTGGAGTTTATTTGATATATAATTTCCTTAACTGCTTAGTGTGGTGTTTGAATCTTATTATTTATTTTTCTTTAAATTAGTACAGCAAGATGACTTCTGGAGAAAAATCTACACTGAGACAGGTTTCACTGATCAATTAAAGCCCCATTTTCTCTCAGCTTCATAAGTGTAAATCAGGAATAACTATTGACTACAGCAGTTGCAGTGAAGTTGTTCTAGATTTACTGACATAAGTGAAAGCAGAATGGAGTCCCTGAGGTTCTTTTTGCTCAGGTAGTAATACTAGATCTGTTGAAGTGCCAAATGGATATCTGCCAGTGTTTGAATTCTGTTGTTTCATTTTGTGTTTTGCAGTAATTTTAAAATTTATGAATGTTCTCCTTCAGGGGGGCAAAAAAGATGGTAAATAAAAATGCATTACCTGGTTCTATGCCTTAATTATTCCTCTGAATTTGTTGCATGATTTTATATCTGCAGATGAAAGTTTCAAGAAGAAAGGGGGATTCATGAGTCAGATGACTTGAAGTTAAAAGGCTTATAACTGTGGGATAGCTTTTGCTGTGACTCACCGTGTTTCACCTGATTTCACCTTATTTACCTCTGCCTTGGTTTCTCCATCTACAAAACCAGTATAATAATGCTGAAAAGAGAAAATTATTTGCTAGAAATTATGTTGATGATTCTTTACAGCTGCATTGTGCAGACACTGGCTTTGTAAGATGCTCAAAATATACAGTATTCTGGGAGGCATAGTTTTCTGTGCTTTTTCAGAGGACTATATGAGTTAAAAAGATGAGTTGTTGCTCTTTCAAGAAGAAAAAATGGATTAATGTTTGTTGACTCAGATAACAAGCCAGTCTGCAAATATTGAGGATGCAGAAGAAGATATCCTGATTTGGGAGTTATTTCATAGTAATTCCATGGACAATTTTTTAATTTCCTCCTGAGATAGTGAATTTTGGCTGTTCCCTAGAGCAGGATGTCTGATCTCCTGTCATCATTCTTATGCATGGAGTTTAGGAATTTGGCAATATCCTTGTGATGAAGTGTTGAGGAATCTTAGAAAACCTTTTTATCTTCTTTTTTTTTTTTTAAATAAATATTGGAGCCAATAATACAGTACTTACCTATACAATTATGAAGGAAGGTGAAGGAAGGTATTTGGAAGATAACTGTGTGGATTGTAGGAGAGAGAACTTGAAACAAGACTGTGGTTCAGCAGTGTGATAAATTTGAGTGTCTAGATGTCTAGGTTAATATTGGCATATACTGATTTCTAATGTAATGTGCAGTCAAAATTCCACAGCATTACATTTGATGCTACCATTTAACTATACACACAGTGTAAAGTCAGCTAAAAACTAATAGGGTGATGGAGAACACTACAAAGACTTAAAGAAAGGTACTTGATGGCAAACCAAAGTAGGTTGTTTGCACAGAACAGGCTTGTTCAGTTTGTTTTGTGTAATGCCTCACAAAAATGCTAATGAAGACAACGGGTCTCATTAGAGGAATATACAATTGCTTTAATTTGTTTTCTTTTTTTTTAGAAGAACTGATGCAGTTTTCTGTAGCTTGAGTAGCAATATGAATGTGATAACCAGCCTGGGAAACTGATCGCAGTCAACGCTTATAATGAAAGCTAACATACTCCAAATCTATTCAGAAGTATTTGAATAATTTCAGGGGGAGTTGATCACTGTTTTTGCTTTTTGGGGGAGAGGTGGATTACAGCAAACAGTAAATTCCTTCAGTGCTACTTCTGTCTTGATTGGAAAATAAGAATGTCAACCTGCTTTTAAGGGAATTTGGAAATATACCTATTTGTCTTTTGTTTTTATACAATAGAGTTTTCATGCGCAATTAAATCTAAGTAAAACCATTTACAGAAACATAAGCTCTAGGTAATCTTTTTGACCATGGTTTCAGAGTCTGCCATAACTGACACAAATCAGCCATTTGTGACCTGTCTTCAGCAAAGAAACCATACAAACACAGACCTTAAATTCAATGTAGGAGCAAATGTATCCTGCTAAGATTCATCTTGCTAAGACATATACTTTTGCTTATTACAGCACTCTACAGGTCAAGCTAAATTCCTAGACAGAAATTTAAAAGATATCCACGCATATTTATAAAAACTGAGGTTTCTTTTGTGTGCGAAAACATTTATTTTGACAAAAGTGATGAAGTTTTCTTGAGTCCAGTATTAAATTCTGGTCTCAGGGTCACACTGACCTAGGTAATAGCTGAGATGTCAGGATATTAACAGGGAAGACAGAAAAACAGTTATAGGTCATTGATCTCAATGTTGCTTTTTTTCTACCTAGATACCAAGAAATCAAACCGATCCAATTTTGATTCTGCATCAGAACAAAAAACTAATTTTGAAACAGGTTTTTTTCTTCATAAAATGAAATGTCTTGTTCCAGACAGCCCTAATGAGCAAATCACATGCTTATGAGGTTTTCTGCACAACATTGTAACATAAAGGGGCTTATATCAGAGTCAAAAAAGCATCTTAAGTTTCAACATACATCCATATGGTCTGAGCTCACACTTACTTTTGTTACGATTCTCAAAATATGCGTGACATAAAGGAAAGAAGGGTAAGATGGGTTTTCGTATGCTCATCTATCCAAAGCAGTCTTAGAATAAATCATCTGTTTCAGTGCACTCTGTAACATAAGGATTTCAGTAGAATTAGTCAGGACAATTGGTTGTCTGTAATAGGGGTGCATCTAATGCATATAACACGAGATAACGGTTGATACCAAAAATGAGTCTGCATATCTACAGCTCTTTAATAAAAATGAACAGACTCAGCATTGCATTAAGTGAAATGGCAAAAATACGTTTTCTTTTTAAGAATACATTCTGCTCAACTACTCTTCACCCTGAACTCAACAAATTTCACTTTCGTCTACTTTTATTTTCAACAAACTGGTTAGTGGTGCTTGCTTTCATTGCGTTGGTGGTGTAATGTGAGAAAACTCAACCAGTCTTTCTAACCACGAAACAATTTTCTAACACTGAAAAGAGGAAATATTTTAAAAGACAAGAAGAGAGAAACTTAGAATTAAGGATCTAACTGTTACATGGAGAAACAAATTGTACGTCAAAGGAACAACATCAACAACAACGAAAGGGAATCTGAAAAGAATCTGGGCTGAATGAAATAGTAATAAATAGGAAGAAAAACACACCTCAAAATATACATAAATTAGGGAAAATAATTTGTGACAGACTCAAATCTTCAAAAATCTTGACATTGTTTTTCTATTCTTTTCCATTGGTTTTGAAAAACTCAAATAAAAATAGTTTTGTAATTAAGTTACTGAGGTAGCACTCAGGAAACTGCAGTTTATTTATTACGTCTATCAAATTTCCTATGCAATTAGAGAAAATCCCTCAGAAATTGGGATTTAAAGGTCCTGATGGCAAACAAAGACAGCAATATTTCTGTTTCCACCCCTCATTTCCAATTCTGTAACTTTAGATTATGTTCATTAGGTACAGAAAGCAAGTATGAAAAGACGATTCAGTACCTCCATACTTTAACGTGGGAATATGGGCAAGTCAAGTTCTAGCTCCTGTATTAATTAATGTTATTTATACAAAAGGAAACAATTTTACTGGAGAAAACTAAAACTCTCTCACATGCACATGAAGACTGTCATGCTTATCTTCAAAATGGCAAGACCTATAGCTTACCAGCCTAGATGTGTTCCATGTAGGCCAATATCTATGATTTCTGCTGTGACTTCTAAGAGGCAATAGGCTTTGTGCTGGCCTGGTTGTGCTTGCTTTGGCTGTTAACGCAGGTCTTTTGGTGAAGTGGTTATTGCCTAAACGGTTTCAGCTTAGTTCTTATAATACTACACATAGTGAATATCTGATAATTACTCAGTAACAAACATTAATCCTTTATGTTAATTGGGGCAGAGGAAAGTTAACAAAGAACTTAAGCTCTCAGTTAATTTAAGGTGATTTAAGCTTGGGAGGAATCAGTGAAGAAAGAGCAAGTATGAAACTATTATAACACTTATAAAAACATCCCCTCTGAGCAAGTCTCGCAACAGATGACCTCCAGAGGTCACTTTCAGCCTAAAATATTGCACAATTTTATGAGTACGCCATCCTTGGTACAATCAATAGAATGGTTGTTTAAGCACTCCTTGAAGAAATGTAAGTCTCCAATGCCTTTAGTCTAGCAAAAATTTGGAGATCATTCCAATGCAGAAATTGATTTGCATGGCAAGAAATTAATTTCCAGTTGAGCATTACAGCAGAATTGTGGATCCACAAGCCTAAATAATTATACAAAGCTTATTTTCCTTCTCTCTTCAGGAAATGAATGTATGACTCCCAACTGTCTAACAAGGAAAGCAGTTTCTATGTGAACACTGATTCTTACTTGTTTGGGAACTCAGAGGCACCTTCAATAGACCCCAGCTGTCTCAAATTCAAGAACAGAGATTTGTTTTTTCTTGTTTTCCCGGCCACAGTAAAATACAAAATTGGCAGAAATAATAAGATACAATTGCTCCTAAGTAAATGGCAGCTTAAACAAAGACAGTTGGGCAGTAATTGTTCCTGTGTTTCCAGTTGTTTCTATTTCAAGCTTTGTCATTGACTTTATTGGTACATGTTTTGTGTTGGCTAAGATTTTGGTTAGGCATGCCAAGAAAAATAATTTAGAGTTTTGCAGTCTAAGCTCTGTTACCTGCACCATTTTCCATGTAGCTTCTCATGTCCTTATTCACTGAATAGGGGAACCTGAATTCTGCACTCATGCTGAGTATTTCCTTCCTGAACACTGTGAAGAATGGCTTTTTAATATTGATATTGACTAGAATGTGAGAAGAGAAGACCAAGAATACCTGAAAAAAACCTGGAACTTGTAAGGTAAAATTTATTCCCGACACTGGGGCTTGACCAGAACACCCTGTATCTACAACTTTGTAAGAGCTGTGAATTCTGTAATAATGTAGTGAATTGAGAAGTACTAATGAGTTCGGGAGGCCAGGCCTTTGATGTAGATGAGTTTGGTGGGAAGGATGCCACATAAAAGCCAGTCTAGTCACAAGCAAATCCTCATCTGCAGCTGAACATAGTATTTGTGAATGACGAGGGCATATATAGTATAGTAACAAGGGGTGGGACTCACCTCTACTTGTAGCTTTCTTGAAGTGTCTAATTTAAGTCATTCCCTTAGACTCTCCATAGTTAATGGATAAATATAGCTAAGATGAATCACTTTCTGTAGATCTCCCTCTTAAATACCCATCATAAAATGGGATGAATTGCCCTCCAGAGGCACTAATCTCCCCCAGTTGGCTATAGAGGGAGCCCAATTGTCTAGCTCAGACGAAACATCTGATCTGTCCTGAGATGCTATTGTACCTTTCTGTGAGGCAATTAGCTATTAAATCAAAAGAAACTACCATTGCTTTCATATAAGAAAAAACACTCCAGGTCCGAAAAACAAATGCCAGAACTGTTCTGTAATTTAGGCCTGACTATAGGGTTGTTGGTTTCTTTCTCTTTGCTTCTCTTTTGCTTTCAATGATAAAAATGTTTTAAGGAAATTAAAATGTGGTGTGAACATCTACTGGGAGCAATCCCATGAGAGCTCCAAAGCCAGTTTTTTGAGCACCTTGAAATTGCCCTTTCCTTCTCCTGTATTGTTGCATTACTTGTCCTGTGTCCGCTTCATGCTGTTCTGCACAAATCAAAGAAACATCTTTAACAATCAGCCAGGAAACCTGTTTTCCTATCAATCTGTCTGGTTTCTTGCCTTGCCAAGAGGGGAATGCAAATTATTTTGTGCATAGAGATGCAAAAGCAGTGTGGTTCAGAACTCTTCTGCAGGTTATATTTCTCTTCAACATAATAGGCATCTGAAACTCCTTTCCAAATCCAGTATCACTAAAAAAATCTTCCATTAAAATCTTCCTTTAAAATCAATGATCTTTCAAAGTAATCAAAGACACAGGAGATGAGATATTGCTTAAATTTATTCCTGGTGCCAACGTTAGGAACCAAGGCTGCCTCCACTGAGTGAAAGACTGGAACAGACTCAAATTGACTTACAGAAATGCTATTGCCTAGCCTCTTAATTTAAGAGGTTATACAGATTGGGCATAAATTTCTATTTGGAAAGGATCTTAAAACAACTGCTAACACTGCTTTATCATTCTCTTGCCATGAATTTCACAATCAGGTGAGAAAAACATAGTGGATGTTAATTCTGACTGCCATATTTTCTGGACCTTCTGGTGGTAATATGTGTTAAACTGGAGTGATTCAGGCTCATTTTAAAGGGATTAATTGATCTCCATTTCTGAAATGAGAGAAGGTACCCTTGCCCACACCTTTCAAGTGTCAAAGGAGACTAAGTAGTTGGCTAAGAATAACTTACTGAGCTTGTGTGGACTTCCCACAAACTGTTTTAGTAGTGTAAATGACAGCCAGAAAACACTACTAGACCTAAATCCTTTTGAAGTCTAGCAGCAATATGTCCATCCTAATGATCTCACTTTCTTCCCTTTCCCTAACCTTTCTGGAATATTGTCATTGCAAATTGTGTGAAATAAGTATAAATTCTGACTTCTCCGAGAAATTCATACTACATTTTTTGGTGGACAATTTTAACTGCTCATATTAAATTATGCAGTTTTAGTGTCGAAGGAAGGTTACTAACGGAAGTATTGCAATCTACCTGTAGCCCAGGAAAAGGCCACTGATGCTGTAAGAATGTGACAGGGCAAGATCTCAGGCCTTGTCCAGATTTGTACTGACCTGAGATGGTCCTAGCTTGCACTAGTTCAGATAGCATCTGTCTTTTGGTCAAGTGGCTACTATCTAGATTGTTTTAACTTAGGTTTGTGAGTGCCATATTCAGTAAAAGTGTAACAAACCTCCATAGTCACTGAGTTGCAAATGATAACTCTCTGTGCTAATGGGCTGGGGGAGAATAGCGTACAACATTCAAATATTAGAGGGATACAAATGAAAAGGAAGTAGACTGTGTGTGAGAAAATTTATGCAAATACATTTGTGTCAAGTGGATCCAAGCAGATCAAAGACCAGAGTAGAGGAAACACCCAGCATCAACAACATGTTCCTCCCAGTGGAAGACCCAGGATTTGGAGTACTCATTGTAAGCCTTCTCCTCCTTGCAAGCCCTTCTCTTTGGAGAAAATTGAACCAGAGGAACATAGAAAGGTTAAGCATAAGACCAGAGAAAAGGGTTAGATAATGGACTGTTTCAAACTTTAATTTAAAAAAAAAAATTGGTAAGAAAACCCCACAGACCTCCAGAACACTTTCAAGAGCTTTTGCTGAAATCCACCTGAAAGTTTAATATTTGGAGGGAGATGCAGAGCACAAGCTGTAATTCACAGGCTTTATGCGTCCATGCAACTTCATCAATAATTCCATTTCTTCTGCATCACACCTCAGATGGATGTATTCCATACTGTCTTCGTGGCATCACAAAATGAGAAGGGTGAGATATATATAATGGTAAATATACATAGTCAAAAAACTAAAAGGGAAAATGGATTCCCAAGATACAGAAATTCCTCTGAGGCACTACAGCTACGATTTCTGGGGTTTTTTTTAATTGTAATAATATTTTCTAAAACTGAAAATTCAATTTTTTCTAGCAATTTCCTCCATCCACCATATCCTATAAGTTTGACCATGAGACAGCAATCTGCCATTCTGGCCAAAAAGGCCAATGTCATCCTGGGATGCATCAAGGAGAGTGCGGCAAGCACATTGAGGGAGGTCATCCTCCCCCTCTACTCTGCCTTGGTGAGGCCGCATCTGGAGTACTGTGTCACATTCTGGGCTCCCTGGTTCAAGAAGGACAGGGAACTGCTGGAGATGGTACAGCAAAGGGCTACAAAGATGATAAGGGCACTAGAACATATCTTTTATGAAGAAAGGCTGGGGGATTTGGGTCTTTTTAGTCTGGAAAAAAGGTGACTGCGGGGGGATCTTATCAACACTTATAAATACTTAAAGGGTGGGTGTCAGGAGGATGATGTCAGGCTCTTTTCAGTGGTGACCAGCGACAGGACAAGAAGTAATAGGCACAAACTTGACCATAGGAAGTTTCACCTAAACATGAGGAGGAACTTCTTTACTTTGGGGGTGACAGAGCCCTGGCACAGGCTGCCCAGAGAGGTGGTAGAGTCTCCGTCTCTAGAGACATTCAAAACTCACCTGGACGCGTTCCTGTGCAACCTGCTCTAGGCGAACCTGCTCTGGCAGGGGGTTGGACTACATGATCTGCAGAGGTCCCTTCCAATTCCTATCATTCTGTGATTCTGTGACCGCATCCAGTTGTATGGAAACAATGGGATTTCTTCTGTTTCCTTTTACAGAACCTTTCATAATCTTACAGATCTCTCCATAATTAAATATTTTCTGATGTTCAGTCTACAAATTTCTCTGCTTACTTCCTCCTGTTAATTGTGAATCAGGCCCTTTGGAATGATCTAAATAAAACTTGTCCTTTTCTGTTATTTGCTTCCTTGAATGAATCACAATGATCATGTCTTCTGAAACCTGTCATTTGGTCAATATATATTTAGTTTTTAGGCTATACAGAAGAAGCCCTTGTGGATACAGGGCTGATAATCTGAGGGTTATCCTCTATTTGTTCTTTTTAGTGAGTAGCAGTGCAGGAATGCATTCCAGATTTGATCAAAGGTATCTAGTATCTTACTCTGTTCAAAGGCTGCTCATTCATATTTTACAGTTTCAAGAACAGCATTGACCCAGCAATCAATATGAGATGTTAAGATTTTTATTTTTTATTCTTTCTTTACTTATAGTTTCTTGAAGAGAACATTTATGTTTATAAACTGTCACACAGATGATTCTTTTTTTTTTTTTAATTAGGCCGTCGGTTATCATTATTCAAACCTAAAGCAAAACTTTTTTAAAGTTAATTAATATTGTTACTGTAGACTATGGAAGATGACTTTAGACACAAATCAGCCATGTGAAGTATAGCAAGGAAAGACAAAAGCACTTGCAATACCTAAGCCCTTGAAAAATAAACGCAGAGGTAAAAAACTCAGCTACAAATTTCAGGAACATATTCAGCACTATTCAATGTATCCCATGGCATTTAAACCTCTGAACTATTTACCATTTCTCATCTTATGCATCTGAGCTTTGTCAAAAACTGGAGTAATAGTTGTTTTTTTACACCAAGGAAATTCCCCATCTCACAGAATCACAATAGTCTGTCACCTAAGTAAATACTAACACGGAGTATTTTAAACAAAAAATTCAGAAACTAATCTATCCATCAGAACTGTGAATGTTTTCTTTTCTTCATTTTAGGCTTTGCTTTTCCCTGGGAGACATACAATTTTTGCTCTAGAGATCTACTGTTCTGTTCTTTGTGATGAGTGTAAAGGGCAGAAATCTTAAATGCACAAGACCCTGCATGCCTCAGGATATTTTTAGGCAGTATAGAAGATATAAATCTGAGGTTATAATTCTATGCTGAAGCAACTCAATTGAATCATGTGAGGAGCCTCCCTTTGCTTCTCACCTGTGTCTAAGGTGCATGATGCACTCCCTGCATTCAAACTTTATGTATAAGTAATGAAATATTTACCAGACCAGATTGAATACACAACTGTATTTTCATAGCCCTGGGGCTAGATCACTCACTGGAGAGTAAGGAGACGTAATTTGATGGGGAAAGGGGATGAAACCAGGGTCTTCAGAGGTAAGCCTAGGGGATGGCCTGCCAGCGTCTATGGGAAGGGACATTAGTGAGGTCCTGTAGTCTGTTGACTCAGTTAAGGCAGGGCATGGAGATCCATGCAGCAGCAGAGGTGTGACGGTCACTGATGGATTAGAAACTATGGTTGTGCCTGGGAATGGTCAGGTAAGAATTAGAACTTCTCCCAGGAATAAGCTGGCGGGACCAATAGCCCAGCTGAAGTGCTTCTACACTAACGCATGCAGCATGGGCAACAAATAGTAGGAGCTGGAAGCCATTGTGCATCAGGAAAACTATGAAGTAGTCACCGTCATGGAAAAGTGGTGGGATGACTCACACTACTGGAGTGCTGCAATAGATGGCTATAAACTCTTCAGAAAGGATAGACAAGGAAGGAGAGGCAGTGAAGTGTCCCTTCATGTTAGGGAGTGTTATGAGTGTCTAGAACTTAGTGGTGGTGACAACAGGTTAGAGTGTTTATGGGAAAGAATCACAGGGAAGGCCAACAAGGCAGATGTCACAGTGGGAGTCTGTTATAGACGACCCAAACAACATCAAAAGGAAGACAAAGTATTCTATAAGCAGCTGGGAGAAGTCTCACAATAATTAGCCCTTGTTCTCGTGGAGGACTTCAACTTACCAAATATCTGCTAGGAATACAATACAGCAGAGAGGAAACAGTCTAGGAGGTTTCTGGAATGTGTTAAAGATAACTTCCTGACACAGCTGGTGAGGGAGCCAACTAGGGAAAATGCCCTGCTGGACCTGTTTGTAAACAGAGAAGGACTTGTGGGGGATGTGACGGTTGGAGGCCATCTTGGGTATAACAAGCTTTTGATTCTTGAAGGAGCGAGGAGGCGGGTTATTAAAACTGCAACCCTTGGACTTCTGGAGGGCAGACTATGGTCTTTTCAGGAGCCTCATTGACAGAGTCCCTTGGGAGGCAGTCCTGAAGGGCAAAGTTGTCCAGGAAGGCTGGATGTTGTTCAAGAAAGAAGTCTTAAAGGCACAGGAGGCCATCCCCATGTGTTGAAAAACGAGCCGTTGGGGAAAAAGACCGTCCTGGCTGAACAGAGAGTTATAGTTGCAACTCAGGGTAAAAGGGAGAATTTATGGCGTTTGGAAGAAAGGGCAGGCCACTCATGAGGACTGCAAAGAAGTTGTGGTGCTATGTAGGGAAAAAATTAGTAGGACCAAAGCCGAACTAGAACTTAACCTGGCTTCTGATGCTAAGGGCAATAAAGATTCTATAAACATATTAGCAATAAAAGGAGGACTGAGGATAATCTTCATCTTTTATTAGATGGGGGCGGAAACATAGTGACAAAGGATGAGGAAAATGCTGAGGTACTTATGGGTTCTTTGCCTCAGTCCTTAGTAGTAGGACCAGTTGTTCCCTGAATACCCAGACCCCTGAGCCAGTAGGTAGGGATGGGGCGCAGAATGAAGACACCATAATCAAAGGGGACATACAAAAGTTTATGGGGCCAGATGGGATCTACCCAAGGGTATTGACGAAGCTGGCAGAAGTGCTCACCAAACCACTTTCCATCATTTATCAGTAGTCCTGGCTAACCGGGGAGGTCCCAGTTGACTGGAGGTTAGCAAATGTGACACCCATCTGTAAGAAGGGCTGGAAGGATGATCCAGGGAACTACAGGCCTGTCGGTCTGACCTCAGTGCCAGGGAAGGTTATGGAGCAGACCATCCTGAGCACATGAAGGACAACCGAGTGATCAGGCCCAGTCAGCAGGGGTTCATGAAGGGCAGGTCCTGCTTGATAAACCTGATCTCCTTCCGTGACAAGATGGCATGCTTATTGGATGAGGGAAAGGCTGTGGATGTTGTCTACCTGGACTTTAGTAAAGCCTTTGACGCTGTTTCCCACAACATTCTCCTGGAGAAACTGGCTGCTTGTGACTTGGACAGGGGTACTCTTCACTGGGTAAAAAACTGGCTGGAGGGCCGTGCCCAAAGAATGGTGGTGAATGGAGTTACATTCGGTTGGTGGCTGGTCACAAGTGGTGTTCCCAGGGCTTGGTATTGGGANAAAGCCTTTGACGCTGTTTCCCACAACATTCTCCTGGAGAAACTGGCTGCTTGTGACTTGGACAGGGGTACTCTTCACTGGGTAAAAAACTGGCTGGAGGGCCGTGCCCAAAGAATGGTGGTGAATGGAGTTACATTCGGTTGGTGGCTGGTCACAAGTGGTGTTCCCAGGGCTTGGTATTGGGAACAGTTCTCTTTAATATCTTTATCAATGATCTGGACAAGGGGATTGACTGCACCCTCAGGAAGTTTGCAGATGCCACCAAGTTGGGCAGGAGTGTTGATCTGCTTGAGGGTAAGATGGGTATACAGAGGGATCTGGACTGACTGTATAGATAGGCCATGGCCAATGGTATGAGATTCAACAAGGTCAAGTGCACTGCTACTGGCCTGGGGAAGACTGGCTGGAAAGTTGCCCAGCAGAAAAGGACCTGGTGGTGTTAGTCCACAGCCAGCTGAATATGAGCCAGCAGTATACCCAGATGTCCAAGAAGGCCAACAGCATCCTGGATTGTATCAGGAAGTGTGGCCAGCACGACTAAGGAAGTGATCCTGTACTTGGCACTGGGGAGGCCCCACCTCAAATGCTGTGTCCAGTTTTGGGCCCCTCACTACAAGAAAGACATTGAGGTGCTGGAGCGTGTCCACAGATGGGCAACGAAGCTGGTGAGGGGTCTGGAGCACAGGTCTTATGAGGAGCAGCTGAGGGAGCTGGGGTTGTTCAGCTTGGAGAAAAGGAGTCTGAGGGGAGACCTTGTTGCTCTCTACAACTACCTGAAAGGAGGTTGTGGGAAGGTGGGGATCAGTCTCTTCTCCCAAGTAACAATAGGACAAGAAGAAATGGCCTCAAGTTATGCCTGGGAAGGTTTAGATTGGATATTAGGAAAAATTTCTTCATATTAGGTTATGAAGTATTGGAAAAGGCTGTCCAGGAAAGTGATTGCGTCACTATCCCTGGAGGTATTTAAAAGACGGGTAGACGTGGTGTTTAGAGACACAGTTTAGTGGTGGTTATGGCAGTGTTAGGTTGATGCTTGGACTAGATGATCTTAAAGGTCCCTTTCAACTTAGACAATTCTATGATTCCACAATTGTATGATTTGCCATGATGAACCAGGTAGAGGAATTACAATCAAAGTTTCTTATATCTAAGAAGAGTAGGATCACCCAGGGCTGGACTTCAATTTTATGACTCACTTCTGACTCTGTTTGGGAACACACCTCTCTTCTTGTCTCCCCCATCCTCAAAAATAAAGACCCAGTTACAGCATTTCAGGGATGCTGAAGGCTCCATTTTAATATTTCTGATACCTTAAAAATAGTCAACTGAAATAAGCAATTTTGAATTTAATTAACGTTTATCTGTGTGGTCCAAAACAGCCATATTTTATGGAGGACAAATAAATCCTTGAGACAGCCCTTGCTTCTTCCCCCTACCAAAACCTGAACTTTACTAATATCTTCCTGAAGAGTCATTAGGTTGATGTAAAACCTTTTGGGTAGTGCCATGAGACACCTTATGAGGAAAAATATATCTGCACATATAGCTAGATAATTAATGCTAATAAATGCTTACTGGTTCTTTTGGGGTTCACTTCCCCTTTTTTTTTTTTAAACAAAGTTGTTATACACATGTGAATCATGTCACTACTGAAGCTGGGGGTGAGTTTTAACATCTAACTTGTGGATGGTCAGGTGTTACACTTGCAATAGTGGGGGTGTATGAAAAGAGCAGCTTTATTTTACAAATGGCTTTTGAAGTTCAGCTTTTAGCATGTTCTGTGCTGCTACCATCTACTGAAGAAAGCAGGTCATTCTTGTTTAGGAGCACCTGTAATCTGGCAAGCAATGTACCACTGTCTGTGCATTTGATTGTTTGAATTGCAGATTTTATCTCAGATGCAGCATATGTGAAGTTAACTGAGTGTGCTCTAGTAGACACTCACTTTTAAAGCAAGCCCAGTGAGTACTTTCTTGGAGATACAGTGATGCTGTCACCAAGCGAAGCTCAACAGGTGATAGCCTCGGCATCTGCCTCTGGGAGAATCTGAAATTATAGAAGTTTATTGCAATTCATTTATCATGTCGTGCTTGTTAGCATGCTGTTTTATAGGCACATTGCTCTGCAGTGTAACCATTTTTGTGTGCAAACTCTATGTTTTTAGTTTAATTTGCAACAGATATGATATAAAGATTAACGAGATTGTGCTTCTTACCCACCAACTGGAATTGTCCCCAGCAGTTTGCTAGCTATAAATCACAACAGGGATGAAAGACCTTCTGAAACACACATTAAGAACTCCTTATTTGCAAAGACAAAAGTGAAGTAAAGAGAAATCACTACATACAATCTCACTCAGCTCTATATATTACGAATTAAAACTATGCAAAGATTTCATATCCCAGGAAATGACTATGGAGACAAAACCACATTCAGTGAACAGCTTATGTGCCTGCATTATCTCTCTTGGAATTGCATGTGTAATTTGTAATCATGATTCACTGATATGGTTTGACCAAAGCCCAGATTAATTAGCTAGATTTTGACACTTAGATGAGACACTTAAGCATTTTCTGTTTCTCAGGAGAAAGATGGGTGTCCCCTCTAGCAGTATCTAGTAACAGAAACACAATTTAGAGCTTTAACTAGACAGGCACCAACAGCAACTATCCTCTTCTGTTGGGTACTTCACTGACAGACCTAAAATTGCAAGAAATTACAATGTCTATGAAACCAGCAGGTGACACAGAAGAAGAAAATTGGGAAGATTGATGGAAACCAGGAGAACTGCATCCATAGGTGTGCCATGTTTCTCTTTGTCAAAATGTCACTTTTCACATTTTTATGAAAGGTGATGTTTCCTCACAATGCCAGTCATAGAATCATTGAATAGTTTGGGTTGGAAGGGACCTTTAAACATCATCTAGTAAACCCCCCCCTGCAATAAGCAGGGCATCTCCAACCAGACCTCGAATGTTTCCAGGGATGAGGCATCTACCACCTCTCTGGGCAACCTGTGCCAGTGTTTCACCACCCTCACCATGAAATATTTCTTCCTCAAATCTAGTCTGAATCTACCCTCTTTTTTAGTTTAAAACAGTTACCCCTTGTCCTATTGCTGCAGGCCCTGCTAAAAGGTTTGTCCCTATCTTTCTTATTAACCCCCTTTATGTACTGAAAGGTTGCAATCAGGTCTCCCCAGATCCTTTTCTTCTCCAGGCTGAACAATCCCAACTCTCACAGCCTGTCCTCACAGCAGAGGTATTCCATCCCTCTGATCATCTTTGTGGCCCTCCTCTGGACTCGCTTCAACACATACACGTCTTTCCTGTGCTGATGGCTGCAGAGCTGGGTGTCATACTGCAGGTGGGGTCTCACCAGAGCAGAGCAAAGGGGCAGAATCACCTCCCCTGACCTGCTGGCCATACTTCTTTGGATGCAGCCCAGGATATGGCTTGCCTTCTGTCCTGCAAGCACACATTGCTGGCGCATGTCCAGCTTTCCATCCACCAGTATCCCCCAAGTCCTTCTCAGCAGAGCTGCTCTCAGTCTCCCTCTAGACTGTATTGGTACCAGGTGTTGCCCCAACCCAGGTGCAGGACTCTGCTCTTGGCCTTGTTGAACCTCTTGAGGTTCCTGTGGTCCCACTTCTTGAGCTTGTCCAGGTCCCTCTGGATGACATCCCACCCCTCAGGCATGTCAACCGCACCACTCGGCTTTGTGTCTTCTGCAAACTTTCTGAAGATGTACTCAATCCCACTGTCTAAGTCATTGATGAAGACATTAAACAGTACTGGTCCCACTACAGACCCCTGCGGGACACTGTATGCTACCAATTTCCATCTGCATGTTGAGCTGTTGATGATTACTCTCAGGATGCAACCATCCAACCAATTCCTCATTCACCTAATAGTCCACCCATCAAATCCATATCTCTCCAATTTAGAGAGAAGGATGTTATGGGGGACTGTGTCAAAGGCCTTACAGAAGTCAAGGTAGATAACATCCACAGCTCTTCCCTTGTCCACCAACGTAGTCACTCCATCATAGAAGTCCACCAGGTTGGTCAGTGCTTTCTGTTTCAAATGAGTTCTTCAGAGAAAACACTATGTCCTATTGCAAACAGGCAAGGATCATGCCTAAGGTAATGTAGGCCATACTTTGATTTTGTACCTTCTGCTCACATCATGTATCATTGCAAGAATTACTTTAGTTCTAAATAGAACCTTCCTGTGTTTTGAAAAAATGGATTTTTATTACATGAACAGAAGCATTCTTTTTCAGTTACTGGACCATAATGGATATTCAGCTTAATTTATTGATAACCTTCAGATGAGGAACAATATAAACTGTTCCATAATTATTTTTTTAACTTAGATTTTATATAAAGATAAGTCCTTATATCGTCATAAGTGCATTGTGGTAGAGAACATATTTTACTTGCAGGGTAAATGTTTAATCTTTCAAGAATTTTCAAGAAATAATTGTTGAATAAAGTTCTTAATGCGTTTTATACAGTTGTTGTTGTTGTTGTTGTTATTACTATTATTATTATTATTATGAGGGGCTGAAATACTGCTTTTTCTTTCCCACAAATATTTCAGACTTTGAATTTTCCCCACTTCAAATAGGACAAGGAGGATCTGATGAGTAAATCAAAATGGTAATCAACTCAGATCAATCAATGTGTTTATTTCCCTTTTGTTTCCTTTCTCTAACTGAAAGTTAAATTCCTCATTAAGGCTAAATCTCAAAAATAAAAAAAAAATTACTTTTTTAAAACAGAACCTTTCTTCCTCTTATAATAAGTTGGAAACCAGCTTTTCAAAGCTTTACCATTAAAGATTAAAAAGAGAAAAAAAAAAAAATAAAACCAAAAGAAGATCAGCAGCAATACTCTTCAATGGAGCAGGAGTGTAGGAGTGAGTGTGACAGGAGAGGAAAAAAAGCATGAAAAAGCATTCTGGCTTAAAAAAAAAGTAGTTAGAAAATTGTATGGCAAGTATGAACAAGACTGTAAAGCTCAAAGAGTCTTAATTGGCTTTCCTTTCTTTTTCACCCATAAACCCACTGATATTGGGCAGTGTAGGTCATTTTGTCCAGATCAGAGCTTCACTGGCACCTGCTACTTATAGATTAGCAATGATGATTTGTTTACTTACCTCAAACATTAAACAACCCCCTGCTGAATGTGAAAAGTTATAACATGGATCAGTTAGAGGTGAGAATAAATCAGTATTTGCAATACTTATAGTGAACGACACAAACAAATCAAATCAGTGTGTGGGCAGTGAACTCCCAGAGTCTAAGAATACCATGAGTTTTAGGATGTTAAGTGTTATTAATAATAGTGCAAGACAACGAAAAAGGAGTTCTCCTGGAGTATATGTCATTTTATTACTGGAGCACCTGTCCGATGAAGACAGACTCAAGGAGTTGGGGTTGTTCTGCCCAAAGAAGAGAAGGCTCCAGGGAGATCTTATAGCCCCTTCCAGTAGTTAAAGGGGCTCTACAAGAAAGATAAGGAGGGACTCTTTATCAGGGAGTGTAGTGATAGGATGAGGAGTAAGAGTTTTACACTGAAAGAGGATAGACTTGGATTAGATATTGGGAAGAAATTCTTTACAGTGAGGGTGGTGAGGCACTGGAACAGGTTGCCCAGAGAAGTTGTGGTTGCCCCATCCTTGGAGGTGTTCCAGACCAGGTTGGATGGGGCTTTGAGCCACCTGGTCTAGTGGAAGGTGTCCCTGCCCATGGCAGGAGGGTTGGAACTAGATGAACTTTAAGGTCCCTTCCAACCCAAACCATTCTATGATTCTATGCTTTTGGACAAACTTCTAGATTGCATACACTCTTGATTTTTGGATCTGAATAAAGTGTATGTACTGATTTTCTAATTCCAGTCCAAGGATCCTAACTTCAGACAGCACAAGGCATAGAGAAATTTATGAAAATAGCAAAAGCCATCAGCATGCCTTGCTGGCTGTCCCATGGCTGAATCTGAGAATACTTTCTTCTTTGGTCAGCATATGCAGCATCTCAGGATTTTCCATTTCTCCAAAAGGCTCATACTCCTGTTCTGACATCATTTTTTAGTCTATTAGAAGAACTTTCTTTTATAAAATCTGGTTGTCTTCTATTAAGTACATCTTCTGATACCCCAAATTGCTCATACGGAAAATACAACTTGATTACAAATTTGTTAATGTTAGCTAATATGAAAAACCTCAAACCATACCCCACAAGATTAAACAGTGTCTTGCAAAAACTTTTAAAGTTGAAACACACCTTGTTAATACAGGACTTGGCTGAATTTGAAACGTCTGGAGCAAAGAAAGCTAACAGGCAAGACTAGCCAAAAATATGAGTCCTTACAGTGGGTTGTCCAGAAAAAGCAACATAAGTCAATTCACACTGGTAAGAAACACAAACCACTTCTTCCACTGGGTATGTCTACTCTCCTGGGGAACTTCGGTCTAAGCAGGAGAACTTAGAGTTTAAAAAGTATAAATTGTCCTGCAGTGACTTTTATTTGTTAACATCTCTTGGAATCCGAGGTGGAAACAATAAAAAAGAAACAGTAAGGACACAGCATAATTTGGTAAAGAAGATGAAAAACATTAGGAGATGAAAGAAAGATGAGAAAAAAAAAAAGTTTAGCAATAGATGAGTGGCCATAGACTACAGTGTTTGCCTTTTCTGTTCTTTTACCTTACAGTCTTTATAACAGCATATCAGTACACAGATCCATAAACAAGTAAATGGTAAATGCACATGTAACCAACACGAAAAGAGAAAATTGCCAAAGATTCAGAGCAGAACCAGGTCTTAGAGGGATCCATTGCATTTTGCCTGAAACACATTCAAACACCTCGATGACAAACTATAAAGTACTAGAAAAAGGCTAAATGATGTACTCTACTTTTCATCAGGTTTTATGCTGTGAAATCGCTGTATAGGGAGAATTTTTTTTCCCAAGCAGATAACACAAAAAGGGACAAATCCTGATATGGCTCCCTGAGCATAACCATTCAAAAAGCAGCAATAATTTATATGTACTGTATTTGATGCACCATTTTTTGGTCTCCACATGCTCACTTTAAAATTCAGCCAGAAGAAAAAAAGTCCTTGAAACTCAGCTGCATCCACCTGGATGCCCTGAAAATTAATTTATGCAAACCAGAACCCGGAAAGAAAATTAAAACAAAAACCAAAACCAGAATTCAACCGCTAAAGCTGACAAGGTATGGAAAAGGTTCTCTACTTGTTTAATTTGACCATTTTAATGGAGCATGTTGTGTTTATGTTCTGGCTGTTTATGTGAGGAACTAATGAAGCTGTTTTTCCCTTTAAGGGGCTAGAGGGATTTAGGGAGTCATTGTGAGGTTAGCGCTCAGGCTAGCGGTCTGTTCAGACAGAGAAGCTGTCGGGCGATGCCCGTGTCTCGTGCTGTGCAGCAAGGCTCTGCCCAACTGCATTTCTGAAGGGACATGTCTGTTTTATGTATGCAACAGCTGTTCCATTACCTCCCTTAAAATGACTTCATAAAGCAGAGAACCTTTTCCCAATTTATTTTAGTTGCTCTCACTGAACAGCTTATCTGGGGCTTGATCCAAAGCCCATGGAACTCAACGGAGAGACTTTTCATTAACTTTTTAGGGCAGGTATCAGATTCATTAGAGAAAAAGACTTTGGATTATTTCTTGTTTCCTTTGACAAAAGTCCCCATTGTCCTCAGCACTGAGCATACTATATGCTCTATTTTAGACAGAATTAAATATCAAAGGGGAAATTTCCACAGGTTGAGATATTTTTCTCTGTTCGGGTACATGTTGTGATTCCTATCCAAAGTTTAGTCCAGTACTTTTGTGTGCTGATTGGGGTTAAAATCTTGAATTTGACCATTTTAATGGAGGATTTTGTGTTTATGTTCTGGCAATAAATTACTTTGTTGTCTTTTTTCCTAGCTTTGTTAATATTTACAGACTGCATCTGAGATAAGTTAAAATAGCTTTAAATAAAGCTATTTTTAATAAAAAAGTAAAGCTATTTTTAATAAACCTTTAGTTTCGTACTGGGTCAAGAAAAAGATCATTTGGATGTAGTTGCCACAAATTGCTTTTTTTATTGTGCTGGTTTCGTTTGCAATAGATGTAACTTTCTTCATAGCAGACGGTATGGGGCTATGTTTTGGGTTTGTATTGGATACACTGTTGACAATATGGGAATGTTTTTGTTATTGCTGAGCAGTGCTTACACAGCGTCAATGCCTTTTCTGCTTCTCACATCACCCCACCGGCGAGTAGGCTGGGGGTGCACAAGAAGTTGGAAGGACACACAGCTGGGACAGCTGATTGCAACTAACCAAAGAGATATTCCAAACCATATGGTGTCATGCTCAGCAATAAAAGCTGAGGGAAGAGGAAGGAAGGGGAGCATGTTTGGAGCGACAACATTTGTCTTCCCAAGTAGCCATTACTTGTGATGGAGCCATGCTTTCCTGGAGATGCCTGAAAATCTGGCTGCCCATTGGAAGCAGTGAATGAATTCCTTGTTTTGCTTTGCTTGTGCACAGCTTTTGCTTTACCTATTAAACTGTCTTTATCTCAACCCATGAGTTTTCTTACTTTTACCCTTCCAATTCTCTCCTCCATCCTGCTGAGGGGGAGTGAGCAAGCGGCTGTGTGGTGCTTAGCTGCCAACTGGGGTTAAAACACGACATCCACATAAAACAGAGTTTTGAAAAATGTTATTTAAAAATTAAATCCATGACTTTAATAAGATTAAAATATTTAATTCTATTAGTTTTGCAACAAAATTTATAACTTATAAATTTCATGACATATTTCCCTTAATATAAAACTTTATAAATCCATTTTGAGTTTCTTTGAGTTTAGGAGTAGACATAAATTGAAATAATAAAAATTTAAAAAAAACCCTCGTAAAATAACAAATCTAATTCTCACCTCAATTGCTAATTGTAATTTTCTTTCTGTACGCTAGAATAGGTGGCTGCTGGAAAGGTCAGGA
Source organism: Stercorarius parasiticus (assembly GCA_013396915.1). NCBI lineage: Eukaryota > Metazoa > Chordata > Aves > Charadriiformes > Stercorariidae > Stercorarius > Stercorarius parasiticus. Next base: position 66,241 of record VWZL01005385.1, on the reverse strand, counting down.
ATTGAAATAAAATTACAGACTGCACTTGTTTCTCACACTACTTGTGCTATGACGTCGGACTAGCCAAATTGTGGCTGACTGCCAGGAAACTTAAAAATCCCTTGAAAAGTCATTTTCCAGTGGTTGGCAGACCAGCTTTTGTTTGTTTTATTGGCAAGGGAGAGGAAGGCTAAACAGCTGCTACTTAGAGTGTTCATGGGCAAACAAACAAAAGATAACATGCAAACAAAACTAGGCAGTTCTTGCTAATGTAGGATATTCCTACCTTTTCTTGTTGAGGCCGAAGTGGAAAAGTTTTCTTGTGCTTCAGAAGCAATGCAGCCATATTATCATTGAGTTAAACGTAAAAGACCATATGTATATATATCTTTAAGCAGGCTTATTATTTTCCACTCGATGTTAAAAACCAAAAAGAAAAGAAAGGCTACAAAGAGCTGGAGCACATGTTGAAATAACCCAATACTCTTTTTTTTGCTGGACATGAGGATAAGTACAAAGACAGAATAAGAACATAGTGACCCTTCCTTAACGTATGTGAATGCAAGCTTAAGGGCTTCCTAAACCTGGGGCAGTACCTTTATATTTAACAGACTTTGAATGTGTCCTATCACTTCCTGGGCCATGTGCTAACAAGATCTGTGTTAACTTCAGCTTTGTGGCTTCTTGATTAGATCTGGTCCATGTCTGCACCACTGAGGACCTAAGCACTGTCTATGAAACTTCCTTTACATTGAATTTTATAAGATTTTCTCAAAGTTCAGGGCTTTAAATAAAAACTGAACTAAGACTAATCTTCTGTTGAAAGACAGCAGTAATTCTGCAAGTGTTTGCTTCTTCTCTCCTCTAAAGCTTCATCCCCATGTATGGATATTTTCTGCAGAGCTTGAGCAAAGGAGATGCCTCCAGAGACTGAAATGCAGAATCTGAGAGGAGAGGTAGTGGGAGAATGGTGTGGTTTTGCTTTGGAAAGCATCAGGGTTTGAAAACCTGCCAGAGGCTTTTGTGTCAGGAGGAGTTTGAGAATAAAACCAGGAGTTGCTGGAGGGACAATAAAAGAGAGGGCAAGCAGGAGAACAGAAGGTAGCATGGTGTACATTAACACACAGTATCACTCAAAGGGGCATTTTCATTTACATTGGTTTAACTATTCCATTGAGCACATTAATCTATTTGCCTGCTGTGCTGTTCTACCCTCTTCACTTCTCTTTGCCCTTTAATCTTTCTCTCTTCTCCCTGCTGTCAGAATATTATCCTCTCTCAGTTCATTAGGATACAGTTATGAGAGAGGTTCTAGAGACATTTTGTATCTGAACCCTGCAGACCTTACTTGGAAAAAACTGTCATTGCAACCTAGTGTGCCTTGTGCCTGAAAGGATCAGCTTCTGTCAGTCTAATAAGCATGTTGCTACTAGGGTCACAGCAGTGCCTAGAAGGGCCAGAAGAGAGGACTTTGCTGTGTTGGATGCTGTACATGGCTCCCAGGATCCACTGTCTTACAGTTTGATAGCAATCCAAATATTGCTGATTTCCTCTGAAGGTGGGAATGTAAGACATAGTAAACCAGATGAATGTCATGAAGGATGGAAGTGGAGATGTTACTGACACCTTCAAAGGACAAATCATCTGTCCTCTTTCACTCCTCTCCTCAGATGACATAAACCTCCTCCTGAACATACCCATGAGAATGGTGGTCTGATGTAGTCATATTTAGACATCTAATTGTTTGATGTCTAAGACGGGGTAGAGACATACCTTCATGTGTGTGGGAAGTGATGACAACCTCTAGTTTCTAGACAGGAGCATGAAGGTCTGAACACGTAGGAAAGGCAATTTTAACTACATGTAATTTGTATTTAGCAAGAGCTAGTAAGTTATGAAGACCTATGAAGAAATAAAACAAGAGACTAAAATATAAAGGGACACACCCTCTGCAACAAGAACATGAAATCCTTGTGAATAGCACCTTGGACCCTCAACCATTCTTTGTTTCCCAGGCACACTATGGAGGTGCAAGAGACTTCTGATGTGCATTACACTGCAGGACGTAGGTTGAAACTATCAGCCTTGTGCTGACCTCATTTTAAGCCTAATTTAAATCAAGGAATCAAATTTCAAGCCTATTGAAATCAAGGAAGATTTTTAAAAAAAAATTTATTTTATAATTTTTATTGTCTTTTGTCTTCAATTACTATTGATATCACTGAAATGGAGGTACGCTGCTGCACACTGTCTACAAAGAGAGCATCAGTAGCCCTGAGACTCCTATCAATACATAAGGTTGCAGAGGTGGCTCATGTTAGGATGTTTCAATGACAAACAGAATTTATATAATTCTTCAACCACTGCACAATTTGGGCAAGCAAAAATATTTCTAAAAGTGTAAAACTAATTTCTGATTAGGTAGTTTGCTTGGCATGAGCGAAAAATCTTTAAATTATTTATAAGATTTACCATTCTTCTGAATTTGAATTTCAAGAGCAAATTTTGTAATATAATGTTGTTAATAATATGAGAAGAAATGTAGAAAGATCTATTAATTTCCTCTTCCTAAATTTTGATGTAGGTTTATCTTCTGAGTCATGTGTGTTTCAATTTTATTCTTTGATATGCCAGTTATTATTGAAAAAAAAAATCACATTAGCAAAGGTATAAGAATGATTTCTTAGTTTAAATACAAGACCTTGTTAACATTTATTATTTATTCAACACTTTTCCTCACTTCTTTTATCTATTACGATTAAAAATTAAGGTAAACAGAGGGAAATTATTTTGTTTTGCTATACTATGTCATGCTTTATCACAACAGATAATTCAGTTGTGGGAATTATTGCCACAATATGTAGTGTGGGCCAAAATTACAAATAAATTAAATTGCTTTTAGGTAAACTCATTTGCTGAACCCAGGAAAAGTCCATTATGAAATGTTAAGCAAAATAGTACAGATGCAAATTTTGGCTCTGGAAAACCTTATGATTTTGTCTTCCATACTGCCAGAACCTGAGGAAGGGTAGCAAAGGAAAGTATTACTGGTCATCTTGTTCTTCTCATCTACCCAAACCTGCTACTGGCCACTATCAGAGACAAGACACTGAAACAACTGAACTTGTGTGTGGCCTGTTTAACTATTTGTATATTATGTCTTTACAATGGAAGTGTAGAAGTATCATTACTCCTGTTTCACAGGAGAGAAAGATCAAGCATCGAAAATGATTCACCCAAGGTCACATAATGTGTCACTTGCGTCAGACAGACAAGTCAATTTAGTCCATGTTATATTCCAAAGCCAACTGTTTGCATGACCCGACTTTACTCTCAGGATTAAGTCTGGAGCAAAATTTCACTACTTCAGAGAGAAAATCCAGGTGTTGGACAGGGAAGACTGCTTTCTATAAGCATTGGGAATATGAGCACAGAAGCACCATTTGGCTCAGACACCAGGTTCAAGTTTGAAGCAGTTCCTTGTGTTCTAAAAATCCAGACATACCCACATTCCATGCAGGAATAAACAGAGACAGTGACTTCAGAGGTCAAAACACAGGATAAGTTGGTGTTAATACTGTGGAGGAATAAGCATAGCACTGTAAGGCTTGAAGTCTGCAGTTCTTGGATGTGCGTATATAAAACTTTGTGAATGTTAAGGTCAAGCTTAAATTCCAAATTTCAAAAGCTCAGTTCCCATGTCTGAGTTTTTAGTATGAAAAGCTGAATTTGAATTGGAAGTAGAAGAAATTCTTTTGTATACTTTTTTTATAAAAAAGTTGTAGCATAAAATAAAATGCTGAAGTCTAAAATAGGTTATCAAAGTTCCATAAATTTTGTGGGGTTTCTGGGTTTCTTTTTTTTGAGAAAGTAATTTTCAGGATTTTGGGGTGTTGCTGTTAGGAAGGAGATAAAAACACTGGAGAGATTGTGGTAGGCAGCAATTTGCGTACCCACATTGCAGTATGTATGTGAAATTTATTGTCCCCTTACAGCTTCATCTTCAAAGAACTTAAAGATTGGTACATTATACCAAATGTCCTTGTTTTGTAAGCCATCATGAGGGACATTTTAATATTATTTTTTCTTCTGAAACATATGAGTATGATTTTTTTATACTGATTTTCATATGAAAATGAAATAGAATAAGGTGAATTAGTTACATTTTTTAAAGTGGGAAAATAAAACTTATTGTATTTTGTTTGAGTTTTTTTTCAATGTATTTGTTTAATGTTGCGATAATATGTGATGTATATCTGAGACTTTTTGAATGCAGCAAAGGTTATGTTATTTGCTTGTACACATCCTTTCTGATATCCCAGTCCCAAGCAAATGCAAAATCACCAGTGAGCATCACAGTTTTAACTTATTCACTCAGCTTATAAAAACAACAACAAAGCCAAAACAAAGTTGAAAATTGATATTGTCATTGCAAAAAATTAAACAAACATGTCACCCTATATGGGAATGTTACCCTACCAGAAAAGGATGAACTGTGAGATTGAAATGAACAAAGTATAAAACAAGCATCACTGAAGTTATGAGATTACGGGTGTCTTGCATTGACTACTAATGGTTTAGTCTTGAATATTGTGATGCCTGTGTCTGCTTGTCTCTTAAGATGAAATTTGATGATAACTATCTTACTTTCTAGGGGCAGAAAGTTGAGGTAGAAAGTGTGTACTTCCAAGAGTTGACAAGTATTGAAGAGTTTCTGCTATTGAAGAGTGTGTGAAAGGGCAGTCATGAATTATATTTTCCATGCTGCTTGTCTTCACATTAACTGCTAACTGCTGTGTCTGTGTATATGAATGCAGCCAAAGATCATTATTGAACAGTCCTGGAGCATAAAATTTCCACCTGTCCTGCCAGAAGGAAGTGTCTTTCTATTTTATGCTATTTAATTGAACTGACCCTCTAGGAGAAGAAATTCCCCCAAAACAAAGAGAAACAGAATATAATTGCCGCAGGACTGGATGTGTCCTCAAACATCAAAACACCAGTTTCCATAATATTAACATCTGGGGGAAGATTTAAACCCACAAAGTTAGGAAATTTGGCATAAAGGCTCCCAGTCACTCTGTAACTCATTTTTCTATGTCAAAAAGAAGAGGACATGATGTTATTTGCCATATGTGTTGCTATATCATAACCTGGTGAGCTGAGGTTAGACTTGCAGTGGGAACCTACTTAATTCTGCAGATTTAAATAAAACCTATAATATTGGTATAACAGTCAGCAGTGTCCTCAATGTACAATTTGATTTGATGTGAGATTCTTTATCTGTGAGTTGTTGCTATGGGAGACTATAACAACTTCTAAGAGAGTAAAAAGGATTCTGTTTGCACATTTAAAAACATACACAGATGGAACATGTACATATACAAGCACATACAAATATACATGCATTTGTGCATGCATATATAGACATTTATGTCTATTTTTATAAATTATATAAATTCATAAATTATATCAATTATAAATTGTCCATAAGAAAAACGATGCCTAACTGGGCCATAATTATTGACGGAATTCTTATAAACCAAAAAGAAAGAAGAGTGTTGGGTTTTTATTCCATTTAAAGACTGAATCCTAGTGTACAGTGCATTGTCTGGAGGGGAGCTCATTAAAAGTGGACTGTAATTGAGGCAGTAAAATACTTTCTTTATTATTTTTCCCCTTTTCCACAACAGGAAAGGCTTTAAAAAGAGCTCAGCATATTGTCAGCTGAGGACTTTTGACAGTCGAGGTCCATCTGCTCAGTATTGTGCAAGATGAAAAATACATATAGTCCAAGCCTTGGAGAGTGTATAATATGATCTGATCTAGGTAGGTATTTCACTGACTATCTGTTTGACACATGCAGTGACCAAATCTTGGCATAGAAATGCAGTATTTGCATGAATTTCCTGGCATATGCTATCATAAGGATTCAGAACCTCTTGAGCATACCACTACTGAATTTTTTCATTGATTGCTGGACTAGACAAGCCTCTCTTAGTGCTAGAGAAGCAGTTAGTTTGTAACAGATAAATACTTCTAAAGAGCATCCTACATGTATGAGTAGTTAATTGCAATTGAAATTGGTAGAAATCTGGATCTTGTGCAGCTTTAGGGCTTAAGACTTGTTTTTAATTTAAATCTTCTGTTGAAATAAATGCATATAAATATGTAGTTTAAAAAACTTCATGCATCCATCATTTTGGAAATGAGACTAAAGTTTTTCCTCTCCTTTATGTATGTCTTTTCCTAGAAGGGTCTATGACTTTAATTTGCAATATCTTAATTTGGGCAGAAATATCCTGGCCGCCCTTCAACCGAAGTTGTAACTTCTGCTTCAGGTAGAATTTTTTCTTCTATTGATCCAGTGGCTGTGTTTGTAACAGGAGTCCCTTGCCCTTGTGTGGGTAAACACATGGAAAAATATATGTGCAGCCGAGTCTTACAAAACAGAGTGATGAAAATCTCACAACTTGGTTTTCAATACATTTTCTAGCAAGGTTGAGAGCTGACCCAACACTCTTGCTGGTAGTACACACTGAAAGACAGCTTAGTTTTAAGTAACAAGTATGTAAAATATCTAAAAGTAATAATGCATTCTCTGTGGGCCACTATCCTTTCAAGTTTCAGCAGAAGAAAATACTAGTAACTCATATGAGTTCAGAAAAGGTATCTTGTGAAATTAGAGTTGAGTTTTCACAGAATCACAGAATGGTTGATGTTGGAAGGGACCTCTGGAGGTCATCTGATCCAACCCTGCTGCCATCTAGAGCCAGTTGTCCAGGACTTTGTCCAGACAGTTACAATGGACTTTTTTTTCTAAAATGGAGTCATTTTCTTCCAACGAAATAATTAACAGTAACATAAAACTTCTGTTGAATCTCATTGGTTTCTGGTCTAAATGTGGAAAAAAAGGAAATTTTCAGTGCTGTATATAAAATCCTAACACTATACATCATTTATATGGCCAAAACCCTAAACAACCTTAAACTGCAGCCAGCATGGTCTGCCATTCTACTTTAATCTTAGCTAATCTATTAAAGCATTTATCAGCACAGTATGTAGGGGATGCTCGGCAGTGCTAATGCATAGGTCTAGCTCTAGGCAATGTGCCTTCTTAACTAATTTTAAAGATACATATGGGATTTAGATGGAATGGAAGCTTTGTGCTGATTCTTTGCACAGTGTTGTACTCCTTCCATTTACAATAATTGCATATGCCACACCCTGTTTCAAGCACTATAGTTTTGTTCTCTGTCTGCCCTCTCTTACTCTTCCCAATTCCCCAGAAAAAAATTAAAAACAATTGTTTCAGCAATGTTTCCAAATTAACATGACAAATTTTCTCTTTGTTAATTGAGCTAAGTCAATAGGGATACTTCAAAAGTAAAGGAGTATTTCCCCTCTCTTTTTTGATCACTTAAACTTGTATTAGCAACAGGCTAACCAGAACTTGAAGTCTATTCTTACAAATACTTAGACGTAAAGTACTGACTTGGGTTTCATTTCTTCTTTCTTTTTTTTCCCCTCTCTGATAAAAACACATGTTTGCTTCTGATTGTTGTCCAAAGATAGGCTGGATTCCTGGGAAAAAAAAAATGCTTTCCTGAAGTGTTTATTTTTAACCATAATTTGAAATTTGCAACAGACTTTGACCAGATATTCAATGAAAATACAATGTCTATATAACTAGAAGCGTTATGTAGGTAGCTACGTAGCTAGACACACAGACAGACTTTTTTTTTCATTTAATAGATCAATGAAAACATTAATTAATTGGAAGTCTTGATCTTCAGATAGCGATAATTGGAGTAGATTAACTAAAATTAATGGGACTATGTCAGTTTATGTCAACTGAGAATCAGTCCCACTTTTTTTTCCTTTTGAAAGAATTGGGCTTATGTTGTGCTTAAAAGATGAGAAGGTTTTTTTGAAATTCATTAGTGAAGAATGAAGAAACATGCTGCTAATGACAACTTAAAAAGAAAGTGTTAACGTAAACAAACCAGCATAATCAGTGTTTTGGAATGAGATCCTTTTTTCCAGAGTATTTTTGACCTTACCAATTACCCGTTTGTTTGCTCATTTGTTTTAAGGAAAGTCATACCATATGTAGCCATTTAGATTTTCATTGAATACCCCAATCTTGTATCTTGTAGTAGAAAAGCATCCAAATATTTCCCTTCTGCCAGCTCCCCTCAGCATCCTGGTTTCTCCTTGGAATAGAGTCTTCCTCCATGAACCGATGAATGATTCCTCTCAGACTGTGACAACAACGTGGAAAGTCTTGTTCTGGAGTGATACCAATCAATTTATCTCCAAAGTAGAAAAAAAGTTTTAATCAGAATAGGAAGTACTTTTAGGCAGTGTTTCCACCTCTCAGAACTAATGAGATACGCAGCTCTGTTTCTGAATCATTCCTATTGTCAGGAAATAATATCACAAACCCAGACCAATATTCAGAAAAGTATGAAAAGGTACACTTAGCTATAAATATATACTGGATTTAACTGAAAAGTAATTGCATTTCAAGTACTTCTCAAGACCTCTTTTGGACTGAAACACCAAAGACTGCTGAAGCTTCAGAAAGAGCACAGAGCATAAAAAACCCATAAAACTTCACATGAAGTAACATAACGTAATGCAACGTAACACAACATAGCATAACATATAACAATGTAAAACAAACCCAGGCCCTTCCAGCAGGGAATAGTATTTTTGTGAGTTAAAAATTCTCTACACTTCAAATGAAACAAGCATTTTATACTAACCATTATGAAGCAAAGACATAGAGTGAATAGCAGCCCAGAAGAATAGCTAACTTTAGCTCTAACAATGGCCTTTGAGTCATCTACTTGTATCCTTTTTGTGACTTGATGTTATTAAAGTTTTGTATCAGTCTCTTCTTAAAGTTTTGAGAGCTCCAGACACTCAGAGATTTCCTAACAGAGGCCATGTATGTACTCGGATTAAAGTTCCATACCCCCACCAAAAAAAAAAAATTCTTAAAATGTTTAATTTATTTTTGGTTAAGGATTCTCATCATAAATAAGAATCAAGTGTTTCTTTTATACACATTGGCATTATCCACAGCTAACATGCACAATGGTCAAGTGTCATGGGTGCAATCCCTGAAGTTAAAAGATCCATTTCAGTCCCCTTCCTTGCCCTTTAATAAGCTAATAATTCAGACTGGCCACTACAATGGTGCTTGCATTTTCAAAAGTGCTTTCTGATTTTGGAAATCTCCATTTTGATTATGCTTAGCAACGCCTACCTCTTCCTGAATTTCAGAGGAAAATGGGTGTTGTGCGTGCTCAGCATCTAAGGTGCAAGTCAACAGCTCAGACTTGGTGACAGCTAACATTGTGGCCACTACCTTCTCTGCATCTCGTGTGTCATCAATTAAATGCATGAATTACCATGCTTTAAGACAGTAAGATAAAAAAATAATAAAAAGCCCAAAAACTGTGATACAGATTAATAAGTAACAGACTCTGTGGCAATATGTCTATGTCCAAAAGTATATTCAACTTATTTAGCAAAAATACAGGGCAAAGAATCCTGTGCATCAAGATCCAACAAGGAAACGAACCACAAGCGAAACTTACTAATGTGTAGTTAGATTTTTGAAGACAGAGAACACAAACGACAAATGTCAATTAGGATAATAATTGCAATAGGTGTTTCTGTTCACATTTTAGCACCAGGTGTAACACATAGTAGCTTTATGCTCTCGGGAGAAGGAGGTCGTCACTTCATATATACACTTGGGTAAGTGTGGCTGTGGACAGTAGGAGAGTAGCTGATGTGCTAATCTAGTAACCTATGTCTATTTGGCCAGGTATGTATTTAATATTGTGTTGTATAAACCCTCTTTGTTTCATTGACTCAAGTCAATGTGGGTTTTGAATAAATCAAAGTGATTTTTATTTTAAATTCAGATTGCTCTTTACCTTATATTTTGTGTTGTCATATACATCATGGAAAGGTCAGTAGATGTAATGTCAGAGATTACCCAAAGGCATAAGATAGTTTGTGGTCTGTAATTAATAACGTTGTCTTTCTTTTTATACCAGTAGATCTCAAAACTCTTCAAAATGTACGGGTAAATGCAACTAATCTATTTCACAGGCTAGAAAACAAAGGCACAATGAGGAACTCAGGGGTAGATCCACTTCTCCCAAGTACCAAAGGATATGCTGTCACCGCAGCGACACTGTCACTCAGTGAAGTCCCATTAGGTATGGTTAGAGGTAATCACAGAGCAAAAGGTAGGAGCATATTTAAAATCTTTCTTTTTCAGGTAAGGGCATGAGTTTATTCACTTGTTTGCATGGTGTCCATTTCCAATGCTAGAGGCCAGACTCATTGGGATGTTTTAGCATACATGCATTAACCTTGCTGGATTGATCGGATTCTTTGTCCTGTTTTTTTGATACATTTTAAATTGAATTTGGCACTTTTGTGGCAATAGCTCAGGTTCATAAATTTTTAGTTTGTCTGCTATGTAATACTTGATTTTTTTAATTAATTTCAGCACCTGAGTTTTGAGGCTTTCATTTTTTTGTGGAAGGTTATGTTTTAGGAGCAGAACAAATAATTTGACAAGGCAAAAACATGATGGATTTTTTTTTAAGCATCTCACATGACTTGTAATAAGTTTAAACCAAATGCTGAAGTCTTTTGCTAAGTTAAACCCAAACTGAAGCTTTCTGGATTCAGCCTAAGTAGCACAGAATCAGAAGAGCAGAAAGCCTTGTGAAGAAATCTCCCTGTGCTTTTCTGAAGAATATGGAGAAAAATAAGGGTGCTGTCTCAGAAAATATATAACAAAGATTTTAAAGCATTGGATAACTTGCTGATTGATTACACAGAAGAAGAAAAAGACTGTTTCCTTTTTTAATGCATGCCATCCAAGGGTATAGGTATTAAAATACCTTAACGTTTCTATGTTGGTGAGAAATAAATAGTGAGCAACTGTAATTAATAACTATTAAAGCTGTTTGACTGATCATATCTTCTGGCTTGCAAAATCTTTTATGTGCAGGTGTGTGCATTAATGGAATCCATTAAATTCATATATTTCAACAGATAGTAATTTACGATCTTTTATAAGATCTGTCATGAAACAGAGTCAGAGATATAGGATTGTCTCAGTGCATTACATAGCAAATTGTACTCCCCTTTCCTCTGAAATGACTTGACTTTACAGACTAAATATGAATGTCAATGCATTGGACAGCCACATTAGGTATACTTTTTGCTCTACCATCGCCTGGGAATATGTGGAATAAACCTTTTATCACTGGCAAAGCTGAGAACAGGAGTGAACAATATTCAAAGTGGCTGGAGGAAAAAATGTGTGGGAGTTCTATCTATTTCACTTTGTACATAAAAAGAGAAAGAGATTGAGTGTGTAACCCTCATTTATGAATTGTAATGGTTCTCCTATGAGTTGCTAACTATTCTTTTCAACTCTCATTTGTTACTTTTTTTTTCCTCTTGGTCCTTTCATAGAATCTAAGGAGATGAAGAGACAAACCATTTTTTTTAGCCACTCCACATCAAATTCAGAGACCTATTCAGCCCCAGATAGTTATAAACATCACTCATTAATGTCAATTATAAAGATTCTTTCTTTTGTCCCAGAGAAATACAAGCTGTAAGTATTTGATGTAAAAAAGGGAAATAAGGGCTGATTAGAACAGAAAACAGAGGAAAAAAATAGTCTTATCCCCAGACTTTAGTGAGTTAGTGGAGGATTATAGGTAAACTATATCAGCTCTTAAAGTACTACTGACAAGTCTCTTAGGGAGGCTTTTATCTTGCTTGTCTACTTAATAGCACCTTGAGATTATCATAATTAAGTATAGACGGTCAACATACTAAATGGATTAGTATCTGCTGTATATACAATCTTTATATACTTTCCTAATTATACATTTATTAGGGAGGAGTTATAATACTATCGCTTAAAGCTTGAACTTTCACCTCCTTTTCAGTAAATGAATTCACAATTTAAAAAACTCTGTGATACTTCAGCTGTTAAATATGACAGGTCATCAGCCTGGGAAAATCCCATCTCACTGGAGTTTGTGTCCATCATCCTAAATGTTGACTAACAAGCTAAACCCCTAAAGAAAACAGGGAAAACAATTCGTTGATCACTCTTCTCTCCTGCTGGTTTCTATGTACCTGGGACCCATTTTGTCTGTAGGATATTTGTCTACAGTTGGATGTCACATAACCATATGTAATAGGTGACCTTATTACTTTACTTTTGAAGGAAAATGGATATGGAATGGATATGATTGAATGGAATGGAATCCATAGGAATGGATACGGATATAGCAGTGGATATGATTGAACAGAAGGGGAAATGGCATTGAAATGGACCAGAGTAACTTGACGGAAGAGACAGAAGAGCAAGACAAAACAGCTTAAAAGTAGAGATTTAAAAGTAGTGTATGAGAAGGTAAAAATGTTGTTCTTCCTCTGTGGATTGTTCTGGAGGACAGAAAGAAGGAATGTGCTCTGTGAGATGCCTAAAATTTGATATATTTCAGAGCAAGTAAGTAAAAAGCAAAGTAAACAAAATGATCAGGTGTTGCAGGCAATGAGTCATAAGGAAAGATGAAAAAGAATAAATCTGCATTGCTTGGCTAATGCTGACTAACAGGCAATCTGTAAACTTTCCTAGAGAATGTAAAAAGGGGTTCTTTAATTTATCTGTCTAGATTTGTAAGAACATACTATGAAAGGGAACTTCTGAGATGCCTTCAGGATAAGTTACAAAAACAAGCATTTAACTGAAACTACCCACTTAACAACCAACACAGCACAGAAGAACTGGGTATTTTAGAAGAGCACAGTGTTATACAACAAGCAGTTATGGGACAGAAAGAAGGTCTCCTTAACAAAGGGCACAGCTGGACTGTGAAAAAATCCAGGGAAGTGATGAAAGCCCCCAGACTGCCTAGCAAATATATACAAAAGGAAAGACTCCCATGCCAGCAGTAACGATCCAGAAGATCCGAAGCCATATCTTCAGGTATTGGATGTCACTGTAATTATTTTTGTGTAACTAGAGCAGGTCATGATTTCACTTAACTTCTTTTTCCTTTTTTTTTTTTTTTAATACAGATATTGTGAAAGAAATCACACACCAAAATAGCGTGATCATTTGAAGGTAATGCATTTCATAAGTCCTGCTGTAGCTTTTATATGTATGTGTCTTGCATGTATAGTTTATGCCTATATATACACATTTATAAACAGCATTATCAAAGAACTGAGGTGAGGTTTTTGGATTCAGGAATTCTTTTTGGAAATAGCCTTTCATTCACAGCTTCTGTAGCAAGAAAAGCTGTTATTATAGCTGGAACAAAGAAAGGGCTTGAAAATTGCTTTCAAACAAAAAGGCACAAGGGGAGGTGTGTGCATGCCATAAATTACTCTCGCTTTGAGAATCACAAGTCCATATTTTGGGGGAAATAGCTGCTAGTGTGCCTGCATTCAGGTCAGTAACAAAAGAAGGAAGCTGAGAGTAATGACTGAGAGAGAAGCACTGATTTTCCTGTGTTTCCATCATTCCTCTTCCTCTTATACCACAAGTCCCTAGGATTTTGAGATTCCTTAGTTAAGTGACTCAGTCTGCAGGGTTGACAATGAGGAGTTCGGAAGAGCTGTAATTGAGAAAATAAGAATGAAGGGAAGTTATAACTATGGACTGACATTGAGAGACACCTTAAAAGAAGCTTGATAAGGTCAAACTAATAAACTTGGGAGCTGCTCAAGGGGAAACCAAATTCTGGAGCTGTGAGACACTTTTGACAGATGATTAGCATAAAACAGGGCAAGTACCCCACCACAGAGAAAGCAAAATCACAATCACAAATAAAATTGAACCCAAATTATCCAAGATAATGAACCAAATGTTTGCCCTTGAACCCACAAAAAATTACCAAGGACAGAATTAGGTCCTTAATTCTTAAATGAATGGAGAGTCACTCAGCACTATATGAGCCAATGACAATGAAATACATGCGCCTGGTGATAGTTGCTGTATTTTGGCTTCTTTGTAAGGACTGAGGGATATTGCTAAACAGCACATGTGATTCATCTGTACTAACTGAAAACTTTTGTTTTGTCTGGTATGTTGTGGGTTTGATTACCTGGCCATATGGGTTTCTGATAATTTCATTCCCATTGTGTAGACTTGTTCAAGGAATACTTTATTGATAGCAGTTCATTTCATACAAACTGCACTTCAAGGGATAATAATGACTTACTGCTTACGTACTAATACTTGCAGTGTCCTGCTGACAGACCTAGCCTTTCCTGACTTTGCTTTCTCTCCTTTTTTCTTTTTTTTTTTTCCTGGGCACACTTCTCAGCTGTCAGGCCTTATATTTTTACCTCCTCTAGACTCTCCAAGGCCTCTTACTCTTGAACCAGGCTCTATTCAGTCTTCTAAATCTCCAGAATGTCTTCTGCAAAAGTGGGTGTTTAGAAGGAAAAAGAAAAACTGCAAGAAGTCATGACAATTTACACCACCTCTCTCTAGTTCACTTCATTTTGAACATTGCCTGTGTTATAAAAACATTTCAGTTTTCCACCCTTTTTAATTAATACACAGGTATTCAGTGATGCTTATGATATAAAATTTTGCCTATATTGTCATCTGCAGCACACTTGTGATCTAAATTTACCTCTCTCATAACTTCTTTTGCAAATTAAAGAATGAGACACAGAGGAGTTACTTCTTCACTTGGCCTGTTAAAAATCCCATGTATCTTTTCTTAAAACATTGGTAATTGCCAGCATTCTTGGTGAATCAGGACTCCAGCCTTGCTATTCCTGAAATAAGTATGACTTTCATGAAAAAATCTTACATTTCTCTGAAAACTTGACAATGAGTAACACTGACTCTTCCTTTGCACCCATCTCTCCACAATGGCAAAGTCCTTATATTACTACTAGGGCAGCATGAACAATGCATGGCTTGATTCATACAAGGAGTATTGTTAATTGAGCCCTTCAGGTTTTTTTAGCAGGAACTGGGACCTAGATTCCCCCTGTATTCCTTTTCAGACTTTTGAATTTCACTTGTTTTCTCATCTTCATCCCTAAAGATTTTGGTATATTTCAAAACTCCACTCAGCTTTTGGAAAATTATCATGAAGCCAAGTAAAACAAGGTCACAATAGAGAGGTTTTGAGGAGGACAAGAATAGAGTTTATGTCTTCTTCACCAAGATTCTTGAAGACCACACATTAGTTTAAAGTTGTTTGTGAAAACATTAGAGTGGACATCTCATATTAGACCAAAACTCCATCTATCCCAGTATCCAATCCAATAGCATTAACCCTGATGAGAGTATAAAAACCAGATCTGTATGTAATAACACTTCCCTGGCATATCCTGCACCCTTAAACAACCTGCAGATCAAAGTTTTCCCAAGATGGAGCTAGTGTCTTTATTATTTTTTTTTGTTTGAGATTTGTAACAAGTCCTCATTGCCCATCATCTTGTGGGAAGTGGAAATAAAATGTTGTCATTCTGATTGGGCTGCATTTTATACCCACTTTCCACTGATGCAAATGACAACATCAGAGGTAAGGAAATGGCAAGAGTCACTCATCCTGAATATACTTTTCCCTTTGATTACACTTCTGATAATAATTTCCTACAACCAGTTTTGTGTTAGAGAAAATTTTGAAAGGGGAGGGGATGTATAGCAGAGGGGATGAATTATCATTATTATTATTTTTTACCTTTCAATGCAAAGTGCAGTGGAAGATCTTTGCAAAACTCTAGCAGGAATTTTCTGTGTGCAAGCTAGAGACAATATTTGTAATACTTTTATTTATCTGTGTATCTCCCAGCGGACCTGTTTGTAAGTCTGCTTCTGTGCACATTTCTTTGTGTATATCAGTTCATTTTTCTTCCTGCTGCCTCTCTCTTTGTTTTGTTATGTATGTGCTGTCTCCTTCCCAAATCCCTTATGCTTATTTTCCAGACGCATTTATTTATGTTCCCTCGCTAATTGAAAATCTCATATTTGAAGTTATTATTCTGATTGATGTCTGTCATTTTGATCAAGCAGTTGCTCACACATGCTTTGTTAGAACAATTTTGCCTGTTAGTTTATCACCATCCATCTCCCTCCTGACCTTCTGTGATGTTTGGTAGCAAAACCATTAAATATCTCCCGCAAACAGAGAGACAATTGGCCATCCTCTCATGTGCACATGGCTGTAGCTACAACTGCAAAACCCTGGACATTCAGCTGCGTGGGCAGGTTCCATCTCAGACTGTAATGGAGATTTCTTCCTAGACAGTGGAACAGGAAAAATTGCTTGTCATAATACAGTAATGTATTGCTCTTCCTTCCAGTTACACGCTTTGGACACTTAACAAATAGGAAGGCAGCTGGGTATTCTACCAGGCTTTTGATGAATAGCTGGCAGTTCAGCTCCTCAATCCAACACAAACACTGTGTGTCTTCTGAGAAAATAAAGTTAATAAAAATAAGAGAAAATGAAAACAACACTTAAGATTATGCCTAGTAACATCTCGGATTCTCAGTTTTAAAGCTCAGGTTTTCAAAGCTGCTGCACTGCGAACTCATGAGGATTTCTGACAGAGAGGTTCCCTTGGTATCTAAAGTTCTGCTCTGAGCATGCCAAGAACTCTGGTCTTGACAGAGTGAGATATCTATTTTATGCCTAAATCCTCCCGAGATTCGCAAAACAGTCATGTCTCTACCTGTCTTCTGTGAAGGACTCGCTCCCAGAGTTATACACTGATATGTATTAAGTATTTATTGGAGCAGGGACCAGAACCCATGTGTTCTTCTCCCACATGACTAGCAAAACCAATAGACAAAGGAATCTTGCTTATTCATTCTTTCTGTCTGGCTTAATGAATATTTCATTTTATCTTGCAAAGTAGAATAACTTCAAGAAAGACACTCAAAGAATCTGTACCCAAGAATACCCAATGATACAGTAGTTAGAATTGTCTCCTAGGAAAGAGGACATGTAAATTTAAGCCCCCAAGCCATAGAGGTAGAACCACTCTTCTCCCATTGCTGTGTTGTAAAAGAAAGCAATGCTTCCTACTGCATACTACTTGGAGGTCAGCCTTATGGACAAGTTTCAAGAATACCATGAGACTCCACTAGGAGTTTGTGGGCTGAGTATTTTATGGGACTGTTCTTTTAAAGCCATGAAGTTCATTTATACAGTACTTATCAGTATTTCATATGAAATGGCCTTTAGACAAAATGGCTAATATCATTAAACAATGGCTGAAACCACGTCTTTTTCTTCCTGTATTTAAAGCCCAGTCGTCTTAGTGCGTTTTTACCTTCTCAAAGCAGTCCATAGCCCTAGTGCTTGAGATATGTTCTGAATGAGATTGGCTTGAATTCTTGCAGCAGGAAGGAAGAAAGTTTAAGTCTCCTACATCGTGTTCAGTTCTTTGATCTAAGTCTCCTCATCTAGACTATTCACTGAAATGTACAGCTCTTCTGCAGGCCATATATTTATTTCACCCACCTTTCATTTCTGAAGAGCATACTTTTAGGAGAGGGTAGGGGATCTAAATCCCGAGTGGAGGGTGGAAGTCACCTGTAGCCATAAAGAAAGCCTGTCTATTTGAAGCAACTACTTTTGGACAGAATTATGTATGTTAACTTTAGGGGAGCTCTCTTCATCCTACAGCTGTTGTGGATCTCTTTTTTACAGGGTTGTTTAGTTCACAGTCACAATGGAAGAGGAAAGAGGAATCCTGAGAGATGAAAAAGGAGGAGAGAAGCCAAAGGAAATAACAAACAAAAAACTTCTTGGAAAAAGTGAAGAAATTAAGAATGAAAGATCGTTCTGGGAATACTGTTCAAAATACTTCATTGGTTTATGACAGTTAGTTGAATGCTAATAAAGACACCAAATGTAACATAGTTGTAGTAAAAGTTTTAAGGATCTTAGTTTAATTATGTACTACAAGGGTAGAAACATATCTTTTAGTTTATTTTTGTTAATGTTTTCTGCAAAATGAAAGCTTTCTGGAAATGACGGGAGAGAAAGACTCCTTGCACAGGGTTTTGTTTACAAGACATCAGTAAGTTTAAGTTGTCTTTCCTGATATTTTATTTATTCTCATTGACTCTAACATTTTCTGAGGACCCAAAATCCAATACCAGAGCCAAATTTTCCTTGAAATATTCCCATACCAATTCATTACAAGTTTCTGACGGTAAGCTTGTACTTTTCCTGTTCATCTCTTTTAAGAGGTAATCGTGGTTTCTTGCATTAAATTGAATACAAAAGTACCCAATGCTGTAATCAGTCTCTTTTTTTTTTTGTAGGCACCATGGCTACATATATTTCCCAACACAGTAACTGAAAAAAAAAATAACTGTAATATTATTATATACTTATGCAGTACAATTTTGTCTACAGCAGTAATACTACCTTTGGTCCCACTAACTGCCATTCTCTGCATCACACACATCTCTAGCCAGATTTATAGGAATACCTACTTATACATATGAACAATTTTTTCGGGGCTCTCGGCACAAATTCTGCATCTTGGATGTACTGTCTGTCTCATGTTTAATATATCTCATGTAAATAACCTGTCTCTGTGTAGTCATAATTAAACCCTCCGTTTCTTTTTTTCACTGTCTTTTGACAAGTTACTTATAATTTACCACCTTCTTCTGATGAGTATTTTTATCCCTTCAAAACTTCACATATACTTATTTTTCATCCTTTTCTGATTACATCTCTTTTTTCCAGCTAATGATTACTTCTTTGTAAGAGCATATTCCTCATTCAGATTTGGAATTTCATCCAGGATTCAATCAATCGAACTTCTTTCCCTCATTATGTTGCATGTTCCTCTTCCATGATATGCCTGACTGCTCTCAAGCCATTTAAATCTGTTCTTCTCATCTGCACTGCACTTAGTAACATATAAAGGAATTTTCAGCAATATATAGGATGCAGAATCTATGCATTCAGTCTCTATGCAGGAAGCAACAAGATGGCACACATATCACCAGAATCTTGAATTCAGTGTGTACAGGTATTGAGGAAGCACCGATGCCTCCTTTCTCAAACAGTGACCTGAGAAGGTTACAGCTTTCTGTTGCAAAGCTGATGTAGCACAGTAGTGTGTGTGCATTCATTCTCTGGGTTTTGTCCAAAAAGCATTCATCTCTATTATATTAACAGTAAGATCATCTTGTCCCTTAAGCTCATGCTGACTCATCTTGATTCATCTTGACTCATGCTTTTACTTTTAGAATTGTTCTTTCAAAAAGAAGAAAAAAAAAGATGACACAGGCCTCAAACAGGTAAAAGATGTACATGTAATTAAGAACCTTGACTTTTTTGCTTGTTTTTTGCTGTTTATTGTTGTTGTTGTTTTGATCAAGATTCAGTCTAAAGGTGTATTTCAAGATGATGTAGAGCCCTAGGGCTACTTGTCTTGAGCACATTTTGATGTTATATACTTTTAGTCCCAGACTAGGATCTTGGATTTCATAGGAGGCATTTTTACAGTTGTATACCGCTAAAGGTACCAAAAGTATGTGAAGGTATTGTAATGTGATTATCCTCCAAAAAAATTTTGACAGTGGTAACCTCAATACCAAATATCTAGTCTTCAAAATCAAGGGAGAAGAATTTTGTGGCCCTAAAAACCTTGCAAGATGAAATTCTATATTTGATTTACCCCTTGTACCTAATAAACTATACTTGCCTTTAGAAAGTGTGAGTCTTTGATGTTGGAAAAGGAACATACATACAGTGACAAACAGATAATTCTACTAGGAAAATAAATCTGTAGTATTTTTCTTCTACAACTTTCTTCTTGTATTTGCAGTTGTGACATGATTTATCCTCTCCAAACATATGACTAAATGAGAAACAAATAATACGCTATACATAAATTAGTATGGAATCAAATAAATATTGATAATATTTGCAGTTGGTTTTAACTAGAAACCAACCCTTTAAGTGATTAACTCCAAACCTCCTTCTTCTTTCTTTTTATTATTTTTCATGGTAGTTACAGACAGAGCTTTTAAGCCAGTCAGGGGAAAGTATATTATTTCCATCCCCCTTTTAAATACTCTATAAAGAACTCTATCGTTCATAATAGCTTTGTTTACTGCGTAGTACAGCATGTTCTAATTATCACCTCTGCCTCACTAACCATACGGTTTATATTCTCACACTCATCAGTTATTTTTATGCCCCCTGCAGAAATGAAGAGAACATTAATAAGAATAATTTTTTCAGGATATCATTTTGGATGAAATTACGAGAAATGATGCACTAAAGCACAGAAATTCAGCTTTGCTTTAGCATCTCCCAAGATAAATTTCTTTCTTTCTTTCTTTCTTTCTTTCTTTCTTTCTTCCTTTCTTCTTGTCTTCCTTTCTTCCTTTCTTCCTTTCTTCCTTTCTTNCCTTCCTTCCTGCCTTCCTTCCTTCCTTCCTACCTTCCTTCCTATTTAAGTAGTTAGAAATAAAAAATTAATTAAGATTTATGTTGGGAGGTATTTCTTATCAATGACCTGTCTGCAAATACACAACAAATCCAATTCTCTTCATTGCTGTTACTCTCATTGTAAGGTATTCTTGACCTTCACTAGAGGCCAGTGGTGCAGGTATTATGTGTACTAATGTTCAGATGTACAAAAGGCTGCCCAGGGCAATGTTATTTAGCAACCTGGCTCCAAACGTGGCAGGAGATGGAGGTAAGTACTAATGATTAATTGGAAAAAAATTCCTGGTTTAACTTTCTTGTTAACACCCATAGCCAAGTTACATTTCACTTAGGAAATCTAACAGATAATGTTTATTGGCTTATCCGTAAAGCTCTTGTTATCACTAAATGCACAATTAGTTCACGTACTTTATTCAGTGGTCAGGACCTTCTAGACTTCATGGAAACAGCTGCAAATATTTAGCCCATGTCATCAAAGAAGAAACTTTTTTTTTTTTTTTTTACTATTACTATTACTATTAGAAAATAACATTAAAGCTCTTAGTATCAGGTGTACACATATATAAGTTAATATAGTATACACACACACATCCATCCATGGTATTTGTATTACACATTTCCTATGCAACAGAGTATGACTTATTATGTTTCCTGATAAAAAAAATATATCACCAATAAGAATTAATTCAGTGCTTTTTGTCAGTTAGGGTTGCTGGTATACCTGCCTGATACTTCTGGATATGAAAGTTCACCAGTTTTGGAAAATATATACCACATTAAAAAAAAAATAAATGTGGAAGTAAAACGGACAAAACTGATTCAAATTCTGTATTACATTATTCATTTATATTTTAACACAACTGTGAAAGACTAAAAAATTCATACAATAAACATAAGAAAAAACCCAACCAACAAACACCTAACATTACTATTGATGTATTCATTCATACCAAAAGTAATTGTTCTTGGGTTAGTACACTTCAGGTCATTTTAAGCAATTTTCCTGATCTTCATAGGGAAAACCAATTAATTTTACCAACAACTACTTATTTTAAGACCATTTTGAGAAAGAGATTAAGCTTAAATTTTGATGTCTTTAAATGGTGGCAAAACCAAGACTCTGGATAAATTGATCCAATAACTAATTATTCCCAGGGTTTGAATGAAAAACAAAAAATTATTTTGTTTTAGTTTAAGATTTTTTTTTCATTCAGCTTACAGTTTTAAGAATGTTGATGTAGTTTACTATCTTTATTAAAGGGATTTCTCCTGTTATAATCTTTTCCATGTGTCAGTTTATGAGATATGATCAAAACACTTCCTATGTTTCTTCTTTTAAACTTAATAATGTAATTATTAAATCATTACTAGGAAATAATTTTTAGTCCTTGTCCATTGTCAAAATTTTGTGAGGTTTTTTATTCAGTCAACTTTATAGGACTTAGCATAGGAATGGCATCTCTATTACTGCTTCACTGTGTCTTCTAAATATCCTCAGAATTAGGACATATTCCCTTGAACTGCATTATCAGAACACCACTGTCATTTCTTTTAAAAAACACTTCTGTTGCTGAATTTTGCTGGTGACGGGAAAGTGGTGGGTTGCAGGGAGTCCTTTATAATTTCCTCTGCAGAAAGAAAAGTTATTTAGGCATGCACGGCCACCCATCTATAAAACTACACCTACTTTCCAGACTGACCTGGTTGTATGCGTGACATTTCTACTCCAAAGGCCCTGCAGATGTGTGATGCTAGCATAGCACCCAACGTAGCAAGCACTGTATTCAGGGGCATCCCAAAAAGCCCAAGGAACGGACAGAATAGTTTGTCATTTGTGTGACTTTCCTTTATAAAATGTGATATTTGAAGAGGTGCAGTTTGTTTTCCAAATGAGAAAAAATTCCAGATAAACAGCTGTGATTCCCAGCAGCATTAAGCAGTTTGACCACACATCGACTTCATTGTACAGCCACATATTCTGCAGGAGAGATCGAATTCTGTCATCTCACTGCTAAATAGAAATTAACTAAGAGATACATAATCTTTCCTTTGCTTTTTTCTTAAACCCTTTTCTGATGAAAAATCACGCAGGATTTTTCCGTGCTGTAAATGCTGAGGCCAGAATGTTAATAGTCACCCTCATTGTATAAACATTGCACATGTGAAACCTGGGCAAAAGAAACCTAATTCTCCAACCGAGAGAAATAATCTGATAATACAGAGCCAATTGTTATAGTTGTTGCTCTCCCAAAATAAAGTCTACAATTGTTTTGTCCCACTGATTTCCATGGGACAATAATGGGAGTAAACTGATGCACAAGGACCTAATGATTTAAAAAAAAAAAAAATCGAACACAAAACAGCTTTTGATATTAACAGCTTCCTTTCACCAACTCTGAAAACTGACTACCCATGAACAATATAGTGAATTGGGACTGAAAATAAAAGTATCACTACAAATTCGCCATTTCTTTAAATGCAAAAGAAAAATAGCATTCTCTCATTAAATTTTAAAAATAAATTTAACTAATTGACTTGAGCAAAAATTATGGCACAGCTAACCAAAAAATCTCCAAAGCCAGTACTGAAATCTTAATGACAAGTGAAAACGAGTAAATAAATGCAGCTATATTTAAAGGGAAAAGACAGGTAAAGCATTTATTTAGCATATAAAAATCTGCAGAACATCCTTCCAATCACTGTTTGCATGCAAAGCCGGTCATATCTAAAGAGTTTTATTTTCTTCTGTAGAAAGGATTTTAGTTGTGGAGGACTTTTTTCTTCCTAACTAGCTGTCAGCTGTTACTGTCAGCAGTGATTAAACATAAGCACGAGTTGTGATTCATCAACAGCAGATAGAATCATCACGGATGTAAACTATTCTTTGTTCCAAGGTCAGATCTTGTATGAAGCTAAGACAACTTTATGTGCCATTCCCTGTGTCTGGCTTACTTATGGTAATTCATTTACTGTCATACCATTACAGAACAAGGATAAAAATTATATGCAATTGGAGAAATATGTTCAGAAAACATGGGGAGGATAAGTGTGTGTGCATATGTATGTGTGAAAAATATGATAAGCTGGATCTATGGCTATGCACATACATTCTACTGTGCACATGATTGTTCTCTATCTATAGAGAACATGATGTATTTAGAGATCTTGGAACAGTTTAAAAGCATTACAGCATCCCTCCCCTCAGCATTGCTTTGACATGTTTCTTAACCAGTAAACTCCTCAAGAAGTGTCACCAAATCTTTGTACTCTGCTATCTAAAACAAGAGCACTCTTATCAGGATCAGCAACTCTGGGCATTTTTAATACCTACTTAATAATAATAATTACAGATGGCTAAAATGAGGTATAAAGAGATTAAGTGATTTGTTGGACTATGCACAGCAAGAAAATGACTAAATGGGGAATATGCCCCAGGATTCTGTGTTCCTAATCCTATATCTCAGCTAGCAAATTTGTAATTCCAGAGAAGCTGAGAAGAGGATTTGGTCTTTATGTCTCAAGATCTCATCTATCCACCCACCACGATCTCTAGCAAACAAAGACTAACTGAAACAGTAAGATTTATTTTCCCCTGTTATTAATGCTTTTAGATTGTTCTCTGCATATTCCTAAGTATTCCACATGCTACTTGGATAAATAGAAAGGTGGTGACATATACAGAGAGATGAAAACTGCTTGTCCTCGTTTGAGGTAAAAAGAACGAACTTTCATTAATGCAGCTGAGAAATGGATTAGAGAGTCTGAGACCTTCAATACTTTTTGAAATTAAACTGCAATCATCAACAAATGAGTCATAGAAATTAAGATTTTACTTAATTTTTCAATACTAAATTCATGCCCTGCCGGTTTCCAAGTTCAAGCAGATTTATGCTTTTTGTAATACAGTCTTTCTAATTGTTTCTATCAAAGAGAGTTTTTGAAAACAAATAATTGGGAAATATTAGGATTTTTTCATCTGAATTCCTGTATTTTCATTTTGAGGATATAAAGAAAGGTTATGATTGTTAAAACTTATCTCCTTCATAACATATTTAAGAAAAATTACTTTAATAATTTTTGCAGAAATTATTCCTGACTCTGCAGTAAGCCATCACTACAAGGCCATCAGCTGGAATACAACCATAATTAAATAAAAATATCTATTTCTTTTTAGTTTCTCTTATAGGAAAGAAAAAAAAAAAAGAAAAGAAATAAAGAACTCCTTCAACTGACACCTACAGACATATAATCATATGAGGAAGAGTCAGTGGCTTTGACTATTCATACGTCTTAACAACATACAGTGAAAAAGCAAGGAGAATGAGACATCAACAGCCTTTGTTTTCTCTTCCAAAGAGCCAAAGTTTGCTCATCTGATGCATACATCAGTAGGTAGATACAAAAGTTTGCAACAGTGAGGATCATTTTGTGCATAATTCACTTCAAGAGAAAAGGGCTATATCTGCAGACAATGTTATATTCATCAAATGATTTGACAATCTCTAATCAAGAATCAGGAGAGGCAACATAAATGACCGTCATATGTTCATTTTTACAAAAAAAAAAAACAACAAAAACCCACAGAAGTCAGAAAAATGATGGCAAAGGAGGATAAAGGGCACAAAATAGCTGAAATTGGATGGTTTTATGTTGGATTGAGACAGCATATTACATTCTGGGATCTCAAAGCCCTTTCCAGGCTTCAATTCACAAGACTCCTTGAAGAAGTGTCATTAGAAGTATTTTGGGGATAATCAAAATGATAAGCAGAGTGTCCTGACTCCTTTTATGCTACGCAGCAACTCTCAGGTGAGCCAAAAAGAGAATTCAAAACTTGGGGTGTCATTACCTTTTGTAGTTATTACAGATGGAATCAGGGGTTGAAAAATCATCCTTTCCCTACCAAACTTGTGAATAATACAGGGATTTGCTCAATTTCGTTTTGTTTTCTTTTGATTGTTTCAAAGAGCCTTGAGGAAACTGTTCTTGTCAGGCATCCTATGAGTGGCTGTGGTGGGACCTTATCTACTGACTTTTATCTGTTCCAGATAAACTACTACGGATGTTCCCTTTTCTTTACCACAGCAAAGAACATAGATTGTCCACAAGGAGTTCCAAACTTCCTCCTTGACCCAGGTGACCAGTATTATATCCGTTCTGCCATGATTCTCTGTACAAGATTTCCCAGAGCTCCAATTACAGAGTTAAATCCCTCTCTCTTGTGATAGACCTTCTTTTCACATTCTTAAGCATCCTTTTCCCCTGCATTCTTGGTCTCAATCTTACTGAGTTTCTAACTCCTGCCACTAAAATATGAATTCTCTGTTCTATTGCTTGTAAATTTTCTTCACATTTCACCACCTTTAGACAAATTTGGCTGGACAACACCTTTTCCTAAGTATCAGCTATCTCAGGGCATTTTCACTTTAACAGGACCAAGAAAAGTTGCTTAACCCTTTATAGTCACTCTGATCTCTGCTCCCAATCCAAAGCACAAGGAAGCAGTTCACTCCCACCCCTGAAGTCAATCTACAAAGCAAAGAGGATTAATAGGTAGAACAATTCACCCATAATATTTAATTAAAACGATTCAGAGATCAGCACCATTTTACATGCTATTGTTCAGTCATCCTGAGCTTGCCGAAGGTTCGTGAACCTAGCTGCCTGTAGAACACATTTCATTCTTAAAAGTTATTGTTGCTCTTCTTCTGCATGTCGTTTGACTCCAGTGGAGACCAAAAGACATATATCAGATCTTCAGCAGTATCCCAATGAGAGTTCTCCTGGCACTTCAGTCACTTAGGCATGATCTATGCTCTCAACAGTTAAAGATAATGACTTCAGGAATAATCTTTCATAGGTTTTATATTAAATGAGACTAAAGTGCAAGCAGGGTATTAAAGTACCTTGTTATTTGCAGAGTGCTTAGAGTAACCTTAAATATGGAGATGATCAAATTTCATGACCTTTATTTTTAATTTTCCTTTTTTTTTTTTTCACCTCTTGTGTGTGAAAGTCTGGCTTGTATGCATGCTTCATCCATACAGGTACACAGGCATCCGTAACCAGGATATATGTGCATATATACGCAAGCTGTGCATTGTGCATGAGTAGCTCTGTCCTTTATAACGCTGTATAGAGAATATTGCAGCCTACGTATTCAGCTGGGTCCATTTTCTTAGCTTCATTTGATATCTGATCTGTATTTCAGTGATCTGAGCTTTCGCTCATGCAGGTACAACATTTTGGGCAAGGAAAAAGAAACAGAGGCCTAGACAGTGTCTTCATGGGGCTTTGTGATGGCAGGATTGGGCCTTTCATCTTTCAGTTGGATACAGAATTATTACCCACTCCTTTTCCTAACAGCAGCGATCTGCACTGTTAAACAGTCACTGTATTGCATGCCACCACTGACTGCATTTTAATCATACCAGGGCGAATTATTTACAGAAACAGTGCAGTGTGTATAAATGTATATGCATACATGCATACATGCATACACACACACAGACGTATCACCGAGGTGACAATGATATCCCTGTGACGAATTGTGCAGTCAGGTAGAATCTAAATTGTTTATTTAAATGTTCAAAATAAGCTTCAAGAAAGAAAGTTGCAGACCCATTCATATTTTTCTTTTTTCTTTTTTTTTTTTTTTTAATAGAACAATAGAATTATTTGGTCTTGCTTCCCCCATTTACTATTAAATGACCTGCATAGCAAGCTGATACGATTTCATGGGCAAAGGAAAGATGTATTTTGTGGTACATTGCAAAATATTTGTGTTTAATTCATTTTAAATAGAAGTTTCTGTGAAGCTGTGTGACTGTTTCACGTATTAGAAAGACTCCTGTCAAGTATAAAGGTGATTCAGTCAGAGAAAGGCAATTTACCCTGTGATTTTTCACATGGAGCTCAATAACAAAATGAATATTCCAAGTATAATGGAATATTCAGTGCAGTGCCAGCACTGTCAACCTTTGCTGCTCCGCTGCTCGAATTTTACCACACTGTATTTACAATTTGCTCCCTCTGTGCATAGGGAACATCTTCATGAATACCTACAAAGCCATGTCACCACTTCTTTCAAAATCTTCCTTCACTCTACAGAGCAATGGCTTGTTAGAAATACATCTAAAGCACTTATGCAGCCAGTTGCATGTGCTTGTAGAGAGACTAGTCTCTTCTTTATGTAACTAACACATGTCACATAGAATTATCTCACCTGCTACTACCCCACCTCCTCCCTTTGCCATCCTCACTTCTTGTCTCTCATTTTGCACTTAAATGATAAGCCCCTTTGGGGAAACACCATCTGGTAAGATTTAGGTCTGCCGAATGTACAGTGCTGAAGGACCCACACCTCAAAGCATTGTGTGCAACTAAATAATAATATCAGAAACAGTAAACTCTTATGTACCCTGGCTCCTTAAGGCTGATACTCTAGCCAGTTCAGGCTTCGGGAAATTACTAATATGGGTTGACGTAACAAATTAACAACAAGGGAAGTTCACAGAAGGGCAATCCAACCAAAGCCTGACAAACATATTAGTATTCATTTTGCAACCTTGTTTCCAGTTTGTGCAAAGTTGATGGTTGGAGGTTACACTTTCATTAAAAATTGACAACATTTTAAATGCTAATCAAAAACACTTGTCCTTTCCACCTCTATTTATCTTGGGCTGGGGGGAGGAGAATGAAAAAAAAAACAAGAAACAAGGGGGTGTGGGGTAGATGGGGGAGCAGGGGTGGAGAAAAGAGGAACAAAACATAAAAGAAACCTGATTTCGAACTGCAACAAATAGTCTCTCACATCTCTCCCTCCCTCCTTCTGTGCAGGACAGATAAGAGCTATGCAGATTGAGTGTCAGGACCTCAGCGGCAAGGGGGAAAGCTCAGTTTCTGGAGTTCAGGATGCTCTTTGCAAGAAGAGAAGGTAAAAGGCTGCGAGTCTGGGAGGCAGTGGGAAGAGAAGACGAGGCAGCAGAGCAGGCTTTTCACTGGCAAAATCACTGTAAAATGTGTGTCATTTCACAGAGAAAAAAAGGGAGGAAACTAACAGACCATCACACTGAGCAAATAAATCTAAAAATAGTGTGTATTTATAGAATGTAAAATATTGATTGGAACTAATCCTCAGGCACAGGTAATATATGAGTGAACGCTTAAGGTAGTAACTAACTGGGAAATACTAACACATTTCTGTTGCAGTTAGAAAGGTACTGGGAGAAGAGAGGAAGATACCCCTTAAGAAAAAAAAAAATAAAATAAATCAAGCATTTCTGAGCAAAACTCTCAATATTTTTCAGATTATTTCCATTTATAAGAATGCTTATAGCCTTTTCTTCTCAGAAAGTAAATAAAAATTCATGAATCAAACATAAAATAAATTTTAAAATGTGCAGTCAACCTTTTGAAACTTGATCAACTTGAAAATATTAATTTTCCCCAAAAAGGTCTTCAAATAAGAAAACATTAAAATAATAAATAAAAAGAGTTTGTTTGTTTGTTTGTTTGTTTTTTTCCTTAGCAGTTATACTCTGGCTCCTCTGAAGCAGTTGTGCAACAGTGAGTTACAGTGGAACTGGCAGTGATGTGACTGTTCCAGTTAATGTAGCAACCATTGTACAATCAAGCTGTAATCTCATATGTACCCTCAGAGATAAGAGTGAATTGTTGCTAGATAACGCAAATAAAAAGAGAGTGGAACGCATACCTATACCTATATAACTATACCTTTCTATACATTTTATTCCTTTTACTTTTTACCTAAGTATAAACCCTATTTTCAAATCTAGCTGTCTGTAGCTAGACTTTTAGCTTTTAATTTGGCTCCTAAATCCATGTTTTCAGCATCTAAAATGAAGTGTTCATAAGTATAATTTTAGGCAACAAGTCAGAACAAATTAGAGTCAACTTCTGATTTGCTGCAAAACAGTATTGTTCTTTTAACTTCAAAAAAAACAGGACAGTTTGTATCACATCAGAACATAATGCTACACTTTTACTGTATTGCTTACTCAAGAACTCAGTATATGTGTGTACAATATTTAAATAATAATAACCCAAGACAATTTAAGCAATCTGAACAGATT
Source organism: Stercorarius parasiticus (assembly GCA_013396915.1). Classification (NCBI taxonomy): domain Eukaryota; kingdom Metazoa; phylum Chordata; class Aves; order Charadriiformes; family Stercorariidae; genus Stercorarius; species Stercorarius parasiticus. The sequence continues at coordinate 36,639 of VWZL01005385.1, read as the reverse complement.
AGATTTTTGCATATTTGCTTCCTACTTTCAGAACTTTTTTTTTTTAAGGGCCCTATGACATTTAAAAAAAAAAACAAAAAACAAACAAAAAAAACCCTAAAAAAAAATCCCGAACCAAACAAACAAAAAATTCCCAAAAAATCCCAAACAAGCAAACACATTAAACACCTGTGTAACACATTGGAGTCTTAACCAAATTTCTGTGCAATCAATCTTCTATAAATTCTACCATTACTCTTTCATTGGATCAAGTATTTTTTTATATCCTGTGCTGAAATACTGTAAGATGTTCCTGGATGCTGCTAAATACTATATTTCATACCCAGAAGTGGCAGCTTTTCAACAGAATATTTATAAAGTGTTTCAAGATTTCTGTAGGATGCTGTGTGAAATAAAAGATGCTATTATTCTGAAATCCTAGTCAGCCATGGAATTAGGATCTCAAAGCAGGGACTGAAGTAAATATGCCCTTTAGAGGGGGAGAGAGAAGAGAGGAAAAAAGGATTAAATTAATAATATTTCACGATTTTTTATTTTAAATTAAAATGCATGGTTTAGACCATATTTCAATTATCAGCTCAACATTACTCTTTAAGCAAATGACTAGAGTTAACGAGAGAACTACTACATATTGAATACATTGATTTTCTGCTTGGTGTAAACTCTAAATAGCCGATTAGAAAGCTGTGAATCAGAAGGACTCAGTGTACCTAATATACCCAGCAATAAATTACAAGCTGAAAGCCGTACAAATCTTTGAAGGAGAAATATATTCTAAGCACGTGACTATGAAACTTGAATGCATAAATGTTAATGGCAAACCTGCCCTATCTACCAATTTAAGAAATAGTGCACATTTCGATATGCATATCAAGCTAATGCAAAAAACTATTGAGCTTAGAGGTATAAACATACCTCAGATTTATTTAAAGAAAAAATATTACCATGAAATGAATACTTAATTGAACAACTTCTAATAGGGGTTTCATGGTGTACTACCTTTTTTGTCCTTTCCCATCATCATCACATTGGCTCATCGGGTGTCATGCTTTTGCAAACCAGAAAGCTGTGATTTTGAGCACTGCATAACTGGGCTAAATTCATCCTTGGAGTAATTGTGAAGCCAATGTAATTTTATCAGAGCTGATCATGAATGTATGATTCAAGGTTTCTATAAACAGATGGTATAGATGAACTATACATAACAAAAGGGGAATAGCTGTCCTTTCTTTAAAGATGGGTTACTGCTTCACTGATGAAGATAGACCGTTGATATGAAGTGTTATGCTCAAGTCCCTTCTAGCTACCTGTCTCTTTGTCACATCCTTATTCTTGTTTTAACTATCTGGCTGTCCATCTACTTTAATTAGTTGTCTGTTTGGACCTCTTGGTCCTTCCTAATAGCTGTATCTGTCTATCTGCGACGTCTAGTTGTATTACATCTATCTGATCCTTACAAAGGTGCTATCCATCCATCATATACATGTAGTACTTCTGCTGTGTCAATCAAAGTCAACTTCAGCTTTCCATTTAATGTTTAAATGGATGTCTGTTGATAATTTTTTAATTCCCTGGGACAGGATTCATTTTTTCACTTCATGTGTCCCCATTACTTTTCACTTATTCTGGCCCTGAATCCTGCCATGGATCTCTTCTTTTCCTACAATAACTATAGTATATTAGTAGGACTCTTCACAATGAGGACAGAGACTTCATCTGTCAAGACGTACCGGTTGTTCTGTGTTTCCCCCATTTTGCTTCTACAGACTGGCCAGTAAGAACTAGGGAAGCATTTAATTTTAATATAACAACAATTTCCAACTTTAATAAGTTCAGATTGTATAAAGAATAATGTTCTGAAAAGATGATATTGTTTTTAAGTTATTGAAATACACTTGTAATGTGCAGGATTGTTCTCCCCTACCTCTAGAGCTCCAATAGTTTGTTTTCTAAGTCTCCATAAGTTGTCTTTATTGAAAAGAGAAGCAACTACTTCCAGAAGGTGATTCATATGTTATTTTAGGCATCTAACTTAGGATGGGATGAACCCCTTTCTGGAAGTTTTGTGGGTTTTTTTTACTGCCTATAAAGAGGCTAGTGAACTGGCTTAGTGTATGCAACTACTTTCTAGATAAGTAACTTAAGGCAGAGTAAGCCCATATCTATGGTCACAAGGCTAAATAGAAATGGTAGTAACTAATGGTAACTAATGTTTCATATAAGTAGTTAGTTCTACCTGTAAAAGTTCAAAAGATCAAACTTTAAATGCTTGTTCTAATAGAACAAAATTGCAACAGTTTTTTTTTTTCCTTTTCTGCTCACTGTGAAAAGAATCCTGAACATCCTGCAAGATATTAGGAATGTTCCATACTTAGCTGTCTTGGGAAGCTTATATTTGCTTGTTTCTTTTCAGATTTCCAAGCTAAAATAAAAAAGAAATTGTTTATCAGGGATGGTAAGGTAACTAATATATTTTTGAACATATATTCCATTTCCTTTCTATAGAAAGCTCAGCTTCCCGAATGAGTATGACTAAGCTACCACTCCCTTGCAGGAGGACTTTAAAAAAAAAAAATAAAATTGGAAAAAATGCCATGTGGGGTGTTTTGTTTGCATTCTTAGTTTGATTTTGTTAGAAAAATATCTGGGAAGTGTGCATCACTGTTTGGGGTAGAATCCCAATATTTCTTTGACTGCAAGTTGTAAAATTACATGCCAGAGCTGTCCAAAACTCATATGGATTGATGCTTTGTGCATCTTGGACTGAGGGAATCCCAAAAATATGATAGAAATGGCTGGCTAAAATGCCGAAGACCCTCTACCAGCCATTGCTTACTAGGAGCAACCAAACTCAAGGCACTCAGTAAATGAAAACATTGAGGAAAACTAGGCATTGGTGAGCTATACACCTTCTTTGGCTCAGGTAAATGTTCCTTGTTCCTGCTGGCAATATTTATGTTATTTTCCCGGTCTTGGTCCGTATTTTCCCTTACCTGATAGCTTGAGTTCCTCTGGTCTAAGAATTAGTCTGAATCTATCTTACGTGTAATGCAAGTGAGTGTTTTGATCCTGGAACAGAAATGATATAACCAATCCTTTCTCTCTCTCTCTCATTTTTTTTTTTTGTTTTCTTTGGTTTTTTTTACAGTCCAGCTTTGGAAATCCAATAAGGACAGGGAAGCTTTGATCAACCAGACTAATTTATACTCAGACTGTAACAGCTTTCTGCTGTGCTTGTACAGCTCATGTCACAAGGAGATCCTGGCATAGTCTTGGGGCAATAAAAATATTGAAAGTATCATAAACTTCATTAGCTGAGACTCTCCTATGTATCATGGCTCCCTCTCCTGTGCTGAAATTGTCTGCTCCAAAAACAGATTCTGAACCAACGTGTTTATCTGATAAAGCTGCGTTCCAGGAGCACTAAGCAGACCTTCACAGATGCATTCGTTGAAG